>LR749937.1:225907-319403 GCA_902729485.2 Mus minutoides | reverse complement strand
TCATCTTTAAGGCGCGGCCGCTAGGCTCCCTACAATCAATGTAGGGTCCAAGATGCTGAAACTGTGGTGAGAAGTAGGGACAGCATTTCAAGGCATAGATGAGGGATTCTGCTACTCCTGCTACTGAGAAACAATGCCAACGGCAGACAGATCAGCCCCGAGAGATTAAAAATCTTCACAGCATGCTGGGCAGTGGTGGAGCACACCTTTAATCCCAGCACTTGAGAGGCAGAGGCAGGCGGATCTTTGAGTTCGAGGCCAGCCAGGTCTACAGAGTGAGTTCCAGGACAGCCAGGGCTACACAGCGAAACCCTGTCTTGAGAAACCCTGTCTCAAAAAAACAAAAAAAGACAGATACAACACTTCTCTGTGTGTGGATGCTGGATTGTTATATAGATATGTACAATCATTTTATATATGTATGTATATATTATATACATACACTGGTATGTATTGTTTATACATATATAAATGCATACACACAGAGAGACACACACACATATGAGACATGAAAGTAGAAGTGAAACTTATTTAGAGAAACAAGGAGGATTAGTGGGACAGGGTAGAGTTGAGAAAGGGTCAGGGAAGGGGACATGTGCTCAATGTACAATATATATTTGCACAAAATGTCCTTATGTAACAATTAAACATGTATTGAACATATACAATACAAATTTTAAAAATAAAACAAAACCTCTAAAACAAAAAAGGCAAACATGAAACTGCAGGGGCCAGCAATGTGGCTCAGTCTGTAAATTATTGCCTAGTATTGTAGTTTGAATGTGACTGTTCCCCACAGGTTTGCCTGTTTGAACATATGGTCCTCAGGTAGTGTGAAGGGAGGTTATAGAACCCTTAAGGGGAGAAGCCTCTCTGGAGAAAGTGGGCCACTGGGGTTAGGCCCTAAGGCTTCATAGCTAAGCCCTTCCTCTTGCTTATTCTGATTCCTGATCAAGGATGTGAGTGGACTGGCTGTTTCAAGCTCCCATCACTGGGCTTCCCTGCTACGCTGAACTGTGTTGAGTTACTGTGAACTGAAGTAAAACTTCTGGCTTATGATGCTTTTGCAAGAGTATTTCACTACAGCAACAGGAAAATAAATTGAAACACATAGGCTCATGTCTGTAATCTCAGCATTCTGGAAGTGGAGGCAGGAAGAACAGAGTTCAAGACCAGCCTGGGCTACATGAAACACTGGCTCAAACCAACCAACCAACCAACCAACAAACAAATAGAAAGTGAAACCAAAATCCATCACAGAGCTCAGAAGTGTTGAGAAGCAGATCCCAAGATCCATAGTCTTTAAAATTTTTTCTTAAAATTAATTTCTATTTTATGTATTATGCGTTTTGTTTGCATGTATGTAAGCGCAACACATGTCTGCTATATCTACAGAGGCCAGAAGAGGGCCTCAGATCCCCATAGAGTTGTGAGTCACCTGATGTTGGAACTGGGAACTGACGCTGGGTCCTCCTTAACAGCAGTAAGTGCTCTTAGTGACTAAACCATCTCTCTAGCTCACACTGGGATTCTTTTGTAAAATGTTATTTGTGAAGGAAATGGCATTTTCCCTTGTAGAGCTTGTAGAAGATGGATGGGAAGAAATCAGACAGGCTTCCAGACCTGATTTCCCAGATAGGACTTGATAATATGCCGCTTGATTGGTCACTACATAAACAAGGACACTACCTGTCAGAAGACAGAGATGGTTGCAAAGATGGGTCTGTAAGCAACACCCTGCTTGGTAAGATCTGGAGGGATGTAGGGACACTCGATGACAGATATAGGCTGCTGCAGCCCTCCTGCTGCTTCATCCACCTTCCCAAGTTCTGATTCTGTACTCAACCCTAAGCTTATTTGCCATCCTTGTAGGTCTGCCCACACGGGGCCCTTGATGCTCATCTGGGCTGAGTGTATTTTGGCCTTAATTTCCCAAATAACTAAATCAATCAAACAACAAAAACCAGGCCAACAGTAAGAAGCAAAACAGTGCTGACATGGACGTCAAGTTTTCTGGTTCTTGTATCAGTAATTATTTCTCATGTAAATTAGCAATATGTCTGGTCTTCTATAACAATCTTAAAAACTTAGCTTCTGGAGTTACAGCCTATTGCTGAGTTCTTTGGCAACTACTGGATAATCCCTCAAGGCTTTGAGTGTCTTGTACTGAAAATGCTCTAGAGTCAGGCAGAGGCAGAGAAAGAAGCTGGGAATTGAAGCACATACACACACACACACACACACACACACACACACACACACACACCACTCATGTGTACAGACACATACTTACAAAAATTCAGAGTAGAGGTCAGCATCATGGCTGAGGGGCAAAGGTGCCTGTCACTAAGCCTGATGACCTCAGTTCCTTTCCTAGGGACACACACAGAAGACAAAAATAGCTCTTTCAAGTTGTCCTCTGATCTTCATAGGTACACTGTGGTGCACTCTCCCTCTTGCTCCCCAAACTCCCACAGACGGATAAATAAATGAATGCAAAGAAGATTTAAAATTCAGATCTATCTTTAAAAAGCTCCTGGAAATGCCACAAAAAAAATGTCATAAAAGCAAAGTATTTAGGAAGTTAAGGATAATCTATACTGAATGATGGTTGTCTCAATCATAAAAGGAAGTATTTTCATAGTCAAAATGGGAAGGTATTTAATACAATTATACTATTTATTTTCAATAAAACAAAAATCTTATTCAACTATAAATACAGGATAGTTTTTGACTGTAAGAAAGTTTACTTCAGGCTACCGTTTATAAACATTGTGCAAGACAATGAAATTATTCTCATTAAAGTGATAAGCAGATGTAGAGACCTATTGTAAACATTGTCAACTGAAACTTCTGGAGAACCATGAAGCTACACTTCCAGGTAGGAATGATGTATCATACGTAGAGGAATTGAACAGAAATGCCTTCCCCTTCAGAGCTGGCTAGTTTTATGTCAACTTGACACAAACTGAAGTCATCTGAGAGGAGGGAATATTAGAACTGGGATAACGCCTCAATAAGATCAGGCTGTAGGCAAGCCTCTAGGGCACTTTCTTTCTTTCTTTCTTTCTTTCTTTCTTTCTTTCTTTCTTTCTTTCTTTCTTTCTTGCTTGCTTGCTTTCTTGCTTTCTCTCTCTCTCTCTTTCTCTCTCTCTCTCTTTCTTTCTCTTTCTTTCTTTCTTTCTTTCTTTCTTTCTTTCTTTCTTTCTTTCTTTCTTTCTTTCTTTTTTTAGTTTTTCCAGACAGGGTTTCTCTGTATAGCTCTGACTGTTCTGGAACTCACTTTGTAGACCCGGGTAGCCTCGAACTCAGAAATCCACCTGCCTCTGCCTCCCGAGTGCTGGGATTAAAGGTGTGCCACCACTACGCCCGGCTTCTAGGGCATTTTCTTAATTAGGGATTCATGTGGGAGGGCCCAGCCCATTGGAGATGGTGCCACCCGGGGCTGCTGTTCCTGGGTACTATGAGAAAGCAGGCTGCTGGGTGGTAGTGGCATACGCCTTTAATCCCAGCCCTTGGGAGGCAGAGGCAGGCGGATTTCTGAATTCGGGGTCAGCCTGGTCTACAGAGTGAGTTCCAGGACAACCAGGGCTACACAGAGAAACCCTGTCTCAAAAACAGCCAAAAAAAAAAAAAGATAAAAAGAAAAAAGAAAGCAGGCTTAGTAAGCCACTAAGAACAAGCCTCATTCTCTTCCATGGCCCCTGCTCCTGTCTTCATGTTATCTGAGGAGAAGGGGAAGGGGTAATGGGGGAGGCATTTGTAAGTACTGGACTGGGAGGAGAGGACGGAGGGGCCTGCAATTGGGATATAATATGAATAAAAAATTATGGAGGGCTGGAGAGATGGCTCAGCGGTTAAGTGCACTGGCTGCTCTTCTGAAGGTCCTGAGTTCAAATCCCAGCAACCACATGGTGGCTCACAACCATCTGTAAAAAGAAAGGCTGCTAAGACCCACACCAGCCACTTGAAGCAGGTTCCAACACAGCTCGGAAAAGCAGAGCTGCCCACCCTTTGTGGGGGCTTTTGTTATTCACTAAGCCTGATAACTCAAAGCCTGGCTGTTTTCACCACATCGAGATGAAAAAATCTCATACACATTGAAGCCCCACAGACAAGTATGGAGTACTGGCCAGCAGTAGCTGGTTTCCATCCCTGGAGGACTCCGAATGGCCTCCGGACCTCACATTCAGACTCCTGAGGGCAACCTGGCACTAACTGTCAAGTGGGCAGGGGTTCATGGTGGTTCCCATGTCCTCATGTGAGCAGGCTCTCCCACAGTTTTGCTGAAGACCACACACACCTACCTTAGCCATCATCATCCTGTAGGCGTAGAGGTGTTTGCCTTTGCCTTTCCCCAAGGCTCCTTCATACTTCTCCACAAAGGCTTGGGCTTCCCTGGTTGGGGGTTGGGGGCGGGGGTAAGCAGAGGGTAAGGAGACACAAGAGTTAAACCAGAAATCTAAATGGTCAGGTTGAAAGCCTTACATGTTCAGACCCTTAGTTGGAATGCCAGTTTTATGAAACAGGGCATTTTGTCAACTGAACTTTCCCTATCCCCACCACTAGCAGGCATACAGTAGAGACTGATAAGTGGGTTTTTGTCATTTCTCTCCAAGACTTTGCTCCTTGGTGTTCCATATGTGTACAGTCTATTACATGACAGGTATAGTGAAGGTTAACAACATTACAACAGGGATCTTCAGCGGGGCAGTGGTGGTGCACATCTGTAATCCTAGTGTTCACATTCGGTAAGCAGAGGCAGGCAGATCTCTGTGAGTTTGAGGCCAACCTGGTCCACAGAATGAGTTCTAGGACAGCCAGGATTATACAGAGAAACCTTGTCTCAAAAAAACCAAACAAACCCCAAAAACAATCAATCAATCAAACAAACAAACAAAAAACCAGGACATATTGGATCAAATAAGCATTTAATCCCAGCACTCAGGAGGTAGAGACATACTTGTCTCTTTGAGTTCCAGGCCAGGGCTACATAGAAAGAGATCCTGTCTCAATAAAACCAAAAAATAATAAATAGATGATAGATAGATAGATAGATAGATAGATAGATAGATAGATAGATAGATTAAAAGGTAGAAGTCAGAGAGACTAAAAGCAGAAAAACTCTTAGTTCTTATTTTTTTTAATTGTGGCTATGTGTGTGTACATGGACATATGTGTGTCACTGGATGTCACACACTGGAGGTCAGAGGACAACTTTTGGGGAGTCAGTTCTCTCTATCTGCTATGGGTCCTGGGGATCTAATCCAGGCTGTCAGGCTGCTGTGGCAAGTACTGTTACTAGCTGAGACATCCTACTGCTCCATAGAATTTTAACTGTGGTGGGAGCACTGTGATTTGAATCTGAAAGGACCCCTACAAGTTCACATTTTGAGTGCTTGTTTCCTGGCTGGTGGAACTGTTACAGAACATTATAGAATTTTTAAGAGAAGGAGCCTGGTTGGTTGAAGCAGGTCTGTCTGTCAAGTCAACCTTTGCGTGTTCAGTCTAGTACCTGGTTCCAGGTTGCTTTCTCTGTTTTCCGCTTGGATTTGCTCCGGCTGCTGCCCTCAGCAACTTTGTTTTTTTGCTCTGATACACTGATGCCTCTGGAACTGTGAGCCAGAATCCCCCTTCTTCCCTTGAGTAGTTGATTCTGTTACAAACCCCACACTGGCTGAGAATTAATCCCGGAGCCTTCTTTATAGCAGGCATGAACTCTCATGCTACACTCTCAGATCCAGTTCGGGTCATTTTTCTAAGACATTAGTTTTCTGATGAAGCAAGAACCACCTGACTAGGGTTGAAATAACATCTTCAACTCATGAGCACCAGAGGTTCCTGTGCTAATACACTTGTTAATGACGTCCATATGCTTCTCTGACTCATCTGTATTCTCCAACCTCATCTTTCAGGACTCAGCATAGTACCTTGAGCTTGAACACAAAAGATATATAAGCTTTAATAATAACAACTACTGTTTATGAATTCTATCCAGGGCACTTGATATTATTTTGAATTTGTAGAACAATCCCACGAGGCATGTATTGTCCTCATTTTACAAATGAGGAGCCTGAAGCTGAAAGGCTAGGAGAAGGGACCAGTTTGAGTGACTCAGGAGCCTCTAGCTGGGGCAGGAGCCAACGCTCAGGTTCATTCTGCTTTGTTTTGTTTGTTCTTTGTACCCTGCCATCCTTCTGAGACAGTCTCTAGCCACCATGCTTGGGCCAGCTAGCCTCGTGAGTGTGTCAGAGGCTGAGGCCCATAGCAGTGCTTCTAAAAGAGGATGCAGCCTCTAGGAATGCTAGCTACTGTTGGAGACTGTAGCGTTTGATGAGAATGGTCCCCATAAGCTCGTATGTTTGAATACCTGGTCCCCAGCTAATGGAACTGTTTGGGAAGGGTTAGAAGGTGTGCCTTGTTGGAGGAGGTGTGTCACTGGGTGGAAGGGTGGCAGGCTTTGAGGTTTCAAAAGAATCACCCCATTCCCACTGTGGTCTCTGCCTCTTGCTTGTGGCTCAAGATGTGAGCTCTTAGCTCCTGGGCTGGACGCCAGCTGCTGGCTTCCTTAGTTCCACTATCACGAACTCTAACCCTCTGAAACCATGCTATAAGTTGCCTTGGCTGTGCATGGTGCCTTATCACAGCAGTAGAAGGGTAAGTAGGACAGAGACTTCCCTGCCAGAGTCATGCAGCAGGCAGGGGGTGCAGTCTGCAATGTCTGGTAATTCCAGAGAAGTAAGTAACAGTGACTCCAGAGTCAGTATCTTTGTCCAAATCCAGACTTGATGACTTAACCTGCTGTGAAACATTGGGCAAAGTACTTGGTGATTCTGTGACTCATTTTTCTTGCCAGCACACTGGTAAATATAATAGAAATATAACAGTAATATAATAGAAATATAATAGTACCTGTGTCACGGGACTGTTTTGAGGAAATGGGATCGTTATGCCTACTATACTTAAAGAGTAGGGCCTGACATCTAAGGAATATTCAGCAAATAGTAATTAGGAACAGTTTCACAAACAAGAGCATACAATCTGAATGCAGAAAGGGGTGACAGGGACTTCACCCTTGGGCAAGTCTCCCTGTGTGTATAAAATTCAGTGAGGTAAGATTCATCACACTTCAGTATTCCCTCAGTGCTAGAAAACTACCCAAGGCTTTTATTTCAGGACTGCCTGGGCCTGCCTGTCAGCCTTGGCAGCTGTGTCCACATGCTTAGCAGAGCCCCCAGAGGCATCTCCAGATGACTGAAGAGGTGGCTGTTCAGAATAAATACCCAGTGTCTCCATGTGCTTGCTGAAGAGACAGATGGAACTCAATATGGGTCTTGAAGCTGCTAACAGAAAGCAAAGCCACACTTCAGGTTTCTGTACTGTGTGATCCCTCGTTTCTTGTACTGCAGATGGCAGGGAGCAGGGGTTGGTGACTGGAGAAGACTGAGGTAACTGCAAAGTGTCGCTTCAGGGGTTCCAGCAGTTTCCTCATCAGAACTGAATAAGCTCAGTCAGAACCCACTTTATGGATGGACAGAGTCAGTCAGAAATGAGCGCTAAGGTCATCATACACTGCAGCTCCCCATCAACCTACCCACCAAAGCCAGCTCCTGAGTAAAGTTGTCCCATCGAAGGAAGGCCAAAGAAGGGCCTCCTTGTGGGAGGATGAATCAAAATGTTTGAAGACCTGACTGATGGACAGGAAGCGGGCACAAGTCTTCTCTAGTGGAAAGAAAGGTAGCCACTTGGGTAGTTTTCCAGGATCCTCTGTGAGAACATTGAAGTGTACCCCACCTGACTGAATCTTACACACCCAGAGAGACTCCATCAAGTGTCCCCTGTGCAGGGAAGTCCCTGTCACCCCTTTCTGCATTCAGGCTGTTTGCTCTTGCTTGTGGAACTGTGCCTAATCTTGAGTTTGAGACAGTTGAGTGCAAGATCTCCAGAGTTACTAATTATTGGCACTATATTACTGGTTATATTCCATATCGTGAGATGGACTGGAAGAAAGGAAAGAATCCTGGCTAGAGTAGCCTGGGAAGCAGGGCTGTAAAACCCAGCCCATAAGACAAGGAGAAGGAACTTCTGAAAGAAGCCATCCAAACGGTTAGTTAGGGTATACATTGATGGTTACATCACCAAGCCAATCAGCATATTACATCCTCAGCTTTTTTGCAGTGAGAGCCTTTTAATATTTACTCTCAGCAATTTTCAACCACACAACTATTGTTATCACTGTGATGAACATAAATTCAAATAAGTTAAGAAACAACAAGAGTCCAGTTAGTCATACCAGGTGTGTTCTAGAGATCAAGAGCCACACGTGACTAGGGACCGCTGTGTCCTGTAATATAGATTTGAGAGATTTCTATCATGGCAGGAAGTCCTGCTGGTCAGTGCAGCAGGAGGCAGAGGACACTGCATGGAGTTGGGGCCACACGGGGGAGAGCAGTGATTTGCCTAGAGCAGAGTTAACTCTGCTTGTTAGAGTCACTGTCAGGATTCAGACCTTGTTGACGTGGCCAGAATCTTTGCCTTGTTTTTGAAATAAGTAAGGTCAAGACACAACTCCTACACCACTCTCCATAGTAATAGGAGTTTAATCTGAGCATGAAATAATTCGTGTTTGAGGGGAGTCAGGGAAAATGAGATTTACACAAAGGAAGAAGGAAAGTAAGTCACTGTTGTTGAAAATGGAGGTCAGATGTGGGGCAGTATAGTTACTGGTGGAGAAGACTTTTCTAGTAGATACCAGAAATTATGCAATGTGTGTCCCGCTTTAGCTCAAACTGAATTGGACATTCAAGCATGATATAATATTTGGTATGGCAGCCTTTTATATGCAATTCAAGGGAAAGGCTGAGTCAGAACTAAGAGTCAAATGGCACGGGTAGGGAGGGGTATCACAATTCAAACCCATGCCAATGGAGCACCATCCCCAGTGTGGCCTTGCCTTAGGACACAAGGCATGCTAACAGACCTTTCCACTTGCCATACAAGCCATTAGACCAAGAGACAGATGAAAGGGGAGGTTGTGTGTGCCTAAAGCAGATAAGGCAAAAGGGACATCATAGTCAGCATCTTGGGGACAGCATTTCTGGGTTGGGTCACGAGAGAGAGCCAGCCAGAACTAGCACATGCGGTAGGGCGTGGGAGAGATGGTTACAAGCGACTGAAGGCCTGGACACAGACTGATGCTGACAAATCTAGAAGGCTGACAGACAGGCTCTGCTGCGCCTCTCTGTGCCATGCTTGCGGTGGGGAGGCTGGAAGAGCACATCTCCTTTCCTGTCCTGTCTCACTGGGGCAAAGAAGAGGAAGGAAGACATGCCCCCTTTGTGCAGGAGGTCGTCACACACAGCAGGAGATCATCACACAGCAGGAGGTCATCATACACAGCAGGAGGTCATCAACGCAGTAGGAGGTCATCACACACAGCAGGAGGTCATCATACGCAGCAGGAGGTCATCAGGCACAACAGGAGGTCATCACACACAGAAGGAGGTCATCACACACAACAGGAGGTCATCACACACAACAGGAGGTCATCACACACAGCAGGAGGTCATCACACACAGAAGGAGGTCATCACACACAGAAGGAGGTCATCACACACAACAGGAGGTCATCACACACAGAAGGAGGTCATCACACACAGAAGGAGGTCATCACACACAACAGGAGGTCATCACACACAACAGGAGGTCATCACACACAGAAGGAGGTCATCACACACAACAGGAGGTCATCACGCACAGCAGGAGGTCATCACGCACAACAGAAGGTCATCACGCACAACAGGAGGTCATCACGCACAACAGGAGGTCATCACACACAGAAGGAGGTCATCACACACAGAAGGAGGTCATCACACACAGCAGGAGGTCATCATGCACAGCAGCCTCCTCTGCAGGGAGAAGCTCACTCTGAATCTCACTCACCTGAGTTCCCTCAGCTTCTTTGCCATGGGCCAGGGTTTGTTCCTCACGGTAGTGATGAGCTTCTTTTTTTCTTCTACCTGTTCCAGGATCTGAGCCAGCTCCTCCTCAGACAGGGAGTCTCCAGTAGAGACACTGGAGCCCAAGGAAGTGGACCTAAGGGCAGAGCCATGGCAGATGCAGATGAGAGTTAGAAGGCTGTGGACAGGGGAGGAATTCACAGGAGAAATAGGCAGGATCCTTGACACTCACGGGGTAGGTGGAGCCTGTCCCCACCAGAAACTGCCAGTGGCTCCCACTGCCAGCTAGAGGAGACCAAGACTGTGTCCCGTAGCCTAAGTATGACTAGCTTGCGTTCCCACACCTGATTTCTCCGAGTTCTCCATCCACACACTTTCGCACAGTGGCATCCAATAGAAATAAAAGGTGAGACACTTTGAATTTAAATTTTTTTCTTTGTTCATTCACTCATTTGTTCCTTCCTTGTAAGATTTCAAGGCTGAAAAGATGGCTTACTCCGTGAAGCACTTGCCATGCAAGCCTGGTGACTTTGAGTTTGATCTCTGGAGCCCATATAAAGGCAAAAAGGAAAGAATCAACTCCACAGACTTGTCCTATGAGCTTCAAGTGTGCACAGGGCATTCACCCCAATACACATACACTGTGCTGGGTAGTTTTATGTCAACTTGGCACAAGCTAGTGTCATCTGAGAGGAAGGAACCTCAATTAAGAAAATGCCTCCTGAAGATGGGGCTGTGGGCAAGCCTGAAAGGCATATTTCTTAATTAGTGATGGATGGGAGAGGGCCCAGCCCATTGTGGGTAGTGCCGTCTTCGTCCCACCAGGCTCAGATGCTCAACATAGTTCTCTCCCGGTTGCTGGCTGATCAAGGCACAGATCTCTCAGCTCCTTGTCCAGCACCATGGCTACCTGCACACTGCCATGTTTCTCATCATGACGATAATGGACTAAAGCTCTGAAACTGTAAGCCAGCCCCAGATTAAACGCTTTCCTTTGTAATAGTTCTTGTGGTCATGCTGTCTCCTCACAGCAATAGAAACCCAAACTAAGTGTACCTGGGTTGGTGGTCTTGGGTTCTGTAAGGAAGCAGGCTGAGCAAAGCATGAGGAAGAGGCCAGTAAGCAGCGCCCACCCTCATGGCTCCTGGCCTGCCTCCCTGCAGGGATGAGCACTGGTACGGACCTGTAACCCTTTCCTAACCAACTTGCTTTTTGGTTTTGCTGCTTAGTGGCAGTAATGGAAACCCTAAGACACACACTAATATATATATTTTTTTATCTCAAAACTTTATTTTAAATGCTTTCATTACAAATTTAAAGTCTGAGGAAAGCCCTTCACTGTCCCCCAATCATTCATAAACATGAATAGCATAGCACACTTTTCATTTTAAAAGCCCCTGTTGAAAATGGTAAACTGTGACTACAGGTATTGATCTCACTTTAAGAGGCAGTTAAGCCCTCAAGTGGTAAGAGTGCCCAGGCTACAGCACTATTGCACCATTCAGAATTTAAAGCGTAATCCCACACTGAACAGGAAGAAATGTGTTTTTTTACGGTCTAACAAGGGTAAATTGTTCTCTAGTAATGTTCCTCCTTAGATTCCCAGCTATTCAAAAATCATATAATAATCATTTCTCCCTCACTGATTCCTAAAAATGCACCCATTTTCTTCTGTCCTTTTTTTTTTTTTTAAAATCATAGTGTTATAATATCAATAAAAGCCCATTAAACAACAACAACAACAACAACTTCTAGTTAAGACAATAGACCTCTGACCTACATGGAGACCTAACATTTCGGTTGGGCAGGGTCAACCCCTGGCCTAGGGACCACCCTTAGGAAGGTGGGCTCACCTTAAGCCATGCTAAAGAGATGGGCAGAATAATTAGTCCTTCAATATGACAAGGCCCTTGCCTTTCCTCCCAGTCCAGGACCACACTATTGTAACTTACCAGGCTAAAGTCATGTAGCTTGTAATTTGCTTACTTCTTTGAGTTATCCAGAAAAGCATAACTTCTTTCCCTTTTCCTCTTTTCTGAGCATGCTTTTCTTAGCACTTTGGGCTTACTTATTCTGAGTTTTCTTATGCTTTTTCTAAAGCCCTCCTTCCACCATGTGACTGCTTGTCCACCATGTATCTGAATTCCATACTGTCTAAAATGGCATAGATTTTTTCCCCCTTTCTGCTTCCATTCTCTGGGCAGCAGCTGTAGTTTACAGCTTGCCTGCCCTGGGGTTTATTTTAAACTTTCATAAAATTGTCCTTTAGTTTCCATTTGAATCTATTCTTAAGATCTTTTATTAATGAGGCTAAGAACCCCAAGAGGAGGCCTTGATTTTTCCTACATCAATATTTTGTAAAATGGTTTTGTCTATAACATGATATGGAAAGTGACCAGTGAAATAGAAATGCACCAGATTACATGAGATTGAACTTTGAATCAGACTAGCTCCTGCCTATGCATGAGCCCAGATGCTAGTCAGGGTCAGTCAAAGAACCTCAGAGAAGCCCTCTTGGTCAGTGACGGATGGGTCCAGAGCAGGTGTATCTTAGGCTGAGAATGCTTGTCTCACTCTGTCTCCGAGCCAGGCTGCAGTTCAGGTTACAGATAAGTCAGCAAGACCGTGAATCTATACAAAAAGCATGAGGTGCCCTCTGACACACCAGAGAATTCCTATGGCTGCAAAGATCAGCCCAAAGACTCACAAAATTGGGAAATTTTAATATAAAGTTTTTTTAAGATCCATATTTAAATGGTGACATGAAATGGAAAAATAAATAATGTACTTACTTCAATCAGATTATATTTTTAACATAATCAGTGCAAAAATCATCACAATATTCTATTGATAGACTTTTGGCTCTGTCTTTACAACCTGATATTCACGCTTCATTTACAGTGCATGTCAATTCAGAAATCAAATTTCCATCAGATCTACTTACTCTGTATTTATAATTTGTAAAGTTATAGTTGAAAAAGTAGATTCACATGCACAGACTGCTTTAGACATGCTTTAAAAAGTTTGGTCATTTCTCGTCAATGTTTATATCATTAATAGAATACTTTGATTCCAAAGCCAGTTTAGGCCAGTTTCAAAACTATATCTGTCTGCCCAAGTTAAATAAATTCACTATGTCAACTCAGTTGCATTAATGTCAAGTTTAAATTATGCTGCACTACATTAAGTTGGAAACTCATTTCCTACTCCCTGGTCACATTTTCAGCCTAATGGTTACTGTATTGGCTAGCACAACTATAAACTTCTGTAGAGAACCCCCATGCTATGCCCCTCCCCATGCCCTGGTAATACTATCTGCTCAGCTGCTACAGGATCCAAATGTTTGTGTGTGTTCAGTGCAGCCTCAGTGATAGACACAGTAGTTGACAGGGTAGGTGAAAAGAAGCGTTATGTGTGGTGGTTTGAATGAGCATGGCCCCCATGGGCTCATATGTTTGAATACTCCATCCCTAATTAGGGGAACTATTTGAGAAGGATTAGGTGGTGTGGCCTTGTTGGAGAAGGTGTGTCACTGTGGGTGGGCTTTGAGGTTTCAAAAGTCCAAGCCAGGACTGGAGAGATGGCTCATCGGATAAGAGCACTGACTGCTCTTCCAGAGTTCCTGAGTTCAATTCCCAGCAACCATCTGTAATGGGATTTGATGCCCTCTACTGGTGCTGTCTGAGTACAGCTACAATGAACTCATACACATAACATGAATAAATCTTTAAAAAACAAAGTGTTCAAAAGCCCAAGCCAGGTGTCTGTTGCCCCTCTCTCTGTCTGCTGTCTGTGGATCAGGATACAAAGTTCTTATCTCCTGCGCTAGAGCAACACCCCTCTGTTTCCTGCTATGGTGATCATGGACTAACCCTCTGAGGTTGAAGGCAAGCTTCCAGTTAAATGTGTTCTTTTATAAGAGTTGCCTTGGTCATGGTGTCTGTTCACAGCAGTAGAAGGCTAAAACATTATGTCTGGATAACCTTAACAACACTCATAAAGAGTAATCAGGGCTACTGCTAATTCAGGTTGTAGAGACCAGTTTACTGAAAGCTCTGTGAGTCTTAGCTTCTTAACTCTTGGAAATAAAGAAGTCTTAGCATACCAATGGATCTGGTGAGCCTAGCTGTAGGCACTTTGGTCACCTCTCACACGTTCCCAGTGATAACTGTCTTTGAGTCTTTGTAGGATGTTTTTCCTCTTTGGAGGGAGTTGTCTTTGTTTCTTTAAATTCTGTTTTTTCTCCAGACACTCACTGAAATGCTCACCTTCTCTGCAGAGGAAACACGATACCCCAGGGCCCCAGCAGTACAACACTATCAAATCTTGTCTCGTGTGCACATTGCTTCTGCCTTGTCTTAATTGAGTCTCGTCTTTCCTGCTAGACAATCAGCATCTGGGAGCCAGGGCTGAGTCCTTGTATCCTGCTAACCCTGTCACGTCAGTCAACCAAAATTGGCACCGCTGAGTCCTTGTCTGTAGCTCCTTATATGGACATATTATATATGTCATTTAGAGCACCAGTCCCTTCTAAAATATAAGATACATAAGGGTAATTGAGTGTTCAAACTAGCTGGAGGTGTCGCTTAATAGTAAGGCATGTACTAAGAATACAGAAGGACCTGGGTTCAATCCTGGGCATAACAACCCACCAACCAAAAGAAAAAGCCAGGCAGGGTTATACTCGAAGTGCGTGAGAGCTGAGGTCTGTTAATATTGTATAGTAGTAGTACAACTCTGAACACAAATAAATGTGTTGTCAGTATGTGGTGTGTGCATCTGAGTACAATGCCTCACGAGGCCAGAAAAGAGCACTGGATCCCTGGAGCTGGAGTTAGAAGCATTTGTGAACTGCTCACCATAGGGGCTGGGAACTGAACTTGGGTCCTCTGGAAGAACAAGCAGTATGTGCTCTTAACCACTAAGCCATCTCTCCAGCCTGGAATGAAACACCGTGTCTCTTTGGTTATGAGATTGTTAGAATCATGCACCCCAGGAATTAGAATTTCCAAGGAATCCCATGCTGAGAGAAGAAGGCCACCCAGGGGAGAAACAGGAAGAGATTTCACACAGGTCTAACAGCCTGTCAGACCACCTTGCAGAAGAGATTGGACCTGAACAGATGATGGGCCATACCCTTGTCCAGGACCACGTCATTATCCATACCTCCTGCCCTTTATTTAAACCTAAACTTAAAATTAGGGTCTCAAGATAGACTTGGAGTGTGGCTACTGGATGTCTTCCAAAGTCACACCTAACAAATGTCCTTTTTCTCTTACTGAATATGTCAGGGTCCAGGCTCTGGCCCTAACTAATTCTGTTAACGGTATGAACAGAGAAAGCATTCGGGAACCCGGAAGGAAGAGCAAGTGTTTGCCATCATCCTCATTCTCACACCTGCTTCAAAAGCCTCCCTAGTCCATAATCATAAGGGATTTATCAAATGTCCCTAGGAGAGAGTAAATCATAGATGATCTCTAATGAGTGCCAGAGAAGCCATCAAAATTGTTAGCCACCAAATGGAAGGAAACCTGATCCATTTATTTCATAAGTAGCCTGTCTACTATTATATACACAACTGCTGCCCATATATGAGTGGAGCAAAGGGCTCCAAATGAATTATCTAAACAACCCACAGCCTGGGAGCTGGCAAACCTCTTGAATTTCTAGACTGTCATATTTCTAGAAAAGAGAAGGATGCATGCACAGAGGAAAGAGTGTGCATGGTCCCTGTATGACTTCCAAATGGCTTCATTATTTTTTATTCATTATTCATTATGTTTAGCTGGTCTCTTCGGGAGTGATAGTGAGTTGTCAGCTGAAAGTCAAGAGTCTTGAGATCTTATCTCCACTCTGTGCCTGGGCCACCTCCCACACCCAGAGCCTCCCTTGCAATAGGAACTGCTACAAAAAAAAAAAAAACAGCGTATTGGGGCCATTCTGCCTGTGATGGCCTGGGAAAGTAGGAGCAAGAGCAGTAACTACTTCTCTCCCAAGGTGAAAACCAACCCTGGCAGAGACAGGAAGAGGGTAGCGGAGCAGAGAGAGACTCAATCAGCGCTGCAGCACACCTGGGTTTTCTCAGCTGCTTGCCTGACTCCTTCCTCAGAGTCTCCCTTTCCTTCTTTGGAGAAGTTCTCTGCTCCTTAAGGGAAGTTCTCCGGTCCTTCTTCCTCCCCTGGGGAGACCTCTCCACCTTGCGTGGTTTCTGTCCCCTCAATCCCTTGTGATAGCTTCCATGTTCTGTCTGTTTCTTCCGGGAAGACCCTGGTCTTGGGCTACCCTTAGCAGGATCCTTCCGGCTAGATTGGGCTCGGTGTCCGTCTTGGGGACATGCAGCTCTGGAGGTTTGTTTTCTGGTGGGTCTTCTTGCTGACTTGTCACCTGCAAGAGCAGAATGAGGACAGTGGTGGCGCCACAAGACTCAGCCCAAGAGAGCATCACTCCCTTGTGGGGAATGGGCAACAAAAAGCTAGCGTGCTTCCCAGAGCCTGCTGGCTCTGTTGAGCTCAGAACATGATGCCCTCAAATACAGCACCGTGGCATGCTGAATGTTTCATGTTGAAGAGAATTGAGAAACCACAGACACTTACGCTCTGACCTTCCCTCATATCCTGGGAGACCTACCCTGATAGAAGGGTGTCCAGTTCTACAATATTAGAAAGAAAGAAAGAAGCCAAGAAAAAGCTGGACAGATTTACCCATGTTTGGACAACAAAAGCTTATGCTCTACTGTTCTCCAGTGTAATTGTTCATAAAAGTGCAACTCTCCCTAGAGTCTTAGGTCATTTCTGATGCTCTTACGAGCATCCCTCTTCTATGTTCCTTGATGACAGTCTTTTTCATTTTGTACACCTTGCCACACGGATTAAATAAGTCCCAGATGCTGTTTAAAGTTTAAGAGAATTGCTTCTATGCAGGCCTTTGCCCTTTTATCTCAAGAAACTATGGAAGCTAGAGAAGAAAAAACAACAAACAAACAAACAAAACCCCTAGGCTTGAAAAGCCCAGCACGAGGCAAGCAGGGGATGGGAAAGGACCCAATCTTTAGTTCCCATAATGGGCTGGGCTCTCTGCCACCAGTCACTAATGAAGAACATGCTGCACAGCTGGGTCTTATGGAGGCAGTTTCTCAATTGAGGGTCCCTCCTTTCAGACGACCCTAGCTTGTGTCAGCTGACATAAAACCAGCCAGGACAGCCAGCATCATGTTCTGGGCATGTTCAAAATGTTCTTGCTTCTCTTCTCCCTGATGGAATCACCAGCCTTCACTGTGTGATGAAAAGCTCTTGGTCGGAGCGCACACAAGTCCTCTCTTCCTCCTGGGGCAAGTTTTCCATTATGTATTGGTTCAAATCAAGAAGCTGCAACACAGCTGATAAATTTAAAATTATCTATAGAGATAATGATCAGTTTTCAAAAGACTTCTCAAACAATAATTTTGAAATATAAAATAAGTAAAATGTGTTATTTAGGGCCAGAATGTCTGTAACTTTAAGTTTAAACATATTACACCTCTCTCTTATCTTCAGACCCAAACAATATACAATATAAAACCACCTTACAATTTCATTTACAGAAGGGGCTTTATGTGATGAAATGAGGAAGCTAGCTTACGTTTCGTTCTCCCTGGTTTTCTTGCCGCTGTGATAAATACCATGATCAAAAGCAACTTGTAGAAGAAAAGATTCATTTGGTTTCTACTTCCAGGTCACATTCCACAACTGAGAGAAGTCAGGGGAGACTTTCAAGGCAGGAATTGAAGCAGAAGCCATGGAGGAATGCTTACTGGCTTGCTCTCTGCCAGGCTCCTAGCAGACTTTTTTTTTTTTTTTTTTTTTTTAATAGCCTAAGACCATCTACCTGAGGGATAGCTCCCCACAGGGAGCTGGACCTTTCTATGTCAATCAATAATCAAGACAGTTCAGTCTCCGTTACCCCTAGCACCATCCCCCCCAGACATGGCCACAGGCCAATTTGATTAGAGAAATCCTTCAATTTAGGTTCTCACCTCCCAGGTGATTTTAGATTCTGTAGATTCTAGCTCAGTGGTTATCAATCTTCCTAATGCTCTGACCTGACCACTATACCCAGGAAAACTCTAATCACAGTATAAGGAGAAAGAAAAATGTGCCATGGTAAAATCAAAGTTAAGCAATTTCCACCAGTCTAGCTCTACAGAAGGCATTAGAAGAAAAGCTTCAATGGGAAGAGATTAACTACATCCAAGGACACAAGGAATAATTGATCTAAGAGTAGTAAATTTAAGAGAGGGAAAATGCCCACGCCTCAAGAACAAAATAGCAGGAATCAATAGATACAGCTCATTAATAACTTTCAGCATTAATGGTTTCCATTCCCCCCCAACAAAATGACACGGACTAACAGATTGGATTAGAAAGCAGAACCCGCTTTTCTGCTGCATCCAAGTACTGTATCTCACTATCAAGGAAGAAAAATAAAATGACGACATTTGCAGGTAAATGGATGAAGATAGAAAAAAAATCATCCTGAAGGAGGTAACCTAGACCCAAAAGACAAATACTGTATTTTTCTCTTGTGTGTGGATGTTAGCATTTAAGCTTTCAGCACATGTGCTACAGTCTGAATAACCACGGTGTTAGGACCAGCAGGAAGGAGAGGCTCTCTCCAGGAAGGGGAAATAGAGTAGAGTGTTATGGAGAGAGAAAGAGAAGACTAGGAGGATTAAATAGGGAGAGGAGTGGGAAAGAAGGGGAAAGGAGGGAATATGGGGAGGGACGATTAAAACTAAAGGCCTTTAAGGAAACCACATGGAAACCTACTACTGAGGACGCTTCCTAAAGTGTATGCACTATGAAAGGAATATAAGTTGAATCACCAAATAATAGGGAGATGATGCCACAACTAGATCTCTCATGCCACCAAGTAAAACCTCTAATGCCAAGAATGGGCTGCATCTTGTTGGGTCATTGGCCAGAGGGAACGCCCCAAATGCTACAGGCTCCTGGTTGCTCTCTACACCCTGGTGGTAAGGCTCTGTTGCTAGAGACGCTCGCTCATGTCCAACACAGAGAAGTAGAGCTGCTGCCAAACTGGAAACTTCAGCCCTACTAAATAGAGTTGATAGTACTGCAAGGTGCTCTGCACTGCCAGAGGTGAAAGGCAGTCATCAGTATCTTCTAGCTACAAACCCTGTGACCCACAGCAGCAGCCTTCCTGCAAGATGGGTCAGTGCAATAGTGGCACAAATGTCATAGGAGTAACCGGCCACTTTTAAACTCGGGAGGCAGAGGCAGGCAGATTTCTGAGTTCGAGGCCAGCCTGGTCTACAAAGTGAGTTCCAGGACAGCCAGAGCTACACAGAAAAATCCTGTCTCGAAAACAAAAACAAAAACAAAAACAAAAAAAAGAAAAAAAAAGAAAAAAAAGAAAAAGGACTACTCCACGAGACAGTACATGAACCCGACACTACTAAAGTGGCCGTTAACTTGAGGCTAGATAGGTCATGGGCCTGGGGGTAAAAAACCAAATGCTATTATTTTGCTAAAGGAACATAGCAGCAAATGATTTCTAGTGGCATATTGCTACACCCATAGATTGCTTCTTGCAGTAGATGGGAGTCAACTCAGAGACCAACAACTGGACATGAAGAGAGTGAGAGATTTTGGAGTACTCAGTTCTAAATGGGATGTCTTCATTAAACCCTTCTTCTCAAGGCTCAGGGATCTACGAGGAAGAGGGGGAAGAAAGATTGTAAGAGCCAGAGTGGATGGACGACTCCAAGGAAACATTGTCTTCTAGACACAACAGGACTGATGCACATTGGAAGTCACAGAGATCATTGCAACATACACAAGATCTGCAAGGGTTCAAGCCAGACCGGACCCCAGCACTGAGAGGAAGTGTAGACATGAGATCTTACCCTTAACTAAGACACTATCTGCGATTGATACTTGCTAGGAAAGGGAAAATCAAGTTTTTCTAATCGAGTGTCACTGAATAGATAGATCTACTACACTCCAGGGAAGACCCTGTGTCCAAGAATAGTTGGCCAACACAAAATGATGAGCTCCGCTGGGCGTGGTGGCGCACACCTTTAATCCCAGCACTTGGGAGGCAGAGGCAGGCGGATTTCTGAGTTCGAGGCCAGCCTGGTCTACAAAGTGAGTTCCAGGACAGCCAGGGCTATACAGAGAAACCCTGTCTCGAAAACAAACAAACAAAAAAAAAAAAAAAAAAAAAAAAAAAAAAAAAAAAAAAAAAAAAAAAAAAAAAAAAAAAAAAAAAAGATGAGCTCCGTGTGTGTGTGTGTGTGTGTGTGTGTGTGTGTGTGTGTGTGCTTGTTTTAATTTGCTTTGTTTTGGCATATATGGTCTTATTGGACTTTTACTTGTTAGTTTAGATATTTACTTATTTTTTAGTTTTAGTTTTTGAGAGAGATCTAGGAAGAGAGAAAGAACATCAAGTTGAGTGGGTAGGGTGGTGGGAGGAATCTGAGAGGAGTTTGGAAAACATGGTTAAAATATATTGTATGAAAAAATTCAAATTAAAAAAAGATTAAAGGGGGCTGGAGAGATGGCTTAGCAGTTAAGAGCACTGACTGCTTTTCCAAAGGTCATGAGTTCAATTCCCAGCAACCACATGGTGGCTCACAAACATCTGTAATGAGATCTGATGCCCTCTTCTGTTATGTCTGAAGACAGCTACAGTGTACTCATATAAATAAGATAAAATAAAATAAAATAAAATAAAATATTTTTTTTTTTAAAAAAAGATTAGCTGGACATTGTGGTGCATGCCTTTAATCCCAGCACTCGGGAGGCAGAGGCAGGTGGATTTCTGAGTTTGAGGCCAGCTTGGTCTACAAATTGAGTTCCAGGACAGCCAGGGCTATACAGAGAAACCCTGTCTCAACCCCCCCCCCCCCAAAAAAAAAGATTGAAGGAGATTATGTGATTGTCTTATAACACATAAATAAATGATTATACAAATTAAGTAGTTCACAATATTTCTAAGGAGCTGGGCATGGTGACACATGGCTGTAATCTCATCATTTGGGATGCAGTTGTGATTCCAAGGAGACCAGGAAGTGGAGGTAGCAGGAAGTGGAGGTAGCAGGAAGTGGAGGTAGCAGGCAGGACCTTAGCATTTATTAGCACACTCTTCAGGGTTAGATATGTGTAATTGACAAAAGAAATTGAAGTCATGGCAATTTGTAGCTTTCAGTTTCTCCTCAGGCTGGGTAGCTTCTTCACAGAAATGCTGTAATCACCTTCCACTGGGAAATTAGAGTGTGCCTTGGGAGAGATGGAGGCCCTTGGGTACAGGTCCTAGCTGTACCACCTTCTAGGTGCTGCCTTGTCCCTGGGATAATGAATGTTCATAGCTTACCAAGGCAAAGCTCAATGAGTCTCTAGTTCTGGGATTGTCCCAGAGGCTGAAGTAGAGGCTGAGAAGCAAAGCCATCTCTGCCTAGCGTGATGCCTCTTCCCCAGTAAAACTGATTGCTTCCCAGAAAGGACTCATGCATGTTATTGAGCAAGGGAAGAGGGAGAAGGAGATGGGGGTGGAGAAAGAGGAAGGAGAATGTGGGCTGAGTAGCTGGAGTTTTAGGGCTAACATGAGCTTGGCACACTACCCAGGAGCATATCATATCTTCACACCGCATCACCCTCTCTACCCTATCCTCCAGGTACAAGAGCTGCCCTGATAGCTTTCTCTCTTTACCATGCGACCATGGATGGGAAGAAGGCAAATTGCCCTCTGAAAGTCTCCTGGCAGCAGCCCCATCTCACTATGGTAGCCTGCAGACGGGAACTCGGTGCCAGTTACTTTATTCAAGACTCTGTCAGTCCAACATTTTCCTGATCCCTTGGAAAAGTTGTAAGTTCAGAACTCTCCCATCTCCCCAACTCCACCGTGCAACAGAAAGACAGCCACAGTGGGTGAGAATTAAGGAGAGACATCTGCAAACAGTGGCTTTTAGTATCATGCAGATAGGTGGCCAGCTCTATAGCAAGTTCGTTAATGCATGACTCTCTGCACAGGTGATTTTCATTTCCTCTAGGAGACCTGCAAGGAAGTGACACCCACACTCATCCCATGGGTGGGTTGGGCTGGAAGAGGCTAGCTACCCTGCTCTAGTTGCAGGATCTGAACTCAAATGCAGGGCCTTCCCATGCCTCTTGAGACTGCCTCCCCTATACCCACTGTGCCCAGAGGCCTGTTAAGTAGCACCCATGAGGATGAAGATGAAGACTCACCTTCCTCGTCCAGGTTCTTTAACTGGGGGCTCATGGTTACCAGAATTTCAAGGTCCTCACACTGGCTCACGCCTTCATATACTGCCCGGCCTGGGGTGACTTCATGCTGTCATGGTCACTGGCCTCTTTCTGGAACCTGACAGCAGCTAGGGTCCTCTGAGGTTGAAGGAAGAGGTAGGTTTTGTTGGGGAGAGAGAAGGGGAGGAAGCAATGAGTTTGTAGCACGTCAATCTATCCAGACACTCCTCTGCTCGGGTTTCCCTGCCAAGGACAGTGTGGCCTCACATTTCAGACATCACTTATACATGAGGGCCCTAGAGGGGTAGGAACTGTGGGCTCATCTCCTGACAACGATACCACAGGCATGCCAGCCAGGGAAGGTGTGAGCTATGTCGCAGGGCTCTTTCCCAGTGTCTTGAGTCCCTGATTGGACTCAAAGTTATAAGTTATCTGGGCTTTGGTTTAACATGAAGATTTTTAAAGATGGGCATGGAATCTTCTTGCTTCCCTCTCCCTCCCTCTCCAGCACGCAGCATTAGCCAAAGGCCTGTGCTTGTTAGGCAAGCGCTCCTGGGTCTTGGAATCTACACTGTGGACCTGAGTCAACAATGATGACTGTCCCTACCGAAGTTGCCTGCTTCTTTATTCAGTAGCTTTCTCTAATGCTGCTTGCCTTTAGGGAAGGTTCATTTGGATGCTTTGAGAACCATTATTATCATGTAAAAGCAAGGCTGCAGAACCAGAATGGTATCAAGGTTCTGGTTGGTCTTAGTTGATGCTGCAGTTTAGAGTGTTCCTCTAGAGGGATTCCAGGTCCTTTTACCCCTTAAAAAGGGATCGATCAGAGAGAGACACAGAGTTGCAGCAAAAGATCCTCTTCCAAGGAGGAATCTGTCTGGGACAGGGAGGTTCAGTAGCTCAACAAACCGGCGGAGTTTTGTTTTTTTCCCTGTTATCTTAGGAACATTAATCCAGCAGCAAGGAGAGACATGGGCCTATAAAAGCCCCACTTAATTAATTTTAATTTGATGGGTACATGATGTCCATTTACCAAAAAGAACAGCAGTAGCTGTTATATATAGTGCCTATAGCCTTTCCAGCCATGGGATTTGACCAGATTTACAGTATCAGAGAGGAATCCCTTCATAGGATTGGCTTCAAATCCAATCAGAAAGTGGTTGCTTACCTCTGGAACAAACTTGGCCACTCTTGCAGTAGTCGGCAATGCCTGGGTAGTCAGTTGTATTGATGTGCCATGAGGGCTAGCTAATGGGGAGGAAGCTCCCAGGCCAGTATAAGCTTTATTTCTTTATATTCTGTGACCAAGTTGTGTGCTGTCTTCAGCAATACAGTCTTACTATCGCATTCTGACAGGCAACCAGTAGCAAAGGCAATTATTTTGAATCATTTTGAGGGCTCCCTGACCATGACCTTGTAGGAAGGTAGCCTACTCCTGATTGCCTGAGTCCTCCTTGTGACTGAGTTGTCCATTTTCCTGTTTGTTTGTCTGATCTGCATATTACTCCTGGGGGATGTATAGCTTGCAAAGATCCTTTCCCATTCTCTAGGTTGGCTTTTACATGACTGACAGTTCCTTTTACTGTAAAAAAAAAGGTGTTTTGATTTTATAAGGTCTCACTAATAGGTTATTCTTATTTCTCAAGGACTAAAGTTTTGTTTGGAAGGTGAGGACCTATGCCTATATCTTCCTACTTGTTGTTTCAGGTCTTATGTTAAGGTCCTTGGCATTCTTGCTAAGATCAAGAAGAAGAGAATCGGGCTGGTGAGATGGTCAGTGGGTAAGAGCACCCGACTGCTCTTCCGAAGGTGATAAGTTCAAATCCCAGCATCCAGATGGTGGCTCACAACCATCCGTGACGAGATCTGGCGCCCACTTCTGGAGTGTCTGAAGACAGCTACAGTGTACTTAAATATAATAAATAAAATAAATCTTTAAAAAAAAAAAGAAGAAGAGAATCATGCCAACTCTCTACATTTCTATTCACTGTAGTGCTTAGCCAGGAATAAGAGAAGAGATGAAAATAAAAGGGATACAAATAAGAACAGAAGTCAAAGTATTCCTATTTCCATATATGATTATATATATGTATGTATTATATATATAAAATACATTATATATAATATATATTATATATACAATACACATATATATGATATGTAATACACATGTATATATGTGATATGTAATACATATATGTGTGTGTGATATGTAATACATATATATAAGTGAAATGTAATATATGTGTAATATGTAATACATATATGTGTGATATGTAATACATATATATATAAGTGATATGTAATACATATATGTGTGTGTGATATGTAATACATATATATATGTGTGTGATATGTAATACATATATATATGTAATACATGTAAGTGAGGATCCACAATCCCCACAGAAAACTTGTAGATCAGCAAAATGGCAGGATGCAAAAAAATTGGTAGTCATTCTATATGCCAGAAAACATACTAAAGGAGACTATCAGAAAACACAAAATTGCCTTAAAACAAAATAAATTGCTTTGGGCTAAACCTAAAAAGCAAGGGAGTGAGAGACCTTTGCAATAAAAACCTTAAAACTCTGAAGAAAGAACTATAAGAAGACACTGGAGGATGGAAAGATCTCCCATGCTTATCAATGGGAGGAATTAATTTTGTGAACATCATCATCCTACCAAAAGCAACCTACAGATTTAATGCAATCCCTAACAAATAAATCTCTCTCTCTGCATGTATGTGTATGTGTATAGACACATGCACACGTGTGAAAGCCATGGATACATGTGGAGAGCAGAGGGCAGTTTATAGGAGTCTCTTCTACCATGTGGGTTTCTAGGGCTCAAACGCAGATCATCCGTCTTTACTGTAAACATGTGTTTTAGTTGGGTTTCTATTGCTGTGAGAAAACACCATGACAAAAAGCAGCTTGGGGAGGGCTGGCAAGATGGCTCAGTGGTTAAGAGCGCCGACTGCTCTTCTGAAGGTCCCGAGTTCAAATCCCAGCAACCACATGGTAGCTCACAACCATCCATAATGAAATCTGATGCCCTCTTCTGGAGTGTCTGAAGACAGCTACAGTATACTTACATATAATAAATAGATAAATCTTAAAAAAAAAAAGCAGCTTGGTGAGGAGAGGTTTATTTGGTTTACCTACCCCTGGTCACAGTCCACTGAGAGAAACCGGGGGAAGCAGGAACTCAAGGCAGGAACCTGGAGGCAGGAAATGAAAGGGAAGGCATAGAGGATTACCATGTACTAGCTTGCTAAGCTATCTTTCTTATGCCACCAGGGCCACCTACCCAGGGGTAGTTGCTCAGTGAGTTGCACCCACACACATCAACTGTGAATCAAGAAAATGCTCTGCAGACTTGCCCACAGGCAATCTGATGGGGGAGGGTTGTTTTTTGTTTTTATTTTCTCTTTAATTGAGATTCCTGTTTCCAGAGAACTCAAGCTTCTGTCAAGTTGTCATGAAACCAACCAGGACAGGATAATACTTGCTGAGCCATCTCTATAGCTCTTGGTTCCTGATTTCAATCTAATCTGCTAGTCCATGTGTTTGATTGGGAAACTAAGGCCATTAATATTTGAATTACTAGTGAAAAGCATGTAGTAATTCCTGCATTTTAAAAATATTTATTTTTAGGCCAGAAATGATGGTGCACACCTTTACTTCCAGCACTAGGGAGGCAGAGGCAGGGGGACCTTTATGTGTTCAAGGCCAGCCTGCTCTACAAAGTGAGTCCAGGACATCCAGGGCTATTATACAGAGAAACCCTATCTTGAAAAACCAGAAACAAAAGAGAGATTTATTTTTGTTATTAAGTGTGATGTGTGTGTGTGTGTGTGTGTGTGTGTGTGTGTGTGTGTGTGTATGTGTGTGTGTGTGTGTTTAGAGTACAGTGTCCACAGAGGCCAGATCTGGAGCTAAAGTTAGTTAGAGGTGGTTGGGAGTCACCCCATGTGGGTATTGGGAACTGAACTCTGATCCTTTGCAAGAGCAGCATGACCACTCATCTTAACCACTGACCAACTCATCTCCTGTATCACTTTTCTGAGGACCCTTCTCCATCAGAGTCTAACTCAGGCCCTGGATCTGATTGGCTCTGGTTCTGGCTCTAGCTCCTAATCTGGATCTGGCTTTGGTTTGACTTCTGGAAGTGTTTCTGGAGCCTGAGTCTGGGGAGTTCATAGGCCTTGGTAGTGGGCCTGTGACTATTGTTTCACTACAAGGACAAAGCATGATGCTACAGTGCAGCTCTCAGGCCTTGCCAGAGAAGCTTCTTTGTGTAGTAGATGACAGTTAATACAGAGATACAAACTACAGTGCAGAAAATAGGTGTTTACAGGGTGCTCAGCCACAAATAGCACATCTATATCACATCCCTCCCCCTAAGGATCGTGAAACATAGTGAAGGAGAGGTGAGAAAGAAAAAAGAGCCAAGAGTCAGCGAGGCAAAATAGTGTCTCCTGAACATGTCAGGACCACTGCGCTCATGAACCCACAGCATCTGTGGTTGCCTCCACACAACCTGCATAAGATCAAGCCAATTAGCATGCCAGCAGGGATGAGGGAGGGAGTCATTAGCCCCTTCCCTAGCTGAGGAGATATTGACAGCCGGCAGCTGCTAGGGGAAGGAAAGTCAGTTTTCTTTAAGGGTGTAGCTCTTGGTAGTTTGGCAATGCTTCAGCGGGTGACCCCATTCTCAAGTACATATAGGCAGTCACATCAACTCAGTAGGTTCTTAAAAAAACATCAGAGATTAAATTGATCCTGGAGAAATGGAAGGCGAGGGGGCAAGTGAAGAGTAAATGCCATCAAAATATGTTATACACATATGCAATTCTCAAAGGATCAGTAAAAATAGTTGTCAGCTATAACTCTTCCAAAGTGCACCACAATAGCACAGACATAACATTTTTTCATGGTTACACAGTCACAATGTCTTTAACACCTTGTTTCTCAGTGTCTCTCACAGATATTTCCCAACACATTTCTGGCTTCCTTGTCAATACCAGCAGATGTCCAAGTAGTTCAATAGAACCCCCCAGATTCTCCCAAAAGAGCTTTCAAAGCACTGAGGCCTGTCACACAAATAGTGGTCACACAGATGGCTCAGAAGAACCCTGAACTCAAAAAAGTCCCAAAAGACACAAAATGGCGATTTGCCAAATGGCTCAATAGAATCCAAGCAATTCAAAAGACACCAAAACTGACGAAGGGAAGAAAGAAAGAAAGAAAGAAAGAAAGAAAGAAAGAAAGAAAGAAAAGGATGGACCATCCCAAGGTGCCCTGCCTTAGCAAGGGTCAAACTCCAGGGTCTATAGAGCCCAGCCACTCATTTTCCTGCATCACTGAATAGAGAGGGAGGCAGCTGATGTTGGTTGAAAGGAGAGAAAAAGCTGCTGAAGTGAAATGCTGCTGCAGCTCAGCTCCATCTTCTCTCTCCATCTGGTCCACTCGGGCTGACTTGCTGTAAGCAATCCAGACATCTGTCCTTCTTCATGGCTTGACAATTCAAAACTGTTGTGTGTGTTTAGGGAGGGATGTAAGAACATGTGGTTAAAATGTGTGTGGTGTGTACACCTGTGCATGGTACCTTGTTTTTCTCTTTCTCCCTGTCTCCTCTTTTGAGACAGGGTCTCTCACTGAATTTGGACTAGGCTCACAGCCAGTAAGTGATCCTCCTACCTCTTTGCCCACAGTGTCATGTTTGACTTTTATGTGGGTGTGGAGGATTTGAACTCAGATCCTCTGCTCACATAGCCAATGCTCTTATCTAGAAAGAAATCTCTCTATATATTCCAAAATTATTGTTGGGAATTTTAGGGTCAAAGTTCAGGCTCTGTAGCCTGGGCAGTGCTGGAGATCTTGCCCTAGTGGTGTGGGCACAGAAGAGCTGGCAGACTGACCATCTCAGCTACCACCCAGGCCCAGATCCATGGCTTTGAGCTGACCCAACATCTACCTCATCTATTTTTTTTCTTCTGTTGGGGGTGGGAGGTTACAAGTACAGAGGGAAGATATGAAGAGATTTTGAGGCACATGATGTGAAATTCACAAAGAATCAATACAAAGTTAAAAAAAAAAAAGCCGGGTGTGGTGGCACACGCCTTTAATCCCAGCACTCGGGAGGCAGAGCCAGGCGGATTTCTGAGTTGAGGCCAGCCTGGTCTACAAAGTGAGTTCCAGGACAGCCAGGGCTATACAGAGAAACCCTGTCTCGAAAAAACAAAACAAAACAAAACAAAACAAAACAAAACAAAACAACCGCTCGGGTTCTGGCAGTCCCAATAGGCTAAGTGTAAATGTACCTTTTATTCACCAGATGTAACTGTTGTCTTAGAGGCTTTCTGCTGAATAAGCTCACCCTTTCTAGTTCTTTCTGAACTCTAGCTGTTACAACTCAGCTGTCTGGCTCAAAACTCTTCTAAGCTGACTGACTCAAACTGGCTTCTCTCAGCTACTCACTGAATTGCTGTTCTTGGAAAACCTGCCTCTAGCGGCGTGCACCTAACTGCCCTGCACTGAGATGCCCTCTTTTCCTGACTCACTCGTGCTGTTCTTTAAAGTCACCCCTTGTCTGGGTTGTTCTAGTGGGCATATCCTATCTCTGACTCATTCTGTCAAATCTTTCTCTGATTTGTCACTTTGTCTGCCCCTCAATTAGATATCACTTTCAAATATGGCTGCTTTCTTCTACAAACTAACCTTACCTTCATGGTTAGAGATTTAAAGGTGTGTGCTAAGGGTGTGTGTCTGCATTCCAGCCAGATGATACTGTAACCAGAGCATGTCTGCATTTCAGCTAGATCTCAGAGACCCAGAAGGTCTTTGGATGTTCCTGGATTAAACTTTTTCTATATCTAAGCATGGTTCCTCAATGCTCAATCTGCCAATTAAAGTGATAAATAATACTGAAAGATAAAGACTTATTCAGTGTGGTCACCTTGGGAAAAGGAACAAAGAAAGGTTATCTAGTGAATTTCCAAGTCTATCTTTGGGGTACTAACATAATGTTTAGGCATAAATAGAGGGCCAGAGCTATATCCTCTCAGGTGGTCTGAGGAGGAGTCAGAACTGTGTGAATCCCTTGACGCAGAAAAGGTAAGGTCCTCCTCGGGCTGGAGCTGAGCCTCAGCTTGTCCCTTCTTAAAGCATGAGATGGCCAGGGGAAATTGAATAGTCTGGAGTCCATTGTTTCAATAGTCTGGTAATACATGTGTCTCCCTATAAAATATCTCTTTCTGTGGCCAGAATAGTTACATCTCATCAAGCTCTGCCTTTGATTTTAGGTGATTTCAGCATAAATAGGTGTGAAACTTCTTGAGTTCATACATTTGCAATGCAGGAGGAAGATCATCTAATGAGGAGAGCAAAGCAAAGGCGAGTGCCACAGAGACTCAGCTTCCATCCTTTCAGAAACCTTCTGGTTTGTTTCTTAACACAAAGCCTTCACTAATTAATATTTGGTTCACACTGATTGCAAATTCAACTTAGTAGAAATAAGCCTTGCCTTGGTAAATAATCATCCTGGAGGGGTGTTTCAGAGTGTATCATCAGAAAAGGGAACACCATTACTGCTAGAGCTCAAGGTGCTGAGTACTATATTAATTTTCTTTCATTATGTGATCAGAGGAATCCAAAAGGTACAAGAAGAGCGACGGATATAACAGTACAACACCAACTGAATGTTTCAGGGTGTCACTAAACTCTTTATCAACGGACACTTCTTGCATTAACTTGTCAATTTATCCCTCCAATTAAAAGTTTATATATATAATTAGCTATGGGTGTCTGCTTACTAAACATCCAGTGCCACTCACAGAACCTTGTAAACCAGTACAGCGGAGGGATCCAGTTGCACACAGGTGACACTTTCCCTGGACAACACGATCTGGTCGATCTGGTGCTATCGTGAGATTCCTGCTCTGCATCTGCCAACCACAGCAGAGAGCTCGTTGCTAGGTATTTCATGGTGCATTGGAGGAAGAGGCCGGAGAGATCTGCATGAATGCAGCATGTTCTCATGTATTTTGAGGTGTAAAGTATGAGCAGGTTCTGAGGTTTGTTGGAGTAGTGCTGGTCTCTCAGCCTTTCTTGGTCAGCGCTGAAGGTGGGGCACAAGAATCCTGGCAGAGACTCCTGGGGTGGTCGCTGCTGTTTCAAACGCTTAGAATGTTAAACCCACTCCAGAATCTAACTCTGGGAAGAATACAGACTTCCCAAACCAGGAGACAGATGTTACCTGATAAAAGCTAAGCAACTAGCCGGGCATGGTGGCACACGCCTTTAATCCCAGCACTCCAGAGGCAGAGGCAGGCAGATTTCTGAGTTCAAGGCCAGCCTGATCTACAGAGTGAGTTCCAGGACAGCCAGGGCTACACAGAGAAACCCTGTCTCGAAAAACAAAAACAAAAAAACAAAAAAACAAAAAAAAAAAAGCTAAGCAACTAAGAGGTACAGCTCACAAAAATTCACAATGAAACTTGTGGCCAGGTGCCAACCATGGATCTTGTTGGTCTTTTGTTTATTTTTACTTTTTGCGTATAGGTGTTTGTCTGCATGTAATGCTGTACACCTTAGAGATCAGAAACTATCAGATACCCTGGGACTAGAGTTACAGACAGTTCTTAGCTGTCATATGGGTGCTGGGAATTGAACCTGAGTCCTTGTGATGAGTCGCTCGCTAATTCTCCAAACTGCTGGGATATCTCTCCAGCCCCGGGATCATGGTTTTTTTGTTTTTGTTTTTTGATTTTTTTGTTTTTGTTTTTGTCTGCTCATTTCCTCCCTCACTGTTCTAGGAGACAGGGAGAGAAAAAGCCCATGATTCAGAGGCTATGCTATTTCTGCCCACACAAGAGACAGAGACAATCCATAACTGGAATTCCCTCAGGGTAAATGTGTTCTGTAATATTGTACCCTGCTGAGGAGTCACTGGAATCAGACAGGGGTCTTATTCCTATTAGTCTCCACCATGAGTAGACCATAAACAAAATACTGAAGATTATTCGGTCTCTTCTTCAACTGTCATATGGATGCCATTCTGTTATGACTTCTAGGGTCTTTTGGGGATTGAGATGCTGTGGCCATAACTGGGATATCCCCATCCCCATTATGGTTTTATATTATCTTTACCCAAAGGTTCATGTGTTGTGAGTTTGGTCCCTGACATAACAGCACTGTTGTAAAGTGGTTAAGAGGTAAGGCTTTTATGGAAGAGACTGTAAGGTCATGGGTGTGTCTGAAGGGACGTTATCGGCTGCTGTAGGAGGAGCGGGTTATTATAAAGTGAGACCATGCCTCATGTTTGACCTCTTCTCCATATGATGTTTATCAGCATGTGATGTTATGTTATTATGCACCAAACATGGCTGCCAAAACTAATTGTTAACCGAAGTAAAGTGCCTACCCAACATTAAATGGGCTAAGAACATTTCAAATTGAAGTTAGAAGATACATGCTTTATAGAAGTCCTGATCACTGTCTCTTTGTCCACAGTTCCAGCTTCTACCGTGTGTCTGGCTTCCATTCAGTGGGTGCACAGGCAAACTTCTTGTCCTCTGTTTCTCTCTATCCCATTTGGCTTTAGGAGAGGAATGGCTTCTTTTCATCCCACGGAGTAGCACTAGGCCAAGCTGTGTTTATTATCACTGGTAACCAATAATTTGGCAATAACCTGGTGCAGCTCTATAGCAGAGACCATGGCAGAAGTCCCAAACAGGGAGAATTTAACAGCTTTAAGTTTCTTAGTCGCTTCTGTCACAGGACAGACCCTCTGCTGGAGTGTCATTTGGCCTTCTGGAATCTACTTACACTCTGTTCCTATAGCTCTCTCTTCATTAGGAGACATGCTCACCTGGCTGGCATGCTGGGATGGCGGGGCATCCATGCACAGTGCTGGACTGGGTAAAGGAAGTTGCCTTTCTGGGGAACAGGTCAGCTTCAAAAGAAAGATGTACTAGTAAAAAGACACCAAGTAGGCCACAGGGCAAACATATTTGGGTTTTTGTCCAGAAATAGAGACTGGGGTTCTGTCTTGAGATATGTGAAGACCTCTGTCTAGGAATAGTCTTAGAGTCTCTTTGAAAATATAGGCTCTATTGGGACATGTTGGAATTCCAGGGAGCAAGAGAGGGGAGCTTGTAAAATTACATCATAGAGTTCAGAAAAGTAAGAGAGTCTTAATTACTCACAAGGATGTGGAGATGTCTGTAGGTGGCTTCCAACTGGGTGTTACCCCAAGATTTTCAAAAGGCTCAAAGAAATAGGTGCTTTAAGCTTCTGGTCATGGAAGGTCTTAACTCTGAACAGATGAATCTTCAGTGATAAGCCTTAGAATGTTCTAGAAATAGTATGCCTTCCCAGAGAGGAATCACTCTGTACATTTAGAGATTAATGAAGAAAAGCTCTTTTATGGCATTTGTCCTGCTCAGGCTATAATGCTAAAAAAAAAAAAAAAAAAAAAAAAAGCCAGTCCTAAAAGGAAGATTTACTGACTTATACACACCCAGGCTTGTGCATTCCACCTATGCTGTCATCCTTCAATCTCTTGTTCAGTCCCAGGCCCCAGGTTACACTTTGAACAATTTAAACAGAGACAGGAGACTGCAAGTAAGTATGGCCACTTGGCAGATGGGAGATTTTATACAGCAAAGAGACTACCAGCATTATTTCTTAAGTACACCAGTGTTGTTCTTTTCAAATAATTGTTACCTGGGGTTATCCATCTTGCCCATCTGACAGAATTATATTTTTCTTAGGAGACCTGGGTTTTTATGATAGGCTAGGACTTAACACTGACCACGACCCTGCACTGCCCCCTGAGCTGGAGGCATGTTCTTTGGTGGTGAACTTAATGGCTTCGTGAACAAACATTTGCATCCTAGCACTGTAAATGTCACTTCTCTCTAATGGGCCTGGTTAGCATACTACTTACCTTGGGGGTAGTTGGGAGGCAGTGCTCCCTTGGCTAAATTCCACTGTGTGACTTACTGTCTCCTAAGGAAATCTATTAGCACATTCTGTAACGTTAATTCTATGCTTGAGTTTCTTCTACATCAGTAGCTTGACTATAGTTGCAAACAGACTACAAGGACTAAAAAAATTCCTCAATGGGTGGCCTGGTAAAAAACAGTTCAGGGTTTTCCATGTGGAGGGAACATTTACTTGTTTTCTGGACTCCATAATGATTTCCCCAGGATGGCTGTGAAGCCTTAATATAAAGACTGCTGAGCCTCCTGAGGGATAGGTTGAGAATAAATGAGTGGTGTTTCCAATTCTGCTGACCCAGTAGGAAGCCCTTGAGTCTAAAGGACCTGGTGAAGCATTTCAGCTGTCACACCAATCAAGCCAGCCACTGTCTGAGTTGAGGCAGATGAGACATCCCATGCCACCAGGTCTGACTAGTTGGAGAAAAACAACTGGGCTCTGAAATTTGGACTAAAGCTCCCAGTGTTAGCCCCTGCGTTTATGCAGCAGAGTTCTCCATTTCTCTGTGGTCTGGATTTCTGCAGCAGTCTGTTACTGTGCTCTTGAAAGAGAATTCTGAAGGGACACAGCAGTAGAGCAGACAGTCAGGATCTTAGAGAAAACAGTGTGAGAAACATTTGTATCTATCAAAGGTAGTTAGCCAGTATTCCAGAAACCTCCGAGCTCTGTGGTCTGCCCGTTTGCTAACCTCTAAGCATTCTGGAGACTTTCTATTATGCCTTTTCTCTCTGCTCCCGTTACCAATCGGGCCAGATTGTAAGACAGTGGTCTCACCAATGGTGTCTCATCACAGCAGCAGAGAAGTAACTAAGATGGGCCTGAGAGTAATGGTGATAGGAGTGGCTATTAGCAGTCAGCCAGGAATGGAGATAGCCCATGCTTTCAGGTGACATTTACAGAGTGCTATAGAGTCTGCAAGGGCTCTGGACCAATCTGACTGGGCAGGGCACTTGGGGATTAAGAGCCTCTAGAGTCTCCGAGACTTAAGTGGACCGGAGATTCAGACATGATAGTTCTCAGTCACATAGTTCTTTGCAACATTGGAGATGTAGCTGGATAAACTAGTAAAATGATAAAAACATGGAGATTGGACTTTACTACTGAATATACTGGCAAAGAAACTAGAGAGGGTGGAAAACGTGGGAGAGACACGGCAGCACCCAGGAGAGGTGCCTTGTAAACCAAAGTTGTACTGGGATGAGCTGCAGTGGACTGGGATGCATTCAGGAAGTCAGAAGCATTGTCCTTATGGTTGTCTGCACAAAGTTTTATAGCAGAATTACATGGTATCTGTAGTATTATCTAAGCCCTGGCCCATGAGCCTCTCCTCAATGACATGGCCAAGGTGAATACCACCACTCCCCATATCCCTAGCTGGCCTTACTGTTCCTATCACTGGATCCTTGAATCATATACTTATTCCTTTGGTTTTGTTTTTTTCCTGCTCAGTAGAACCCAGAATAATAATAATTCTTCTTCTTCTTCTTCTTCTTCTTCTTCTTCTTCTTCTTCTTCTTCTTCTTCTTCTTCTTCTTCTTCTTCTTCTTCTTCTCCTCCTCCTCTTCCTCCTCCTCTTCTTCCTCCTCCTTCTTTTTTACAATTGCTTATCTTTATTTTTTAATTAGATATTTTCTTTATTTACATTTCACATGTCATCCCCTTTCCTAGTTTCCTATCTGAAAATCCTCTATCCCTCCCCCCTCCCCCTGCTCTCCAACCCTCCCACTCCTGCTTCCTGGCCCTGGCATTCCCTTATACTGGGGCATAAAACCTTCACAAGACCAAGGGCCTCTCTCCTCCTATTGATGACTGACTAGGCCATCCTCTGCTACATATACAGCTAGATCCATAAGTCCCACCATGTGTTCTCTTTGATTGGTGGTTTAGTCCCAGGGAGCTCTGGGGGTACTGGTTAGTTCATATTGTTGGTCCTCCTATAGGGCTGCAGACCCCTTCAGCCCCTTGGGTACTATCTTAGTTAGGGTTTTACTGCTGTAAACAGACACCATGACCAAGGCAAGTCTTACAAAAACAACATTTAATTGGGGCTGGCTTCAGGTTCAGAGAGTCAGTCCATTATCATCAAGGTGGGAGCATGACAGCATCTAGGCAGCATAGTGCAGGCAGAGCTGAGAGTTCTATGTCTTCAATCAAAGGCTGCTAGTGGAAGACTGACTTCCAGGCACCTAAGGTGAGGATATTAAGCCCACATCCACAGTGACACACCTACTCCAACCAGGTCACACCTATTCCAACAAAGCCACATCTCCAAATGGTGCCACTCTCTGGCCCAAGAATAGACAAACCACCACAGGTACTTTCTCTAGCTCCTTCATTGGGACCCAGAACACGGGGTTCTTAAGAAAGGAGACTCTTCCCAATAACAATTCATGGTATTAGTAGTAAATACATTTTTGTTTTGCTTTTGTTTGAGACGAGGTTTTGTGCAGCCCAAGCTGGCCAAGACTTTGCTATGTAGCTGAAGCTGGCTTTGACTCCTGATCCTTCTATCTCCATTGCTCAAGTGTTGGGGTAGATATGTGCATGCATGTGACACGTGGCTGGCACTAAGTACATATTTTTAAATGCCTCAATGAATTATGCATCTGCTGGTGACAGGGTAGCCTGGGGACAAACAAACAGCTTGGTCAGATGTATCTACCTATATTTTCATTCTGATTCTGACATCTTGGGCATGCTAATTTATCTTGCTGGGCCTTCATGTCCCTATCTGTAGGTTCACAGAAATGGGACAACGGAGATATCAAGTAGAAATGGTGTGAAGGGGTCAGAGTTCTGAGGAGGTGCCATGCATGCCCTTGCTATGGTTGAGAAGCAACAAAGAGACCGGTGCAACTGGAGACTGGTCAATGAGCAGGATGCTGAAGGAGATGAGGTTAAGGAGAGGACAGGCTGGATTTTCCCATGAGTCCTGGGAAGTCAGTGGGAGGCAGGAGGCAGGATATGTGATCACCTGAGAGAATCCCAGGATAACCTAGAAGGACCCCTCTGGCTGCCCTGAGAACAAGAGTAAAGCAAAGAGAACAGTTAAAGACTCATTTGGTAATCCATGTGAGAGAGGCTGGTGGCTAAGACTAGCAGTCATAAAGTCCTATGCAAGGTAAGGTGACAGTGGGGGCTGGACAATTTCCTGACAGGTAGATTATAAACTGAAGAAAAGAACTGACTATGCTTCATGTCCTCATTCCTTTGTTCTGTTGTTTGTTTGTTTGTTTGTTTTGAGACAGGAACCTGTGGAGTCCAGGCTGGTTTCCGACTCCTTGTGTACCCATCTCACTGTCTGAGTGCTAGGATGGTAGGCATAGCTTACCAGGCCCAGTTTATACGGTGCTGGGGACTGACCCCAGGGCTTTGTGTGTTCTATACAATCTACCCAATGTACCACAGTCTTAGCACCATTCCTTGCTTTTATAACTTGACAAAACTTCTGAGATGGGAAGGGAAGAGTAATAAGGCCAAGAGTTTAGTTTTCAACATGTTAAATTTAGCCTATCTGTTGGGCAGCTGTTAAGCAAGTGGCTTTATATAAAAGACCAAAAGTTAGACAAAACAAAAACAAAAAAACCAAGGTCAGATGAATAAATTAGAAAGTTCTAGGCATATAGGCAAGGATTAAAAGGTAATGGAGCACCAGGCAGTGGTGGCTCACACCGTTAATCCCAGCACTTGGGAGGCAGAGGCAGGTGGATTTCTGAGTTCAAGGCCAGCCTGGTCTACAAAGTGTGTTCCAGGACAGCCAGGGCTACACAGAAAAATCCTGTCTTGAAAAAAAAAAAAAGGTAATGGAGCCAAATGAGATTAATTCATTAAACAAACATCTACTAAGCCCTTTATGCTAAGAAGTAGTCTAAATAATAAACAGTGTACAAAGAAAAATCCATACTGTAGCAGAGCTTACATTCTAATGGGGCAATAAAATTACTTAAAAATATATACAGTTCTCTCGTACATATCCAAGTTTCAGGTACCTTTGGTCTATCAGTTTGAAAATACTAAATGAAAATTCTAGAAATAAGCAACTAATGTCTGTGTCATGCTGTTCTGAGTAGCAGGAAGAATGCTATGTTTTTGACTTTTTTGTTTTGTTTTGGTTTTGTTTTGTTTTTTCTTTTTTTTTTTTCTGTTTTTTGAGACAGGGTTTCTCTGTATAGCCCTGGCTGTCCTGGAACTCACTCTGTAGACCAGGCTGGCCTCGAACTCAGAAATCCACCTGCCTCTGCCTCCCAAGTGCTGGGATTAAAGGCGTGTGCCACCACACCCGGCTATGTTTTTGTCTTAACCACGAATCAGCCCTTGGGGAAAGTGTCCACTCAGGCGACCATGCTATGTGTGCTACCCACTCAGTATTCATAGGGCTCACCGCATTGGTGGGCCTACGATGCAACGCTGGTGTTCAGGTAGTTCCTGTTATCTTTTTGTTTTTCAAGATAGATTTCTCTGTGTGCCTCGAACTCACAGTGATCAACCTGTCCCTGCCTCCTGAGTGCTGGTGTTAAAGGCCACCACTGCCTGGCTAAATCCCGTTTTTTGTTGTTGTTGTTTTGTTTTTTTCCAATAATTTTCTTTTATTCACTTTACATCCGGATCATAGCCCTCTCTCCCTCCTCTCTTCCCAGTCCCACCCTTACAACCCCCGCCCCCCATTGCCTCCTTCCCATACCAAGGGAGAATTCCAATCTTACTCAGATGGGAAACTAAATAGTCATTAGAGGTGGATGGAGAGAGGGAACTGGGTAGGAGAGGAAGAGGTGGGGAAGAACAGGTGGGGGTGGGGGTGCAAGTGCGCGCGGTGTGTGGGTATGTGCATGCGCGCACGCGTGTATGTAGTGTGGTGGGGAGGAGTGGGGTTTTTTCTCTGGTGACTAGCTGGAGCCTGGGGCGGGGGAGGATACAGGGAGTCTATGGTGTGACCCTAGCTGAGATTCCTACCAGAGGGGGATATAGAGACTGAAGAAGCCACCTCCTGTAGCCAGGCCGGACTTCCAGAAGTGGGAACGGGACATCAATTCGTACAAAAAACCTTCGACCCCAAATTAGTCTTGCCTAAATCCCGGTTTTTAAAGCCAATTCAAGGGTACCAAAATATATTTGCTTTAAGTGAAAAGGATATGCATATCGTAAGTATGCTTATGTTGAAAAAAATAGCATACTGTGACTTGGGGAGTTACTAGGAGTCTTGGAAGGCACGCCCCTCCAATAACAAGGGGGACTATTGTTTAGCATGTCAGATAGCAATCAATATTAAAGAGAGGGAAAAAAAAGCAAAAAGGAAGCGCGAGGAACCTGAGAAAGTTGCAATTGTTTTTTTTTTTTTCTAGAAAGAATGGTCAGGAAAGTCCTCCCCAGGACTGTCATTTCTGTTTAAATCCTGGAGGTAAGGGCGTGGGGGTGAGCAAGTACCTGCGAGTCTAGCGCTCCTGGTGAGACAAAAGCAAATACAAAGAGGAAAGAACATAGAAGCTAGAGCAGTGGCTTCCTAAAGTGAGTTCACAAGAGTGCTGGGTGAGAACTGGGGTGGGAGTGGGGTTCCGGGACACCGGCGTGTAAACCAAGCCACTCCAGCGGAGACTTAAACTGGGGAGTTGAATGTCCTATCGAGGATCCAAGGCTCTCAGTTGATGTTGGCCGCCAAGTACGGTGTACCTCAGCATCTGATCCTAAGAACGCTGTGGGTAGGAGGATCCGAAGCTCAAGACACAGTGAGACCCCGTCTAAAGCAAAACAAAACGAGGAGGAAAAGCCCAATAAAATCAAAACAAAGGGGGAAAAACTCCACCAAAAACAAAACAAAACAAAACAAAACAAAACAAAACAAAACCAAACCACCACACAATCCGTCAGCTGATGCTAATGCTCCGCCCCCTAATTGCCTTCCAGAGACCGGAACTCTAGGGCCGAGGCCGGACCGGAAGTAGCTTCACAAGCGGCGGCATTTTGCAGGCTGCATTTCCGTTAGCGGCGGCGGGAATCCAGCGGCTGGCTGGCTGGCTGGCGACTAGGCCTCTGTGGCAGCGAATCCGGTGGGAATCTGAGCCATCCGAACCGCCACCATGGTGAGAGGGCGCGGGCTGGCCGGAGGGCGCTCGGGGGTGCGGAGCGAGGCGGTAGCTGGCGGCGTCCGTGGGCTGGAGCCGAGCCGAGCCGAGCCGCCTGTGGCGGACGAGGTCGGGATGGAAGCCGCTTCATCCCAGCGCTAAAGGCCTGGACTTGTTGTGAGGCTGCGCCCGGGTAGAGGGGAAAGGCCGACCGGGGGACAGAGGCCGACGTGCGGCCGTCAAACGTCGTCGTCTCCCAGAGCCACGGCGGTTTCGGCCCCGCGGCCTCGGGAGCTTGGCGTCACTGTGTGCCCGGGCTTTAGGAGCAGGCGCGGGCCTCGGGCCGACCGGGCAGCGCCGGCGAGGCGGAGGAGTAGCGGAGGTCACGGCCCGAAACCGGAGTCTGGGAGCGGGAGGCTGAAGGAGAGGATTTGCCAGCAGAGCGCGCGCGACCTTGCTACTCAAGTTTTGATGTTGCGTTGTGTCGGGCGCCGGGGCTGCGGGCTGGTTTCTGGATAGGCAGTCCTAATAGAACTATAATAGAACTAATATCGCTATGGTCGCCCAACGTTAGGCAAAAGTAACGGCAGGGGGAGGAGCCAGAACGCTTTCTCCAGGAGATGACTCCCAAGTGATTGTTTAGGGGCGCCCGGCTCCCCCATGGGAGGCCGGGTTAGCAGCCTGGAGAACTGCGAGAGCAAAGCATCGATGGTACGAGGTTTCCAGGAGCCTGGTTGCTGAAGGCCCAGCCTTGCTTTATCCTGTTGGTAGTAAAAGATCGCTGCAAGATTTTTCCCTGGCTGAATGAACTTAAGTTCCTCAAGGTCAGCCAGGGAAAGTGGCCCGTTGCTTGAAATCTCAGTTTGTTACTTGTAATTTCTGTACTCAGAAGGCAGAGGATCTTGATTTTGAGATTAGTTTTGGCTACAGAGCAAATGTAATAAATACCTCAAGTATCTCCAAAACATTCTAGTTGGGTAGCTGAAGAAACCCAAGGTGGTCAAACAGGATATCGCTTTTTTTTTTTTTTTTTTTTTTTTTTGAGAGTTACTGAGGCAAGTTCTTAATCTTCAGCTGGATTAGCCTATTTTACCAGTAAAAATGAATGACACTGGGTCCAATTTTGAGGATCAAATGAATTACACAATCCCTTTCAAGGGCCTGGATATTCAGGGAGAATCCAATGGAGTATTAGCTGTTACTAGGCAAATGGACCAATGTATGCTGATCCCTGTGAACAGTTATTTAAGGTGATTAAGCAGAAAACACAATCTGGTTCTTAAGGTTAGGACAGGGTAATGCTTACTTGAGTGAACAGCAATTGCAGTTCCTGGCAGAGATGATACTTGGGTAGTTAGGGGTGGCATAATACCAGTTAGATTGGGGGAAGCCCATATGTTTCTAAGAGAGACAGGTACTTCTGTTCACCTTGGGATGTGTACAGGCTCCCCTTTTATTTTTGCAAAGCTACATTGGAAGCCAGAATAGAAACTGTTGTTGCCTTAATTAAAAATTAAGGGTAACAAGTTATATATCAGTATTAAGTATCCAAACTAATTAACACTCGCCCAGAAAACTTAACCCTATTACACAAAGCCCTGGAGGCTTGCTAACCTGTGCTTGTTTGAGGACTCCATTCTCACTTCAGAGTTGATTCACTTTCTGGTAATAAGCTTTTCCTTAAGTGGATTTTTGGTGCCAGTCAAATTCCAGTTCTTAGTTATTTTGATGGATTTATATGTTCATAGCACTGAGTCTGCCATTTAGTACGGGTGGATTTGATTAATTTGTGGACACAGTCTCCTGAGACAGACACAACATAGGCAAAGTCACTATAGTCTGAGGAAGACACTTTTTTAAGGGAAGAGAGACTAGCAGGTTACCTGGCAGAAGTCTAGGCTGAAGCTGGGTGATAGGAAGATTCTCAGGTAAAGACTGTGTGGAAGACAGTTGAAAATTGTTGAGAGATTAGTCTGGTGGAAGACTTGGGAGGGCCAGAAGAGAGAGTGCAGAAGAGCTGAGCCTCCCTGACGCCTGTTCTCCTCACAGACGGTGGGCAAGAGCAGCAAGATGCTGCAGCACATTGACTACAGGATGAGGTGCATCCTGCAGGATGGCCGGATCTTCATCGGGACCTTCAAAGCCTTTGACAAGCACATGAATTTGATCCTCTGTGACTGTGATGAGTTCAGGAAGATCAAGTAAGAAGAGGGCTGTTGGGTGGGAGAAGGACCTGAGGAGGAAGTGGATGGGATGGGTGGGCAACATTTGGGATGGTGATGCAGCTAATGAAAAGCTCTCCTGCTTTTGACTTAAATGGGACCGGTGGCCGCTAAGACACATCTTCCTTAGTCCAGCAAACCTTGCTCTCTGAGTCTAGCAAAGTGGAAGTAGGTGAGGAGGGCTGCTAAGCTTTTAATTACTCTGATTTGCATGCCCCTGGGTACTGGGGTAAAGGGCTCTCATGTTCTCCCCACAGGTGTGTGAGGGGGGAGAGCTTGATTTTCTGGCCTCATTACCTATTTGTAAAGCTGTAGCCTACAGGGCTCTCCTAATGCGGCCTGGTCTGAAACTGCTTTAAGAAGCCTCTGACCCTCTTCAGGGTAAGTGCTCTGCTCCCCATGTGGGTTTGGGGCCAGTCATTTTTGTTGACATTTTCTTAAAAAAAAAGAAAAAAATGGAGATGTTTTCTGGTTTGCTGCAATTCTGTAAGTTACTAGCTCACTCAGGCCCGTTAAACAAAGTGGTCTATCTCAGTCCTGTTTTATATATTCAGGACATCTTGAGGCTCAGCAAGGTGGTGGGCCTTGTCATATGACACTCTTGTCCTATGCAGCATTCATACTATGTACTAACTGAATTCCCTTAAGTTCTTTTTGAGATTGTTTTCTTTTGTGGCCCAAGATCAAGTATAGAATAAGAATGCAGAGGTGTCTGAGTGCCTGGTAGGTGTTAGAGTGGGACCAGCAGATCAGTGTGCAACTTCTATTTTAAAAACAAAACAGATTTTCTGGTTTAAAAAGTTGAAAATGTTTTTTAAATAAAGTTAATGGGAAAAAACTTGACTGCCTATTATTTTCCATTATGAAAAGCCACTATAGGCTTATTTAACAAGCCAGTATGAGCTAAAAAAGGAAAAAATAAAATCAAGTTGTCTTTTTAAAAATCAGGATATTTTGTCTTTATAGCGTTCGGCCCCCATCTTGTAGTTAGTCTTCCTAGTTTACCCTCATCCCATCCATCGACTTCGGTGGTTTGTTTGGGGTGGGCTCTGGTATGAGGTCATCCTTGTGAAAAGTCACATCTGTGTGTGTGTGGAATCTCTTCCCTTTATTCCGTCTGTTTCTCATATAAGGTGAAGGGTGGATTGTAGGCCTTGAGGTTGAATTGTACACTACATGGGTGTGGAGCCAGTATCACTCACTTTTGATAAAGAATTGTTTAGCTTGACTCCTTCTGTGAAGTCTTAAGCTGAAGGGAGGAAACAAGGTAGTAGCTACGACAACCAGGAAAGGATTTGCCATTGGCTGTGTAAGCATCTTTGCCATGGCTGGGGTTTCTTGCTGCTTGTCCTGTTTCCTGGTCTTTGTATCTTCTTGGCTTGGTAGGAAACAGCTAGCTATCTCCATATGAGATCACTTAGCCTAGGGTACTGACCTGTTCTAGAAAGTTTATATACAGTTTGTCAGATTATGTAATACACAGCTAACCTTGGTAAACCTAACGTTCCCTACCTTCTAATACTTGCTTATCTTTCTTCTAAAAATTCAATTTTAGGCCAAAGAACTCTAAACAAGCAGAAAGGGAAGAGAAGCGAGTCCTTGGTCTGGTATTGCTTCGAGGGGAGAACCTGGTCTCCATGACAGTAGAAGGACCTCCTCCCAAAGATGTAAGTCCTCCCTGAGTACCTGTTGAAGGGAGGCCCTTGTGGGAGCCAGGCTCTGTCAGGTACTCTGGCTGTGCATCCCTTTACAGATAATAAATGAAATCATAAAACAGCTACCTGGCCAGTGAGTAGAGAGACAGCTAGCTAGAATTTGTGGCTTTAAGGCCCACGCCCAGAGGAATCCTAATCAGAGAGCTGCCTGAGGCCATATTGGTCACCCAGCAGTTCTGTTTATGTATGCAACAACAATTAGTAAAAAGGGGGAGGAAAGGGAAAGGGGCAACTGTAATTATAATCTCAAAAAAATTCAGTCCTTCTGGGTACTTTGGTGCAAACCTTCAGTCCTAGTAGAGGCAAGGAGATCTATGATTTCAGGGCTACGTAGTATAAGATTGTCTCAAACAAAAACAACAATAAAACAGCTCCAAATAATAGAATTATGAATGCTTTGTTTGGTAGTTACAGAATATTAGCATTTATTATTATTTATACCTGTGTACCAGGGATGTTAGTGTTCTTTTTAATCATTATAAGAGGTTTTTAGTTTGCTTTTTGAAAATTGTCCTCTAGCGTTGGGGATTTAGCTCAGTGGTAGAGCACGTGCCTAGCAAGTGCAAGGCCCTGGGTTCGGTCCTCAGCTCTGTAAAAAGACAAAATAAAAAAGAAAGAAAGAAAAGAGAAAAGAAAAGAAAAAATTATCCTCACCTTATGGATGAAATGAACTGAGTTTTAGCTCACCTAAGATGTCATAGCTAATAATTGGTAAACCTGACACTTGATCCCAGATGTTCTTGGTTCTATAAACATCAACTATGTTTATAAATAGAGCTCTTTAAAAAGAACCTGGCCAAATTCGTTTTCTCTTTAAGACATTGCCAACCTGAAGAGTATTCTTAGCCTGTATTTATGTGTGCATGTATCTGTTTTAATTTTTGCCATGCTTGGGTTTAACCCAGGGCGCCATGTATGCTGGGTAGGTAAGCACTCTGCCATAGAGTTGTAGCTTCAGCTTCCGTGTTTATTTTTATTCACACATGGTTTGTATGTAACACATGAAAAATATTGTCCTGCCTTTTAATTTTTATAAATATTTTCAGTTCCCCTCTTGCTTTGCTTTACATCCGCTGATGAATTTCAGATAGCTCTCAAGTGACTACAGAGTGGGTATCTCACTCATCCCAGTGTGTATAAGAGTTATTATTTGGCCACTGTCACTTATGTATGTGTCTGTTGCCAGCTTAAGTGCTATGTATACTAATAGAGTCTTGAGCTTTGACTCATGGGAATGAATGTAGGTATCGAGTGGCAGGCTTCTCTAGATTTAAGATCTAGGGGTTTCTTGGTCTTGCATGGAGAAGGAATGATGTTAGTCTATATAGTTAGTGCTGTTTAGATGCCTTATAGATCTGAGAGATTTAGGCAGTGCTATTTCAAAGATCTACTTAGAATTCTTGAAGGCACTGAGCATTACAGTATCTTTCTTTCTCTTTTACAGACTGGCATTGCCCGAGTGCCACTTGCTGGAGCTGCTGGGGGGCCAGGCATCGGCAGGGCTGCTGGCAGAGGAATCCCAGCTGGTGTTCCCATGCCCCAGGCTCCTGCAGGACTTGCTGGGCCAGTCCGAGGTGTTGGAGGGCCATCCCAACAGGTGAGGTATTGGAGGAAGATTATCAGTTCTGGTAGCCAAAAGGATAAGGGCAAATCCACAGCTCGGGGAAGAGTCCAGAATGACCAGTCTTGTGGATGGCACGATTATCAGGCTATTAGTGTATGAAGAGAGTATATTAGCATATGTACAAAAGGTATTCTAGTCAACTGAAATTAGGAGAATGCTCCCATGACATTTCTCTTTCTATGTCACCAGTTTGAATTAAAAGTACAAGTGCTTTTCCCAAGTTGGATTGGGAACCCTTAATATTAATATCAGGCCAAGAGACTGGACATTGAGCACTCAGGCTTCCTGATACATAAGACTTCTACATGGAAAGTCTGTTGGTATGAGCTGTAGCTCTAGGACTTGATGCTCAGTGCAGTTTGGGAGAAGAGTAGGAAGCTGCACTGAAGAGTGCTTAAATTCCTCTTTGTTTCCTTAGGTGATGACCCCACAAGGAAGAGGCACTGTTGCAGCTGCCGCAGCTGCAGCCACAGCCAGTATTGCAGGAGCCCCAACTCAGTACCCACCTGGTCGTGGGGGTCCTCCTCCACCTATGGGCCGAGGGGCCCCTCCACCAGGTGAGTATCATCATCAAAGGACACTAGTACTAATTAGTCACACAATGCCTTAGCTGGATTCATGATGAAATAGATCCTTGACTGAAGCTGATGATGTGTCTGTGTAATTAAGCAGGATTACTCTGAGATCCAGCCAGGCTGACTGAACTGGGAACTAGCTGGACAAGAGCCATTAGGAACTCCACTCTGGCTCAAGGGCCACTTTGTTTGTGAGGCTGAGAGGATGGACTAGGCCTTCTGACTTGGTAGACAGCTTTGTATGTTTCCTTCCATCATTTAGAAGGTCACCTGAGCTCTTCTCTTCCAGGTATGATGGGCCCACCTCCTGGCATGCGGCCTCCCATGGGTCCCCCAATGGGGCTCCCTCCTGGCCGAGGAACTCCAATGGGCATGCCCCCTCCTGGGATGCGGCCTCCTCCTCCAGGCATGCGAGGTAAGTGCCTAAAACACTGAGTTTGGCTGCTTTTCCTAGAATTTACTAGGGCAGGAACTGGAGGTTTGCTTTAGACCATATCCATTTGGGGGCCTCAAATTCAGGGAAGCGAGCTCCAGGAGGATAGCTATGTCCTGAAAGTATTGAGGAGGGGTAAGCATTTAACTGGTTGGCCTTGTTTTCAGAACAGAGATGTGATCATGGCTCAACCCAGATGAGAGTGTCTGTGGTCACAGTAGAGACTGTCTGATGCCCTTGACTAATTTAAGAGTATCTCTTTTGCTGGGCATGTGGTGGGTGGCCCATGCTTTTAATTCCAACACTCAGGAGGCAGATGGATCTCTGATTTTGAGGTCAGCCAGGTTGTGTGACTCTTTCTCACCCCCCTCCCCCCACAAAAAGCCCAGAGGGCATCTTGACTACCAGCCCTGTGTTCTTGCCATGAAATCTTCATAGTAGGTCTTATGACAAGTAGCGGTCAAATTTTATGACCATTTTATTTTATGTCTCTGATTTTGCATTTGTAGTTTTTTTCAGGTGTAGCTCCAGTAATGTCTCCAGCTAGCTCTATATGTCCCTGTAGTCACTTGATAGCTACTTACAGAGTCGGGAAGTTGGGGGCTTGAGTTATAAATCAGGTACTGACTAAAACTTGTTTCTCTTGCTTTAGGTCTGCTTTGATCTTCGAACAGCATTATGTCAGTAGCTCAGAGGCGACATGGACCCTGTTCCCCAGGGTCAGGTTACCACAGACCTGTTTGTTTGTTATGCAGTTCATGGAGTCTCACTGGATTGTCTGGTTTCCCTTTCAGGGCTCCCTCCCTGGGAAATGTGCCCTCCAAGGCCCTAGACTCATCTTGGTCCTCCTCAGCATCTTGTCTGTTTCCTTCCCAAAAGGCTGTATGTACATAGTCCTTTTTCTCTGTGGCCTATGAAGCTGGTTTATAATAAACTAAGAGACTGTTATACATACAGTTGATTTATTCATTTGTCTTTAGAGTGCCTAATAGTTAGAAAAGGTTACCTTGGAAATTTTATTCCTACTTTTAGCTGTTTCCCACTAATATTTTACTGTTTGGACTAAGAAAATTACAAAGGTGAATCAGTATGAAGTTTTTTGCCTATCAAATGTAAAGATCAGTTTGATCAAATAAATATCCCTTCGGTATGAAACACTAAAAGTGAAAATGCTCTTGAGGGGTTGCGGGTGGCTTCTGTTTAACTTTGTCTCAGGGCCACACAGCACATACTGTAATCGGACTTGTAATGGGATTGCCAGTTTGTTTGGATGAAGAGATCGTGAGTAGCATTAAGTTTTGATACTTAGTGCATCAAGACTAGTGGTGAGCCATGGAGGTGTTTGGTTTCTTGGCATGCAGTGGTAGTTCTGAAGTCACATTAGCAGGGGTGAAGAGTCAGTGATCAATCTCATTATCCTTTCACGATCAAACTGGGAACAGAAGGAAATTCTAAATAATACAAGTCCCTCAACTAGGGCTGGGGGATATGGCTTAATGATGGAATATTTGTCCAATATTTGCAAAGCTAGATTTGATTCCCCACACTGTCAGGGTGGGGAGTGGCTGCACAGCCAACAGCATAAAGCTCCTGCTGTGGATGTTCCTCCACCGGATGCTGGGACCTGTAGTTAGGGCAGTGGGGAAGCAAATGTGTAGCTGGGAGAGTAAAGAAACTGCAGATGATGATAGGATAGTGTCCAGGAAGTTGCAAGTCCATAAGGCAGCCAGTGAGTGAACAAATTGAGCAAAGTTGTAGAGTAGAAATGGATCCAAGTTTATACCAGTGTCAGTCTGAAAAGGGAAACTAATAGTTGGGATAGTGAATTGAGTTTTCTAGAACAGAACTTACAAAATGAATTATAAAAGGGGTTTATTAGATTGGCTTATAGACTGTAGTCCAACTGGTCCAACAATGGCTGTGTATCCATTGAAAGTCCAAGAATCTTAGTCCACAAGGCTGGATGTCTGTTTTCAGTATTTGCCACAATTCCAAGGAAGTGGCTCTCTTGCCAGCTAGAGTAAGAAGGCAAAGAGCAGGTTTCTGTTTTCCATGTGCTTTATATAGGTTGTCAGCACAAGGCCCAGATTAAAGATGGATCTTTTCACCTCAAAAGATGTGGATTAAAAGTGGGTGTTCCAGTTCAAGTGATTTTATTAAGAAAAAAATGTCTCAGGTGCACCTAGATGCTTGGGTTTTTAGTTAATTGTAAATTTAGTCAGGTTGACAACTAAGATTAGTGATCACATAGCAACCGGAAGAATAGGCATCAAAGAGGTCTAAGGGTTCTGAAAATGAAAAATTGTGAAAGGAAACGAGGAAAGATGGGTTGGAACATGATTATTAAGCTAGTTGTACCACTTAAGTGAATTTGATTCTCTTAAGTCTAGTGGAATAGTTAAAAGAAACATGCTAATTTTTTGTACCATAGGGAGCCTTGAATAGCCAAAATCTTCAAAGTAAGATGTTTAAGATCTAGGTAGCTGTCAAAGCTGTGGTATAGTACAATAGTCACATCTAGGCATGGACTGTGGGTAGAGATGGGAATTGAGAGAAGCCCTGGACTAGGGAGGTAAGCTTGATGGTAATTAAAGCAAGCATCTCAAACAAGTAATGCTGAGACAGGAATGACCTTGGACCTCTACCGCACTCCATTCTCCTCACTCAACAATCTAGAAAAGGTAGAAAGATGTACTGATTATAAGGAATACAAACCATTATTCACTACATTATTTATGATGGTGGGTTTTTAGGTTTGACACTGAAAGCATAAGCAACAACAACAAAAAAGGTGCCAAAGGATGAAGGGAAAATATTTGCAAATCCAGTGACTTGAAGGGAAATGGAGTCCCAGCATCCAGTGCTTGCCACTTCTCTGGGTGTTGGTACATATATATATATATATATATATATATATATATATATATATATATATATATATATATATATATATATATATATATATATACACACACACACACACTCATATATATATATTTTTTGGTTTTTCGAGACAGGGTTTCTCTGTGTAGCCCTGGCTGTCCTGGCACTCACTTTGTAGACTAGGCTGGCCTTGAACTCAGAAATCCTCCTGTCTCTGCCTCCCAAGTGCTGGGATTAGAGGCGTGAGCCACCACGCCCGGCCAAAAATAATTTTTTATATTAAGATTATTAATGTGAGTATCTTGACTGTTGTATGTTCCCACGTGTACTCTCCCTGCCCAGTCTCTCCAGAGGCCAGACAAGGTGCCAAATCCCCTCATGACTCACTGTTGACGCTGTTAGGAACGGAACTTTACTCCTTTGCAAGAGCAGCCAGTACTGTTAACACTGCCCCATCGCTTTAGCCTAGCCTTTATTTAAAATTAATTTTTAGTGTATGTATGTGAAAGTGTGAATTGTGGTGTGCACATGGAGGTTGGAGGACAACTTAGGGTTGTTTCATTCCTTGGTCTCAGAGGTCAAAGGGTTACAGGCAAGTGCTTTTACCTGTTGAACCGTCTTAGCCCAGAAAGAGCTGCTTCTCTTTGTTAAGAGTCTTGGAGATTGAACCTGAGGACCTTGGCCATGGTTGGTAATTGCTCTACTGCTGAAGCCATGTCCTCAGCCCTCTTTATTTTGAGGCAGTGTCTAAGTTGCCCACTTTAGCTTTGAATTTAAATTCAGACAGACCTTAAGTTTAGCCTCCCTTGCCACTTCCCGAGTAGCCGGGATTACAGGCTTGCGCTGTCAAAAGCATCTCAGATCTTTATAAACATGATGAGCGAATGTACCACTATTAACCAGTTCTCTGTGATTGGACAGTTAACTTATTTTTTCCACTAACAATGAGATGGCTGAATCTTGCATAAATATTACTATATTTAGCTAATTAAATGGAATTTGAGTCAAAGGATGTAAACATTTTAATTAACAAAAAAGATGATTAAAGTTAATTACCTTGAAAGTGAGTCCATTTGCCCTGTTACATGTTAGACATAACTGACAGTTTTCCTAGGTCCTCCTTAGAATTGGTAATGATCAAGGAAAAAGTCTACTGTGGCAGTTGAAAGATGGTATGTAAATTATATATGTATTATTGTTCTTTTGCACTATGAAATTTCATCTATTGTGTTGAGGAAAGGTTTGCGGAGATAATCACCATGCTGACGAGTCTTTATAATGACTGCCACTGGGTAGACTCAGGAGTGGGAACACTTTGGGAATTCATATTCTTGATTTCTTTTTAATAACCACAAATCAGATAGTCATGACTTAGATTATATTGAAATACTTTTCTTTGGATTTTCCAATTTATTAGCAATATTTATGATTTAAAGTCTGGTGTTAGAAGGAAATTGCTGAATCCAGGTGTACCTACCATTAATCTGTCTCAGGAACGAGTTGCTTATGGGAAGAACCTGCTTTGAGAGGAACAAAATGAAAGGGAAAATTTACACTGAATATCATTTGGAGACTTTTAAATATGTGCTTCTACTAGTTTTGAGAATCAGATGCATTTAAAATGATGAACTTGGGGTTTTTTTTGTTTTTTTTTTTTTTTGGTTTTTCGAGACAGGGTTTCTCTGTGTAGCCCTGGCTGTCCTGGAACTCACTTTGTAGACCAGGCTGGCCTCGAACTCAGAAATCCGCCTGCCTCTGCCTCCCGAGTGCTGGGATTAAAGGCGTGCGCCACCACGGAACTTGGAAAGTCCAGATCCACCAGGAGGCAGCATTGCATTGCTCTGTGAGGAAGGCTTGGACGGCATGTGTGGGCCTGGATGCCAGGACTGGGGTTTATGTCTGTCTCCATTTCTCTCTTCGTCTTTTTTTCCTCTTCCCCTTTACTTAAATTTTTTCCCTTGTCAGATCTGTAGCTTTAGACTTAGCTATGGAGTTGGTTACTCTTGTGTATGTTATGTCTTTGTTTCTGTTTAATAAACCAATGTTTAAGCTGGGCATCAAAAGAAAAACAAGCCCATTGCCAGAATTCCTTATTAAGAGCTGTAAACATTGCTTCACTTATAGAGTGGTTTTAGGTGGGGGATTTTTTAGTAAAGTTGAGCATACACATATTTTATGATTTAGCATTTTCATAATAAAATATATGCCCAATAGAAAAATATTGACATCTCAAAAAGTCATATGAGAATATGTGCAAAACTGTATTCACAAATTGGACACTACCTAAATACATATCAACATTAAATTAGACAACTTGTATATTTGTACAGTGGAACACCTTACACCGTGGGTCTGCAGCAACACATGGCAGTTTGAATCTTCTCTACAAGTTGTCAAGTAACAAATGTCAAAGTCCAAACTCAAAACGTGAACAATGTGTAAAAAGTAACTTCTATGATGGAGGAGCCTGACTGGATATCCTGACACAGCACTTGCAGGGGGCTAGTGATGCTTTATTCCTGATCTGAGTCCTGGTTCCCCTTTGGGGTGGGTGGGGGGAGAGAGAGAGAGAGAGAGAGAGAGAGAGAGAGAGAGAGAGAGAGAGAATGAGAATATATATGTGGTGCGGGAGTGGGTTTGTGTGTGTGTTGATCTGTGATGGAATTCACTTAGCTCTAGCTTGGTTGGTTTCAGGCTGGCCTCAAACTCGTCTTCCTGTTTCAGCATCTTGAGTGCTGCATATTTCTGACCTGAATAAATTTCTGTGTGTACATAAGCCCTATAGGGATTGAATAGCAAGACAGCCAAGAGATCTTGGAGGCAATCTAAAGAGGAGGCCATCATGGGAAGTGTGTTGCTGTCCAGCTGACAGTGGCTGGTGTTTGTCTGCTCTTGCTATGTGCTCCTAATGTAAAGCAGTGCATTTATCCATGTATATTTATTGAGCACCTACTGTGTGTGCTAGACACCATTTTTTTCTAGGCAACTCTGCTGGGTCCACAAGAGTGAATAGAATAGAACAAGCTGTACCAGAGGAGCCTGCCTTTTAGTAGAAAGTGAATGAATATGTAAATGAGCGATGCTGAGTCATGGTACTGGAGGAGGTGGACTGTGGAATATCGTTCTGCTTCATTAGAGTCGACTGGAAACAAGATGAACAGGCGCCTGTAGGAAGCGAGAAGCGAGGGGACAGGCCATGTGTGTATGAGGGCAACAGAGAGAGCTTACCACTCAGTACAAAGGCGCTGGGCTTACTGTATAGAACAGCTAGAAGGTTTCCTGTTAGCTCCAAATCCACTCACCCCTTTTTTCTTCTCAAGACAGTTGTTTAGGTTTGTCAGTAGAGGGTGCTAGAGAGACATTGTCAGAAGAGACTTTGTCTCTTTGCAGCCTGGGTGATTTCTCTGGCACTAAAAATGGCAGGAAAAGGGGCTTTCGTGATGCACAGCGGGCACCTGCACTAGGTAGCTTCCTCTGGCACACTTGGGTGGTGGTGTCACGGGGTCTGTGGGAGGTTCCTCTGCAGTGCTTTCCTCTGGCTGATGTGTAGCAAGCTCTGATAATGAGATGCCCCAGAGGCTTCTATACTGAGCCACAGCCTCCCTGTCCAGCTAGGCCTGGCTCTCAGGCTTGGTGGTGGTGGACAGGGAATATGCCCTTCCTTGGACACTTTCTCAGCCATAGCCATGATAGCTACTCTAGAAATCTGTACTTTCGATCTTCCCTGGTGCTATTTCTTACTAACAAATCACTCCATAGCTCCTGTTTCCCGAGGACACATGGCTGACGCAGCCACCCAGCTTCACAGTAAAATGATAATCACAGCTGAAGTCAGGAGCCAGGGAACCAAGAGTGGCACTTGCTTTCACTGGGAGTGGGACGGGTGCCTATGGGATAGTCCTGAGAAGGGATGGGGGAGGCTGAGAGACACAGGAAGGCCCATTGACGAGGTCACCGCAAAATTCCCAGCGAGATGATGGCATGGGTCCCAGTGGAGGTGGTGATGGGAGCAGGGTCTGCATGTCTGAAGGTAAATGCTTAGCATTTACGGTTGGAATTATTGAGGTGAAGAAAAAACGGACAGTATAAACTCAAGGCTTTTCACCTTAGCAGATGGAAGAACAGAGTTTTCCATTAGTATTTAGTTGGGACAGGGCCAAATCTGAGATTCAGTTTTGGATAGATACAGGGTTTTCATCTTAAAATAGATTGACCTAGGATCTTTGGAATTTTTTTTTTTTTTTTTTTTTTTTTTGCTATTGTAGAAAAACTGTGTGTTTGGTAAAAATGATGCTTTGGATTTCAAATTTGGACCTGCTCCTAGTCTAGTGTGTGATCCTGTCTGAAGTGTTGACAGCAGCTCTCAGCCTCCATCAGCTGCAGTCACCAGGGCAAATAACCACAGGAGCACCCTGCTGCAGGTCTGGGCTGTGGAGGTTAGTTAGGGCATTAAATGTCTTTTCAACTTCTGAAACAAATCGAAGCAACACTGGAGTTTACTAATGAATAGTTCTAAACAGATTTAAAAATGACTATGCACAGGTCAAGAGCAGCAGCATCGGGTGATATTTTTGCAGTGAGTTGCTTGGGTTGTAACTGCAAAATAACTTGAGGGGCATTGACCTACATTCCACATACTAGACCGGGGAGCATTCATTTAAGGGTTCCTGTTTGACTTTAGTAAAAACAATGAAAATGAAGGGTGGCTTAGGCTAGAGCTGAGGTCTCCTGTGCAGGCTGAGCATCGGCTGTGAGGAGAACAGGACACAGCACATGGCATGTTCAGAGCCGGTAAGATAAAATTAGAGAAGCCCATGTCACAGCTAGCCTAAGGTTACCATACTAGCTGGGACAACTAGATAGACCAGTCAGCAATCTCAAAGAGCTGGAAGATGAAAGCCAAAGAAATGCTTGTTTATACTGGGGATAAAGGGAACTTCATCCAGCTCTACTGCCGGGATGCATTCTTTTTTTTTTTTTTTTTTTTTCCGTTTTTCGAGACAGGGTTTCTCTGTGTAGCCCTAGCTGTCCTGGAGCTCACTTTGTAGACCAGGCTGGCCTTGAACTCAGAAATCCGCCTGCCTCCGCCTCCGCCTCCCGAGTGCTGGGATTAAAGGCATGCGCCACCACGCCCGGCTGCTGGGATGCATTCTTAGCCCAAAGATCTCAATAAGTCTGTGAGGCTGTGAGCAGCCTTGAGTCTCTTGGTATACCAGTTGGCTATTCCTCCTTCAGTAATGTAAGGTTTTGAAAGTAAGAAGGAAGGAGGATGTCAGCTTGGAAACAGCCTAAGCTTTTAATGTGTTCTTGAGACCTAGCAAAGGATGTGGGATTTACTGGCTCTCTTCAATTGTATGCTTGCCTGTATAAGTTATCATCTCAGGCATTTTTGTCAGAGCAACAGAAAACCGATAGGCAGCAATCAATATACAAGTCTTTTAGTGGCTCAAGATTTTAGATTTAGCAGACACAGACTTCAGTTATTATGAATGTATTGATCTGTCAAAACTATAGGACTCAACCATAGCATTACACACATTCTTCAAGAACACACATGGGACATTCTTGAGAATAGATCATGCTAGGCAGTAAAATAAATCCTAGTTACTTTTTAAAAGTAAGATTGTTGGTTTGAAATGACTGTATATTCACATGCAGCTCAAAACAAAACAAAACAAAACAGTACAGTCCAGGGAGATCCCCTGTATCCTTTACACAGCTTGACCCTGTGGTAACATCTTAAAGCTATAGAACTATATTACAGCTAAGATTTATGTTGGATGTGGTCATGGCAGAATAGTCCCAGGAGGCTCCTCTATATCCACATACACTCCTCCCACGGTGTCATAGATGAGGGGCAACTGCAATCTGTTTCCATTCCTATTACTTTCTCATCTTAAGACTGTTTTAAATGGTATCATAAAGGACTTAACCCTTTAGAATTGTTTTAGGCAGGCTCCCAAATCCTCCAGGTGGCCTTGAACTCACTATGTAGCCAAGCATGACCAAGCGGTTACCATTTTCCAAATGCTAGGATTACAAGCATGTATTACCACATCCAATGTATGCAGGACTAGAGAGTAAACCCAGGGATTTGTGCATGCTGGGTAAGTACTCTGTCAACTGAATGACAGCCCCAGCTCTAAGACTGCCTTTTAAAACAAAAATTAACATAATTCTATGGCATTCTTTCAGGTGTTATTTATGTCAACAGTTCCTTTTCAAGGCTGAGTAGTATTCCACAGTGTGAGTATACTACAAGTAGTTTATATACTTAACACACACTTAAATACTTGAAGGACGGACATGTAGATTGTTATTCTAGTTTGGAGTTATGAATAAAGCTGCTGTAAGCATCCACATACAGATTTTTGTGTGAACACCATTTCACATTAAATAAACAGAATTACAATAGTTGGGAATTGGTTCCAATGCTTTGTCTTAATTAGGTTCCCAAAGCCACGCTCTAGTCCTGAGGGTCCCTGCCCCCAGCTGGCTTTGATTGATAATAAAGAATTGCCATACAGCCAATGGCCAGGCAGGACTTTTAGATTTCATGGACAAGGGACCAGGGAAGAGAGACGAGAGACAGAATCACCATGATGGGGAAGCAGAAAGATGAAACTTAAAGTCCCACTGGCATATAAGAATCTGGGAAAGTGGCCCCTAGGGTCTGGAGTAGCAGAGAGGAAATGCAGATTTTAAAAGATGTTAACTCAGGAATACCAGAGGGGAGTGTGTGCTAGCTTTGGGGAGGTTTAGAAGTGTTCAGCCATTGAGCTAGTCAAGGCATATCAAAATTAGCTTGCATGCACGTACGTGTGTGTGTGTGTGTGTGTGTGTGTGTGTGTGTGTGTGTGTGTGTGTTTCATTCACAAATCCAGAGAGCTCTTGGGTGGGTGCAGCACAGAGCCAAAGAAGTTTAACTAATTCATTGCTAAATACAATGGATAGGCAGTATGTGTGAAGTTGGGACATTTTCTAGGGCCCTGGCTAAGCCTGAGAATTCATTTCCCCCCTCCCCTCTCCCAGAATGCTCACAGGAAACAAAGACCCAGAGTCCCTGGCTCTTTCTTCTGCAGCTCAGATCTACTGCTGAGCGCCTGGAGCAAAGCATTCTTTATGCTTAATACGTTTCAACTCCAGAATTCCTGTTGACTTCTAGTGTAGAGCATCTTCCCCTTAGTGTTAGTCTTTATCTAAAGATACTGTTTTCATCGTGGTCTGCAGCAACCCTGATCTCTGCCGCGCCCACTTCCCACAGTGGTCTAGCTTTCTATTTATTTCTTCTGTGTGTCCATGGTATATGCTGTGTGTGTGTGTGTGTGTGTGTGTGTGTGTAAGCCCACGCTTGGGTGTGATCCTCAACCATTCTTCCTCTTGACTTTCAGTCAGGGTCTCTCTCTGAGCCTGGGGCTCACCCATTTGCCCAGTCTGGCCACAAACCCCAGGGAGCTGCTGCCCTAGAATTGGTGTTACAGGCTCCTGCTTCTTGGTCTTCATGTTCCACTTAGTGAGCTTTCTGTCATCTTTTAGTTGGGTGAACATATTCAAGACAGCAGATTCTGGGTGGCCCTGATGTCTGGACCTCCTCAGGGGGAATTTGTTTCTGAGGTTTTTGTTTTAGACGTGTGCCATAGTTTGTTACTTCTGTGTTGGTTCCCTCCTCACCCCTGGCCCAGACTTTTGGCTAACATATCATGGTGAATCTGGAATAAGCTCCTGTCTCCCCAGTGTATACCGCTGTGGGTTTTTGTTGTTAGTGACTTTCTTGACCTAGTTCTGTAGAGCTATGTGTAGATCCTGGAAGCTTGCTGTATTAGCTGGTTAAGTGCCTGGAATGGGGAACTCCCAGGCTTTATCATGGTCCCCTGTGTGCTGAGGCACACTTTCATTCTTTGGCAGGAAGTTTGCTACTCGTCATTAGCCCCTACTTCCTGCTTGTGCACATCTGCAAGGTCAGCTGGAAATGAAGTGATTGCTCAGGACTTCCTAGTCTTTCCTGGGCAGTGCCCAGTCCTGAGCTTTAGTGCAGCGCTGGGCAGGCTGGCTCCCCATATCTGAGGCCTGTGTTGGAGCACTTGAGACTCTCCTATGGGCAGCTGGCTCCCATCTTTTTGCTTTTCTATGTTTTGATCCAATTTCCATTGACTCCAGCTTTGGGTAGCTGCTGTGCTTCTCTGCTTCACTGCACTAGGACCCCAGTACCCCAGTACGAAGCAGAGCAACAGTAAGGATAGCACACAGCTTTCCTTGCTTTCGGCCATCCTGGGCACCAACGTAGATGGAAATGCAGCACCGCCATTGGACTAGCTCAGACATGTGGCAATGGAAAAAACACAGTACACTCAAGGGTCCTAAGTATAACATCTCTTGGCTCACACCACTCGCAGACTGCAGCCATTCCCGTAGGCTCCTTGCCTGACTTTTCCTGGGGGAGAGTGAGCAGAGAACACTGCAGACTGGGATGTATCCCTTAACTCTGTCCTAGTAGAGCAGGAATTTGGAACCTAAACTCTTCCAGAAGCACCTTAAAGTCTGAGGGATTCTCGAGGCTCCATTGTTGATAACTTTAAATTTGAGAAGCACTCCATTGACCTAAATTAAACACTTCCACCTGTCCCTGAAAAATGTGAATCCTGTAGGAAGAAGGAAAACAAAGTCACAGCCATTGCAGTCCTCAAGTGTCACATGTGATATCAGCAACCTGTCCCACACATGTGCCCATAGGCTGGCATGTCCACCCAGCCTCCGAGACCAGGAGAGCTCACTCTGTAGACACCCATGAAGAGACAGACATGAGCCCTTTGGTGATGTGTGTGAGTTCTGGGCCTAGGCAACCTGAATTCACTGGGTGCTCCTCCATTGGGAACCTCTTACCCTGTGGGAATCTGGCCAACATCACCCACAGGATGTAAAACAGAAATAAGAGCATGGCTTGTCTATTTGGCATGTGGGAAGCATGGAGGGCTGTTGTTACACTGTTCAATGCCTAGTGTTCTGTGTCTCTGCTGGCGCAGATCAGCTTTCCAAAGCCTAAGAGTCTGTCTGTTTAACATGGCTTCTACAGGTCCACACAGCAGGCAGCCGACTGCAGCACTGTGGTAGTTCAGGTTTAACGTGACTGGGTCTTAGAGCGCCTAGAAGTTTGAACGAGCATTCTGGATGCCTCTGGTGAGGTTTGAGTCAGTAGACTAAGTAAGATAGATGGCCCTCCTCAATGTGGGTGGGCTTTATCTTATCAGTCGAAGGTATTGGGTGGGACAAAAGTAAGAGGCATCTGAACTGAGTAAGAGGGCATCCTCTTGAACGACTACCTTTGGGCAACCAGTTGTCCTGTGTCGAGGAAGCCCAGGACAAGTGGAGGGATCGTGGGTGTGTTCAGCTGGGGGTGGGGATCATCTGCCCTACTCCAGTATTTGCTGAGCTGAGTTGAGCAGAGAGCAACTCTCCCCCTCAAGCTCCATCCAGAGTGCAGATGCATGAGAACTTGGTCATTACTTTAAGCCTTAAATTATGGGTTGCTTTGAAGACAGCAAATGTGTCATGGCAGAAGTCACCCAGCTGGGACATTAGTGAGGGTTCTGCCATCACCAGCAACACCTCTAACACCCTTTGCACATTTCCTGCATTCTGATCTCTAAGGGCAAAGTTCCAGCACATGGCTATCTGGGTCAGGACACTCTGCCTGGGCTGTACTGGGCCCCACTATAGAAGGCTTGGTGGTTCTCAGCCTGGGGGAGAGGGTGGGGCTGTTGAGATTGGAGGTTCCCCAAGAGTCACTCTGGGGAAAATGTCCTTGTTATCCAGAGAGCCTTGTGTGAGCCTGCCACAACATCATTGGGGGTACTGGAGCTCTTAAGGTGTGGGGTTTTGTTGGAAGTCTGGAAGACCTTCAAAGTGGATGAGACCCTGGTCTCTCTTCTTGCCACCTTTTTACTTTCTGGTCACCACGCACGGATAAGGAATTTTGCTCCTCCATGGGCTCCCTCCCATGATGCACTGGCTTGGCATGGGCCCAAGATCAGTGAGGCCAAATGAGCATGAAGGTGAATCAGCAAAACCACCAGCCAAGTTAAGCGTCTCCTGGTCTTCGTCTTATGTGTATGGGGGTTTTGACTGCATGTATGCCTGTGTACCATGTGCATGCCTATTCCTTGTGGAGGTCAGAAGAAAGTATTGATCCTTTGGAACTCGAGTTACAGGTGTTTGTAAGCCACTGTGTAGGTGCTGAGAACCATACCAAGGCCCTCTAGTGATCAGCAACCTGAGCTTAACCACTGAGTTATCTGTCCAGCCTCAAACCTCCCCCTCTCCCTCTCTCTCTCTGAATTGGTTATCTCTGGTATTTTTGTTATCGGAACAGGAAATTAAGGCAAACCCTAACCTTTCCTCTGCCTGGAACAGGGTTTCCTAGATCTTTGTACAGCTGGCTCTTCACATGAAGCAAACTTCTGAGACCGCAGACTGCTTTTTAGATGTGTTATAGGTCTGGGGTTGCTCAGAGATTCACTAATCTGACAATTAATAATTTTTTGAACAAATAAGAGGCTTTATTAAATATGGCCAGGACCATGGATACTGGCTGGGTTCATACCTGAAACAAACACATGCTCAGAATATGATGCTGGAATACATTGGTCAGTGGTATAAAGGCAAACTCACTAGGCTACATATTTTCTGCCTTTGCGAAATCAGAGGCAAGCACTCATCCTGACATCTTGCCCACGTGTGATGAAGCACACATCCCGTGCCTTGGGGGCAACCAAGCTTGTTTATAGAAGCAAAACACACGGCTTGTTATCTTACAGGAACAACAACCCCAGGACTCCAGGAAGTCATCTGTCCTCTCAGCACGTGGGGCTTATGGGTAGAGGCATTTTTGTTTTATGGATCTCTTAAATACAGTAATTTAAATTTAAATCACAGCATTAGCTATCATAGGTGCTGTGTGATTGTGGGCAAGTGACAGCCGTTTTCTACAGGACTTTGTCTCTCCTTATTTGTAAAGAGAGAACAATAGGGCCTTCTCTATAGAGCTGCTGTGCAGGAAGGATGAACGTTTGTAAGGATCCTGAAGTCGCTCCCAGCATGTGCACTAGTTCAATCACTGCTTTTATCGTAATTGAGACCCCAGCCTTCTCAGAGCATCTTTCTCTGGCTCTTCTCTCTAAAAATAGGGCTGTCACATTCAGGGAGAGGCTGTCACAGTCAGGGAGAGGCTGCCACTGTTCCCTTTTCGACATTCAGCACTAAATTCAATTAGTTGATTTACTCAATTATTTGTTTATGCATTTACTTTTATTTCTCACTTTGTGTGCCATACTGTGGAAAATGTCCTGATTGGACACCTGTCTCCACTGGCTAGAGAGTGTATGAGGGATATACGCCACTGTCTTGTCCTTTGATTTACATAGCATGTAGTGTGGGGACCGGGGCTGATTGCTCTCTGGTAGGTAGCACTGACAGTGGTTGTCTATTTAGGGACATCCCATTTGTAGAGTTCTCTTCAGCTCAACAGCATGTTCCTAGGCAAATCAGGGATGGCTTCCATCAGAGGAGCAGAGCCCTGCCAGTCAACCTGGTCACTCCTACAGCTATTCCGACTCTGGAGCTACCTGAAGTGAGGCGATAGGGACCTATTACCCAGGGCTGTCACAGGACCTCCATGAGGGTTCAACTCCTCTGTCTGCTCAGCCTAGCTCTCCCAACCCTGGCCATGCATGTTGGACCCCAGGTTATTCCTTAGTCAGTATCTTGTATGCTAAACTCCACCTTTGAGTGGCTTCCTGGGAAGCTCAACCACAGAATGAGCTTGAGGATGACTTGTTGAGGATCCAGGAGACCTCTTCCACTGCTGTGCAATGGCTCCTGCTGTGGAGGGGTGTCCCTTTCACTAGAAGTGGCAGGTGACCTTCTGCCCAGGGCTGGTACTTTAACACTTTCTCTTTGGGGACATACATCAGAGAAGGGGTCCCATATGACAGAAGAGACAGGCCTGCTGAGGTGTTCTGTGTGCTGGTTGTTTTGCTACAATCCTAAACATATCTGGAAGAGAGGATCCTGAGGAGTTGCCTCCATCAGACTGCTCTGGGAGGAGTCTGTGGGACATTCCCTTGATTAATGAATGATTGATGTGGAAGGGCCCAGCCCACTGTGGACAGTGCCACCCCTGGGCCAGTGGTCCTGGGCTGAGCAAGCCTCGAGAGCAGATAAGCAGCACCCCTTCACGTTCTCTGCTTTATTTCCTGCCTCCAGGTTCTTGTTCTCCTTCCATTTCAGCCTTGACTTTCCTCACTGATGGGCTGCGATGTGGAACTGTGGCCTGAAATAAACACTTGGTCCCCGTGTCGCTTTGGTCATGGTGCTATCACAGCAATAGAAGCCCTGACTAAGCCACTCTGTGAGGGCTACACTGCAGATATGGCTTCTCTCAGTGAGAAGGATGGTGGAAGGCAGGGGAGGCAGCATGTTCCTTCAGTATTTCTGCCCCATGTCCTTCAAGAGAAAGGAAGGTAATGCTTAGAGACTTGGTCCAGGAAGACAGTCATGACACCCATGACTGGGACAGCAGGTGTGGGTCCCAGCTTGAAGCACTGATTTGGAGAGAAGAAGCCAAAGCCCAGATCCAGATCTCACTGGCTGGGGCTCAGTCTAGGATCAGGATTCAATCAGGAGGTTAGAATCAGATCCTTGTGTGAAGTGGGAACTATATACAATCTGGCATCTGAGTTGTCTGTGGAGAGTTGGTCCAAGGGGCACTGTTAATATGGATTCAGTTTGGTACTAGCCAGGGCTTGGTTTGAGGACAAGGGTTAGGATTTGGTTTAATATCAGGGTTATGATCCAGCCCAAGATTGAATCATGGTTCAATCTAGAATCACTTACACAAGCTGAAGTTTAGTAACCTTAGCCCTGGTTTGAGCTGGATCCTAGCATTTGAATTAACTTGCTGTTCTCTGAAAGGCTTAGCCAACTCTAACCCTGGGTAGACTTGGCCAGCAGTCTGGGTTTTTTGTTTTTTTTTTTCTCCTTTCTAATTTTGTATTGATTTTTGTTTTGTTTTGTTTTGTTTTGCTTTGTTTTGAGACAGGATTTCTTTGCATAGCCTTGGCTATCCTGGAACTCACTCTGTAGACCAGGCTGGCCTTGAACTCAGAAATCCGCCTGCCTCTGCCTCCCAAGTGCTGGGATTAAAGGCGTGCACCACCATGCCCGGCCTGTATTGATTTTTTATGAGTTTCACTTCACGTACCCCAGTCCCACTCATCTTCTGGTCCCTTCATACTCTCTCCCTGCTCTTGCAACCTCCCCTCAAAAAGAAAATAAAAAACAGCAAACAAAACAAAGCATATAAAAAAATCTCATTGTAGAAGCTGCAGGGTGTCACCGTGTGCCACATAGTAGACCATTTTGTCCATATATCTTTACTTGTAAATGTTCACTGCAATGAGTCAGTGGTCTGGTTCAAGGCCTCTGGCTCCTGCTATCAATACTGATCCTCTCTGGGATTCCTCTCAGATCTCCTGATGTTGCCCTGCATCATGGAGATCCTGCAGCTTTGGATCTGGAGGGTCCAGTCCTGTCACTTCCCCCAGCAGTTCATAGATGAGGTAGATGTTGAGGTGGGTCAACTCAAAGCCCTGAATCTGGGCCTGGGTGGTAGCTGAGCTGGTCAGCCACCCTCTCTCCCACACTGGCACCACCGAGGCGAGGTCTCCAAGCACTGTCCTGGCAAGCAAGGTCAGCTCTCCTGCTCTCCTGTCTTTGAGACTGGCTCAGCAGCATCCACGTGACCAGAGGCAGCTCTACTGTTCTTGCTGCCCAGTCTGCGCTCTGGAGTCTGAAGAGAGGTCTGTTCTCTGGAGTGCTGCAGCTGGAGAGGGGTGAGGCTAGCTCTTGTATTCTCACAACCTGGACCTGGGTCCAGCTCTCCTGACAGCCTCAGGTGGGCAGGGAGAGGGCAGTGTTCCCCCCCACCGTGCCATCTCACAGCAGGCGAGTGGCAGGGCCAGCTCTCCCAATCTCATGCCCTTGAGGCTGGCTTGCCTGTACCCCTGCCACCAGGGTCTACTCTACCATCCTGTCTAGGCAAGGTGCAGGACTCACTCTCCCGAGAGCAGCCTGAAGCCTGTTTTAAATGTTTGTTATGACTATGTTTGTGCACTATGTCAACTTCAATGCTTTTGAATCAAAGTTGAAGAGCTCCAACAGAGGCCTACTGGCTTGTAAAGTCTAAAAAAACTTAGCCTGGGCCTTGACATTGGCTTAGCCACCTCTGCAGTAAAACTTTCAGAAGGGAGGGGCTTGGGTGTGTGGAAGGAGAAGGTCTTCAGGGGATGGAGTGACTTAAAGGAAGCAGAAAGCCTCAGTCTCAGGTAAAATCTTAGCGTGGCCAGTCAGGGCTAGAACATCTTGAGGGACCGGGTTGACCCATTAAAGCTCTATTTCAGGTCACCTGGAAAGCACCAAGGGAAGAGAGTCATATGGGAAACAGCTACCTGGCAGGCAGTCTTTGGAATACAAATGCTGTTCTGCTGAGTTTACTTCCAGGGCTGTGTGTGCTCCCCCAACTCCCTGCCCTGGGCTGTCACAGGGCCTTCAGCAGGGCTAGGCTGTTCCCTGTTCACTCCTGCCCCCTTGACCTCTACCAGTGTGGACCCTAGGCTGCTCATCAGTCAACATACTGTGGCTCAGGTTGGCCTGGAACTCATTATGTAGGCCAGGTTGGGCCTTGAACTTATGGCAATTCTCCTGTTTCAAGCATCTTGAAACATCTACTCGTCTGGTTTCCAAGTCTTATCTCACATTTTGTAGAGTTGTCAGAGAAGTACCTGTATAGAGGTACCACAAGAGTCATGGAGCAAATACCATGTGTTTGCTTGACTTTCAACATAAACTATTCTCATCTGTATTTAAAAAAAGGATTTACTTTATTTTAATTGCATGTGTTTAGGAGGAGGGTGTACATGCAGGTGAGTGTGGGTGCCCACGGAGACCAGAAGTGTTGGAGCCTTAGAGTTGGAGTTATAGGATGTGAGCTGTCTGACACCAGTGCTGGGAACCAAACTCAAACCCTCTAGAAGATCAGAAAGTACTCTTAACTGTGGAGCCATCTCTCTAGTTCTCACACCGTCATTTGTATCCAAGAGGCACTGAGTTACAGATACACCAGTTGTGTTGTTCAATGTTCTTAAACTGTAGCTTAATTTTAAGGTCTGTTTGTCTAGAAATTTCAGTGGTGAATTTCATAGCTAGTGTCATATTCTTCATGGCCTTGTTGTGTCTACTCTGGTCCTGATTCCAGGCATCCATGTCCTGCTTTGACTCCAAGTGTAGGATCGGCACAGTGCAAGCCATTCTAGTTCCAAGAAGGAGTGGCTAAGTGATCTGGGGCAGTCCTGTGAGTCCATGGAGTATTTCCATGCTGCCCAGTTTGGGGGAGAACTCCTTTGTCTTCTTGAGCTGTTCTCAGGCAGTTTTAGCTCTACCACCCAAATCCAGAGTCAGTGTCTGCTTATAGGGAAGAATTTCCTGTTGCTTAAAATCCAGTGCTTTTTTTAAGAACATGAGTTTGGGGGACCACTTGGGTGAATCACTTGGTTCTCAACCTTGCTTCTGCTTTGTCTTATGGCTTCAGAAAGGTTCCTCCATAATGGGGTGCTTTGGCTTAGAGAGTTCTTGGGTCCAAATGTGGCCAGGACATTTGAAGAGATGATAGAAAAGCAAGAAGCAGTGAGTTACCTGGGCTGAGCTGGCCGAGCTCTTTGGGCCAGGGCTCTCAGGAAGCTGGGACATGCCACTCTCCCAGCAGAAGGGTGACAAGAGTTGGAGGGTCCCTCTGCTCTTATATCAGCCACTTGTCTTGAAGGTGAAGGGTTACTGAGTCCAGCACCTCCATCAATGTACTGGGAAGGACCTTGCCTAAGCTCATGGAGGCCAAAGACAGAAGCAGGACTAACCTGAGACCCCTCTCTCTTATATGGGAGGAATGGACAGACGGACAGAATCCTCCCCAGTTCCTCATGTCTCATCACTTGGCTGTAGCCACGTGGATGATCACAAAGCCCTTGATGTCTGGGAACTGTGAGCTGACAAGGTCCACCTGCAGCTGCCTGGGGCCACTCTTGAAGGGGGTTATGTTGAATTGGATCAAGGCCTTCTCCTGAGGCTGCAAGCTGGGCACCCTGGAGACAAGAGCAGGGGAAAAGGGCATCAGTCTGTCCTCTTTCCCTGAGTCTAGCTTGTCAGGCTGTGCACCCCAGATCCCCAGAATCAACACTTGCAGCTTTACCCTCCGCTTATCATGCACACTCCTCCCCCAAAGCCACCTTAGCCTCCTCCCTCACTGGCCCTGAGCACACCTGGTATCTCCATCCCCGCTTTGGCTCAAACATTCCTTCCATCTTGCCCACCCTTCCTTTTCTCAGCACACCAGGGGCCCAGAACCAGTTATTTAAGGAGGCCTTCCCTTTGTGTAGGAGACCACTGCCTGGGAACCTGATCTTCCTTCTCCAGGCCAGAAAAGCTCCTCACATTATCATTTAGGGACCAGCCCAAATGTCAGTGGCACCAGAACTTCTCCCTCACCCCATGCCAACTTCACCCAAGGGCTGTCTCTGGTACCCTAGACCATGAGACTCATCCCTTATACTCTTCTCATGGGGACAGCCATCTTAGTGTTCCTAACAAGTCCATGTCGCTCAGAGCACAGATCAATATGACCAAGCGCTGTATGAATAGAATAAATGAATAAATGGATGAACCAGTTATAACTGAGCTGAGTGAAAATATGAAACAAAGAGTGGGCAATGAATGAAAAGAGGACAGGGATGCAGGGTTGGCTCAGAGGCTGAGAGCACTGGCTGCTTTTTTAGAGAATGTGGGTTTGATTCCCAGCACAGACATGGCTGCTCACAACCAAATGGAACTCCAGATCAATGGGATCCTGATTCTTTCTTCTGGACTCTTCTAGAGACCAGGAACAAACAGGACACACAGGCATGCAGGCAGGCACAACGCCCTTACATATAAATAAATAAATAAATAAATAAATAAATAAATAGACAAAGGCAGCAAGAAATCATGAAGCAAGTGGGTAAAGGCTGGAAATAGTAGTCATACGCATGAAGGACAGATCTGCTAGGTAAGTGAAGTAAGGGTGACATGGACAAAGGCTGATGTTGGCAGTAGGTGTGTCCCTGAAGCCCAGAGTCCCTCCTGCTACCTTCTCAGTACCTTTTTCTCGGCCTGGCCTGGCCCTGTCAATCAACAGCCCATCACTTACTCAATACTGAGCTGTCCTTGGAGAAGGCCACTGCCCTCTACCATCAGCACACAGTCCTTTACGCTCTCCGAGAGGGGGTTGATCACCAAGACTTCCACAGTGACTGTCACTCCTACCACTGCTGGCCCCAGCACCTGGAGAAGCAGCACCCACACATTACCCAGCATCCTCCTCATCCCCACCTCCCCGGAGCCCATGGATTCTGGCTGGACCAGAGAAGGTGGGCTTAGCCATATCCACCTCTACCTCCACACACCCTGTTAGACTGCCACAATCATCCCGACCCTTGAGAGATGAAGCTGGTGCCCAAGGCTCAGACCCCAGGTTTGTATTCCCTCCACCAGCTCTGCCAGTGACAGGGTGGTAGATGTGGACAGGAGTTACCTTGATGGTGATGAAGTCCTCCAGGGTGATGTCCTTCTCTACCAGGAGCTTCTCTCCTTTACTGACAAGGCACATGGCAGCCAACAGGATCTTCTTGTCTTCTGTCAGGTCTCCTTTGTACTGAGAGTAAGATATTGTGACTGGGATCTTCTTCTCTGAAAGGTAGAGCAGTTGAGGGTGCTAAACTCAAGGCTCAGAGAAGGTATTGTCTTACCTAAAGGTACACAGCAAGAAAGACCCCACATACAACTGGATTCAAATCCAGGCCAGTCAGTATCATGTGTCTCTTGAAGAGTGCCCAGACATCTGTACAAACTCTTCATATTTATCCAAGATGGAAATGCTTGATACATAATCTGTCCATCCCACTTGGAATTTATTCACTCTTTACTGAGTGCTTCTTATGTACCAGGTCCAGAGAAAATCAAGATCAAACAATGGCCTTCAATGTCCAAGCTCATGAGGGGCAGCACCCTTGTCATGTCTTCAAATATTGCTTGACCCTGAGTGGTTGGCTTTTCTCAGCCCCACCAGCTGTGGGCAGACATCACTGACAGATTCTCCTTGCCAGTCCTCTCAAACTTGAATTTCCATGTCAATGACATCTTCTGTGTCTCTCCTTCACCACCCACATACACCTTAGGCATCCTCTTCTTATGCGGCTCATTATACACCATAGCTAGCTCTTGGTTCTATTTAGATTATCTTGACCACTGTATATCTCATGTGTGCGCACACGCATGCTTACATCTGCGGCCCAGACTACGATAGACTATTGTTCTGCTGCTTTATTTTTCCCTATGGCTGACCCCAGAAGCATTGGAGCTTTTACCTAGGGAAGAGCCTGATATGTTTCCATTAGCCCAAAGCTTTGCATATAGCATGCTGCTCCTATGTGCCTGGAGGTTGATCTGTGTATTAAGATATTATAAGGCACATTATTTTGGTAAATTGTCACGTGTTGCTTAGCTCACCAAGAAGCTGGCTCTTGAAACTTGTTTGTCTCCTTCTCCATTTCAAACTCAAACATGTTTGTCTCAAAGTGTCTTTCAAGGTGTGAGGATGGGCTGCCCAGTCCCTACTCTGTGACAGGGAACAGAGAGAACAGCAAAAATAATAGCCCAAGAGTAAAACACTATCTTTGAGAAGAGTTGGAAGGCAGACCATTTCCAACAGATGATTTCCATCGTTTATCATGCAATCTGAAAGAGCCTGAAGTGGAGAAGAGAAGCCTCACGCTCAGCCATGGGACGCTCAGCCATGGGGAGGAGGTTCAGTTGGGCATTCCTCTTGTCAGCCTCAGCTTCCCCAATTGGTTTCTGTTGGATGCTGGGAGCATCAGAATTGGTGATGGCTTCTCTATCTGCTGCTATTTGTTCTTGCACTTGGACCCCTCACCAGAGGGGACACTACTCTGTTCTGGACTCTCTTGACTGGGTATTCTAGCTGGCTGCCTTAAAGGGGCTTGCCTAGTTAATTTCTGCTGGATGTTTAAAACATTTTTTTTCAGGTTTTATTTACTGTGTAATATTTATGGATGTTTGCACCACTTGCATGCCTGGTGCTGGCTGAGGACAGATGGCATCAGATCCCCTCTGAGCTACAGACCAGTATGAGCTACCATGTGGGTACTGGAAATGGAACCTGGGTCCTCTGGAAGAGCAGCCACTGGTCTTAACTGCTGAGCCATCTCTCCAGCTCCTTTGCTGGGATTATTTTAAGGGTCCAATTCTCTCTCTCTCTCTCTCTCTCTCTCTCTCTCTCTCTCTCTCTCCCCTCTCTATTGCTTACTTAATAAATTCACCCATTAAAACAGAAAGTACGCTATTGTAGATAACTCTGAATTACACAAAACGCGTGTTTTCTGGGCTACCTTACTTCACTGGGTTACTACTAGAAGAATCTTTAGTACAACAATAATAATACTCCTGAAAACAAATATTAATGAAAGGACTAAGATGCACTGGGCCTGGAAACACTTTCAGGGATAAACTAATACAATCCTTAGAACCAACCCTGGATAGATGCTATAACCATTATGTCCAACTTAATCACAGTAATGTCTAATGAACATATGTTCACTAGATAGTAGGCATTATGCCAAATACTTTACATTTATCATTACTTATTTCACGGTCATAGGTCATGGCTCTCCAAGAGTGATCCTGAGACCAGCATTATCAGAATCGACTGGAAACTCACTGGAATGCAAATCCCTGAGCTCCATCATGGAGAACAAACATATGCCACCAGTGATGTGTTTGGACAGAGCATTGGCACCAGTCCAAATTCCCAAGGAAGGTGGCCCCTCACAATGTGCAGCCCCCCCGCCCCCCAGTCATGGACTCCACTCACAGTTAAGAAATGCTGAGGCTTTTCCCCAAGCTGTGGTTCTCCACAGCACCTCAGTCATCTAGAAGTCATAGACAGTTATTGAATATTCATCCAACGCAGCAGATACACTTTTTTTTCCCTCAAGCTCATATAGAACATTCACCGAGACAGATCATATTCTTTGCCATCAATCACATTAATAACTGTATAAGATAGAGACAATGCAGTNTATTTTTCTCTTTTGCTTTTTAAGTTCTTTAATGAATATGTATTATTTTGAACATGAAAAATGCTAAAAGCCAGGAGATGCTAATTTATTCTATTACAAAGTGTTATTTTGTGATTTAGATTTTGTGAACAGAAATGACAGAGCAAAAGCCATGTGGCACCCTTTATGGCTTTTTATGCCCATCTAAGCCCACAAGGTTCGTGTGCCAGGACCTGCTCCAGGGGGTTGACAATAATTAACTGTGTATCCTTAGAACTCAGACAGCATGCGAGAGAAGAGATAGGGACTGACTGACACATCACATCTCACACACACACACACACACACACACACACACACACACACACACCCCACACACACACGAATGCACACAGTTAGGAAAGATGTGGGGACAGAGACAGAAATGGGAGGCATACAGAGATAGAGAGAGCAGTGCCGCGTAGCTAGGGAGACAGAGAGGGACCATATGTGTGAAGAGTCAAGTAGAGACAGATGCCATGAGGAGAGAGGCAGTTAGGAAAAGGATGGAAGAGTGAGCAAATGGGACCCAAATCACACAAGAAGAATGAGGTGTTCAAGACTCATGAAGAACATCCCTGTCCAATTAACAACAACAAACAAACAAAAAAATACAAAAAACAAACACACAAAAAACCAAAGGTATAAAAATAAAAACAAAAAAGAAAAGAAAAGAAAAGAAAAGAAAAGAAAAGAAAAAAATCAATGAGGCCAGTTAAAATTATTAAAAATCTTCAAAAGGCCCAGGGCCATGATGGTATTTCCCAGTGAGATGTCAAGTGTGGCTCTTAGGCAAATGTCCCATCAAGAGAACATCACTGGCATAGGATGAGCCATCCATGGTGCTCCCTGCAGACAAACAGCTGAGTGCTGAGGTGCTGGGCCCTGACAGTGTCCTGGGCCTGGAACCCTAATCCCCAAGTCCCCCAGCCCCCCTGAGGTCCTCTAAGCCAGGCTGCCTGGGTTTGGGACATGCTTGCCACACATGTACCAGGTGTGAATTTGAACTCTGAGTTTGGGTTTACTTTTCCAAAGGATGGGGCGATTGCTGGTATCTGGGATGCCTGTGGATGTTAGAAGAGTGATATGGAGCATGTCCTGGGCTCAGTGACATGCTCCCTCCATATGCTGATTTGGTGTGTAAATAATCACGTTAGTTGTGATGACTAGGGTATAAGTCACCTCACCCTCAAGGCCAGTTTGCCACCTGTCACTTGTATTGCCATCATAATACAGTGAGTCACATGACCATGATTTCCTCCTCTGACCTTTGGTTTTCCTATCTGTAAAGTGGGTACAAGTGGCAAGCACTGATCATAATAAAGCTTAGGGCTGGCCTTCCTGGGGATGAATGTAAATCTGGGAATCCCCGTCACTGCTGCTCACCTCCCAGCCAACCTGGAAAGGGAGGTATTTGGTCAGAACCCACTAGAGCCCCCCCACCCCCCAAATCTTACCTTCTAGTGGCCCCAGCTTCACGGTGTGGGATTCACGCAGGATCTCTGCCACAGGTTTGCGGGTATAGAGGATGGTGGCGCCGCTCACATTGACTCGGACCCGCTGGGCCCTGGCGGTGAGGTTGGTCAAGCACAGAGCCAGCTTCAGGTCCTGACCCAGCAGCGGTGGCTCCAGTACTTTGAACTTGCCGGTGATGCTGGGTTTGGTGACAGGTTCCAGGAGGTCATCGCGCCAGACACCGCGCACGCTGGCCCTGCGGATCCGCCGCCTCCTTCCCCAGGCTTCCATGTTGAGCAGTTTCTTCACAGCTTTACTGTACACCTGCCTTTCCTTCCGGGACCCTGCAGGACGCCCTCTCATTAGGAACAGGAAGTACATTCTCTTCCAACCCAGGTCCAGACTCTGTCGCTCTAGGAAACCCACTGTCACCACCTTAAATTCCCATGGCTCTCGGAGGGCTCAGCCCAAGAGTCATAGGGAGCCCTTTGCCAAATGTCCATCCATATTCGCTTCTCTATTTAAATATACATCACAATAGTTGTTATCACATCAGATCAGGAAATTTCACACACAAAAAACCCAGAATTTTTAGCATCTCTGACAGCTGGGTGCCAAGAGACTCGTTACTGCCATCATATAATGGGATGCTGGTTTTGGGCCAAGGCCAACTCAGGACAAAAACAAATAATAAAAAAGCCAAACAAATAAATCCCAGGATTCCACATTTTGAATTCCAGAAAGTCTGTGCAGATGGCAGACAAGCTCTCCTTGCCCACCAGCCTACCCTGATGGACCAGGAAGAGGACAAAGGGTGGTGATCCCAGAAGAGAGGGTAACCAAGGTGATGTTGATGTCTGTGGGGTATGGATGCTGGAGAGAATGGAGCCGAGGTGTTCTCAACAGCAGAGTGGTTGGTAGACATCGAACTCCCTGCCACAGAGGGCGGTGGCCCCGTAGCAGTCTCACCCGATGTATGAAGCCTCAGACTATCTGGGCAGCGGCAATACCTGAAGGACACACTCTGTGGACACAGCAGCTCTGGAACTGACTCCTGCTCCTTCCTGTAACCCGCTAGTGTCGCTGCTCTGGTTTGTGTTCAGGGAGCAGCAGAGACAAACTGATTCCAGTTTGAAGCAGATCTTAATCACTTGGGAGCTTGTCTTAACAAGCAGACATCATTGGACATATGGGCCAAATTACCACCCTGTCCAGGGGTCTGCCTCCCTATGGGAAAAGGAGACCTTCAGGGTACAGTGTTGGAGGCACCTTGAGGAAGCACCACTCGTACGTGGGAACCTGACCCAGAAGAGAGGCGCAGCAGGCAGGGAAGGCAGCACAAATGATGCTACTGTTGCCAGCCTCACATCTGGAGAGGTCTGGCCCCAGATTTTCCGTGGACTATGTGTATTTCACAGACCATCATGGGGAGGCTGGTAAAGGCCCTCACCTTCTGGATACTTGTAGAGGCCTGTAATGTCCACACGAGAGTCACTGCCCACGGCCTTGGTACTGATGCACCTGCCGATCTTCTTGGTGTCTGAGTACACACGCTCCCGCCTCTTGTCCTCGTGCCATAGCCAGGTGATGTAGTCTGCGTTGACCTCGGCAAAGACGAAGGGGCCATCATGGGCTAGATGCACATCACCCTCACGGATGGCAGTGACCGAGGCAGGACCACACTGGAACATACCTGGGCGGGAGGGATATCGTGAGCAGTGTTCTGCCAAGCGGGGCTGGGTCCACCTGGTGATTCCTACCTTCGCTCTCCTCTTGGGGCGTGGCATCCAGAACCTGCCAGCCATCATAGGATGGGCCCAGGTCCTGTCGTGCAAACCAGCTCTCATTCCAGACGTGGAAGTTCCTGCCAGAGACACATGGTCAAGGAGGCAGCTATGGACATACGGAAGCCCTGAGAAGGGAAGTCCCTATTGAAGACCAGTTTCACCTCATGAACCGCTTATTCACCTGGTCTGATGGACACTGTCACATTTGTGTGTGGATATATGTGTGCCACATATGAATAACCTGCTTTCAAAATGCAAGAAATACAACTGCAGGTAAGGTCAAAGATCTTGCCTCATGCTGCCCACAAGGCTGGTCTGTAGCTCCTTATGTAGTACAGGCTAAGCCCCTTGAGTGCTAGAATCACAATCTATCATGTGCTTCCATGCCAAGCTAAAAGGCAGGATATCATAGTAACAATTGTGTTGTGTATCTTTACATATGTGTATGTGAATGTATGAGTACAGGTGTGTAGTGTGTGTATGTAGAAGTAAGTATATGTGCATGTGCATATGTGCATAGGTGCGTTTATGTGTCTGCATCCTTGAATATTTGTGTCTTTTTATGTTTATGCATCTTCCTACTTGTATGTTGATGTATGATTTGTTTTGCATGTTCACACATATGTCTCTGTGTATTTATGTATGTGTTTTTCTGTTTGTGAATATGTGTGTAACTCTGTGTATATATGTGTGTCCATCCAATTTAATGAAGGAGATAGATAGGGAGCCTCGAACACTATAATAAACTCTGTGCAGAAAATTAGGGGCTTGTAGTACCAGAGAATGGCTGCTGGAAACCTACTCTAGGTAAATGAGAACTAACATGAGGCCTGTATGCAGATGAGTTAGCCAGAGAAAGACCAAAGGGAACAGTCTTCTGGGTAGGGGGACAGTATATACGAAGGCTCGGAAACAGGAAATTCTTAGTGTGCTTATCTTGGGCCTGATAGGTGGGAGGGAGGGTAGGGTGCAGCTGTGGGCCCTGGTGAGGCCATCTTGACTATGTTCACCTTCCTATGTTCATGGTGAGGACATGAGATTAGGGGAGGTGGTGTCACTTTCACAGGGTCACACAGGAAGCAAGCATCAGAGGGAAACCAGACTCCTGCCTTGCTAAGCTGGGGTTAAGGGGCAGTGAAACTCCCTTGGGGAGGCCATTCTCAGGGAAAAATACATTGATTGGTAACTGTCTGGGAGCTAAAGGGAGGTGACAACATCAGGAGGAAATGTCTGTGTAAGGAGAGAAGAGAGGGATTGAGCCCTTATCATTGGGCTGGGTGGTTCCTGATCCCAATTCTCAGCGGCCTGGGACCTACCACATGCTGTCTTCTGTCAGGTCCTCCAGGGTTCGGCCGTAAGAGTCCACATATTTGTCCACACTCAGATTGCCATCGGTGTCGTGGGCTGAGTTGAAGTTGGACACCACCCTGGTTGCGATCCCCAGGCACCTGAGGACTGTGGAGCAGAGAGCCTGCTGCAGGCTACTATACCTGTCTGGCCTCAGCCCCCAGTCTCTCGAGCTCCTCCCTCAGGACCACCAAGTCCTCTGCACTCTCACAGAGGGCTTCTGTGGATGCTACTGTCACCCTCATCTTGGTAGGCAGGCTCGGGGTCCACAGGACAGTACCTTTCTGAGGGAATCTGAGGTCCACAGGGATTGACCCCTGACACCCTGACAGAGGCAGAGGGAGGTTTTATGCCAAACAAAAGACTGAAATGTCAAATAAATGAACTGTTTGGTTCCTCTCTTCCTTAACCAGGTTTCTATTTCCTCTTCATTAATGAAAACTGATTATAACATATTCAAATCTATGTAAACCCATGCAAATTTAAGGTGTGTATGTGTGCAGAGAGGAAGTCTTTCTTTCCATACCTGTGCACATGACTCCAGCGAAGACCCAGCATTGACCGTATTTGACTGGCTTGTACCTGTCCTTGAACCACTTCTGCAGGATGGCCACACTGCCACGCCAGTTCAGTGGGTTGGTGCCACCTCCATATTTGCCCTGCCACTGGCCTTGTACCACACCTCGGTCGTTGTTGCTGTTCACCTGAGCAGAGAAGGTGTAAGTCAGTCGCTGGGCAGTCATCCTCAGGGATCTCCTTTCATTGTAAACTCATCTTCAGGCTTTGGAATCCCAAGCCAATGGGGTCACTCTTTGCCTTTAAGTTGCCTGAAAATTAGGGCACTCTGATTTCTTAAAATATCAAGTGTGTGTTTTTGTTTGTGTTTGTGTTTGTGTGTGTGTATGTGTGTACGTGTGTGTGTGTGTGTGTGTGTGTGTGTGTGTGTGTACAGAGTGAAGATCACATGATTAGCATGCTAGTGGCCTGGGCCTTGATCTAAACACCTTCCCCTTCCCCAAACTAAAAAAGACTACTTTTTACATTATTTATAATTTTCAATTATCTTCAATTTGGATAGTATGTTGTCAAAAGTCATCTATGACTTGGGAATATTTCCTGCTTTAAATACGTGTATGTTAGTTAAATTTGGGATCATTAGCGCTACTGTAACCATAGCTGTAGTCAGGTGCCTGTTGAACACTACTGGGTATCAAGCACTGTCCCGAGAATTTTATGTCTAGAGGGAAAACTTGTTTTAAGTCTGCAATATAAAGCCCTTTATCCTCCTGTATTTTTTCAGAGGAAAAAAAAAAAAAAGAAATCCAGAGATTAAGGGACCTGCCCAAATCGATCAGCAAAGGTGTGACCCATGAGTTCGGGACTTAGACTTGCAGCCTGCGTGGTGGCTGTCACTGGGCTACCATATGCCAGGTCTGAGGTCCTTCACTAGTGTTGACTCTCTGACCTCCTTCATCATTTTAAAGTCCTGGGGAACTGAGACCATCTAAGAAATACAGCTTTACTTTTAGAATCCCAAATCCCCAACCATGACCTCAACACTTGTACGATCATAGGCTCTCTCAGAGGCCCAGGAAATCTGCTGTGAGACTGTATCTCCTAGACATGACCTGGAAGTATCACCTATGATTCCTCAACAGAATGGCTGTCTAAACTAGTACAACAGCCATAGACATGCTAGCATGTAAGGGAGAAATATCATGGGGCCCACCTAAGACAAAGAACCCCAGACAACTGTGAATGAGAGAGTCTTCCCTAGGGATAAGCTCCCTGATTTGTTATCCAGTACCACGTGGTCAGCCCTGAAATCATATACATACAAGCAACGCTAAACAGACTAAGCAGACTGTATTTATATATTATATATCTAAGCATTGCACACACACACACACACACACACACACACACACACACACACACACACTAACAATGGGGAATAATAAGGCAAGGATTTTGAGAGGGAGCAAGGGAGGGAGGTATCAGAGGGTCGAAAGAGAAAGGGTATAATAATGTAATTATATTTTAAGTAAAAAAATAAAATACAATCCAAATAGTAGGCTCTCTGCCTGCCTTTTGTGGCATATGACCTCCAGCTTATGATCAGTTAATGTGGGTGCTCCTTCCCTGGAGACGTAGGAATCTGGGCTCATACTCTTTTGTCAGAAATGTCCTTGCTTTGTTGCTTTGATCACAGAAGCAAGATTACTGACTGGCCAGTCCCAGTTTCTAGTCCCCTCCAGCCTGGAGGCCCGAGTGAGGTCTGGGAAATCCAGCAGGCATGAGATGAGCAGGAAACAAAGAGCTACCAACTACCAGAGTCAAAGGCTTAAGATAACACCTAACCACACTGGTCCTCTGCAGCCATTCGGGAATCCCAAACCAAAGCATCCAGGAGCTGGGGCAAGCCATTCCCATGGTGTCTGCCAAAGTCTTGGTCTACAGAACTGGCTGTAACACAGGATAGCACGGAGTTTGGGCATGGTTAGTTATGCAGCAATGAAGAGAGAGGGAGGTGAGACTGAGTGAGATTCTTAGGGTGTGGTGCTGAGACTGGTTTGGGGGATCCTTGAAGGCAGTCTGTGAGGATGGTAATGGCCTCTTTACCATGGCACTGATGATCCTGGTGACATAGACTGGGTCATGGCGGTGGGACACATCGGTGGCAGGGTCCTCCTGGTGACTAGGACTTCGGTCCAGAATGGAGAGGCAGATGTTCAGGATGTCCTCTTCAAACTGCTCCCAGAGAAGCTGTACTCAGAGGCAGAGTCTTATCCAGCTCCACCCCCCCCCAAACCCCATCTGATCTGTTGCCCATGTCTATATCAGTTTGCACCAACTCCCCCTGGGGACATTAAATTTCTTCTTCAAAGGGTTATCTTGGAACCTTTAACTTTCCCATGACTCCCCATGATAGTTCTTGAGCCACATATCCATCTTTCTGACACACTCTACATGCTTCTACATGTTTTATGCACGCTTGGATCAGCTGACGACACTTAACAACTAGGATTTTCCATGCAAACTTCCTCCGAGGATCTGGAAGATTTAACAGCCCTGGGCTCCTGTGGTGTAGAAGCGTAGCTGAGGGTGCTGACTCTTTAGATGGATTCTAAACTTCCAAGGTATTGCTGCTGACCAGTCCTGGGGCCCTTAATGCTTTGAGCCTCAGCCTTTTCTTAGGTAGACAGTCAAGTCCCAGGTGTCACCTGGAGCCTAGGCAGGCAGAGTCCTTTAGGAGAGTCTACACTCCATTGATTTCTACTCCCAGTTGCTTGGGCTGCTCACCCCCCCTGCCCCATTTAGGTCTTCCCTAACTCCAACAGGGACCTGAACCTACTATCTATCATGCCAGATGTGAATCCTTTCACCTTCTCTTGAGCTGCCTATCCTTGTGTCTGAACTGAATATATATATAATCACTTTTTCATGTCATTCCTTGGACAATGCAGTGCAGCTGTCTAGCCTTCCTACTGCTTTAGGTGTTAGGAGTGACTTAAAGAGACCTGAACATATACAAGAGTTCAGGCTCCACAAACATCTTTCTCTCTTAGAAAAGGGACTTGAGAATCTGTGGGGTTTGGTGCCTGCAGTGGGTATAGAACCAGTTCTCTACAGATAGTAGAGGGGCTCTCAAAGCAGAATCCTAGACCGGCAGTGTCAGCATGACCTGGGTACTTGTTTAAAGCTCAGATTTCTAGGCCTGCTTCTATGCCACCTGCATGTGCCACCTCCAGTGACTGTGATGCATGCTCGTGCTTGACAACCACTGATTGAAGCTATTTATATTTCGACACAGAACTGACTTCTACTTCCAAACTGTATCTAATGTAGCTCCCCCTTACCAACGGTCTAGGACAGGCCTTGCCACAGGGGATAGTAGCTGAGTGAATGAATGAATGAATGAATGAATGGATTTGCTTGCCTTAAGAGTTGGCCCAGGTTGCCTTTCCTAGGAAGAGGTGGGCAGACAGAAGTCTCCTAGGCTGCCTTCACCACACCCCAGCCCCAGTCCACCCCATCTGATTGTGCCCCTGACACCCCAGCCCTGGTCCACCCCATCTGGTTGTACCCCTGATACCTCTGCCCATCTGGTTGTGCTCCTGACACCCAAGCCCCAGTCCACCCCTTCTGGTTGTGCCCCTGAAGACCTGCCCGTAGTTCCAGCCCTGGGCACGGATGTGCTTCTCCACGCCTCGGAAGATGACGCCACTGTCATTAAGCACGTACTCCTGCCTCTCTTCCTCTGAATCCAGAAAAACATCGTCCTCTGAAAAGCAGTCAGCAGACCCATGTGTTCTTACTGTCCTGGGAGGAGCTTAGCAATATGGCAGAGCCTGGAGGCTGACCTGGTCTGGACAGGGTAGGGGGCTTACTGGCTCCATGCCTCTCTCTGCTAAGACTCACTTTTTCTGGATAGTTCCCCCTCCCCCCCCCCCCCCGTGCCCCAAGCAGGGCCTAACCCCTGGAATCCTGGTATATCTGATGTTCCACCTTGATGCCAGGGGCAGCCTTGTATTTTCTGAACATTATTAAAGTCCTGATTATAGCTACCCCTTGCTGAGGCCTTGTGATATGACTTGTATGTTGCAGTGCCAGCCAAAGGAATTTCTGCCACATCTACAAGGTTAGTCCTGCTATTCCCACCTCGCTAGGGTGGAAACTGAGGGATGCAGCTTAGTAGACCTGACTGACACCCCACCACTGCTGCTGCCGCCATAACCCACCCTTGAGCCTCTCCACTTCCCTCAACCCCTGACTGGCCCCTTACATCAGAAACCTCCAGCTTCCTGCCTCTCTCCAATGGCTGCATTGTCATGTCTGATCCTGGGGACCTCTGCCTGATCCCAGCCCTTGGTTTGGCTTTTGTCTTCCTATCCCTTGACTTTGCTTCCAAGCTTCCACTCCCCGCACCCTGCCTGCCCAATCACAGGTGGACCTGGCTCTGAGGATGGTATCCAGGGGACCCTTGGTCTCAGATGTGGCAATTCCTACCTGGGCACCAGGGATTGAACAGGAGAATAAACTGGCCCAGCTTCCGGTCACTGTGTTTCCTGCGGGAAGAGGGCCGGGCACTCAGCAGGTACCGGCCAATGACTGCATTGGAAGGACTCGAGAGGTTGACGGTGATTGTATTCTCTGTCTGTTCCTCTTTTGCAGCTGTCCAAGTGTCCCCTATTTCTAGCTCTGCTGTCTGGAATATGGCTTTGGTGTGGAGAGCCTCAGATGCGTGGGGTCCTGGCAGGAAAGAGAAGGGATCAAGAGACTCTGTCTCCTAAAAGTGTTCATTTAGAGAAGAGGAAAAGCTATAGATCTAGAAGCCCAGACTTCATCTCCCAAATGCCGGAGACAGTATAAGGAGGTACCGGTCAAACTCAGGAAGCCCTGGGACAGAGTGGGCACCTCTCAGCTGCCCTGGCTCCCTTGGGCAGCTGGCCTTTTATCTGGCTGGAAAAGCAAAGGAGAATTTGGATTCCAAAAGTGCCTGACTATTTTCCATGCTCATAATGAGCACTAGATTCCTTCCTAAACACAGGGCTCCAGAGAGGTCACTCCACCCAACTGGATGCTATAGGCAGGTGGCATTTTCTACCTTTCCCCTAGGGACTGTTATGAGAGGCCCTCAGGATTCAGCCCACTTCCCAGAGACTCACTTTTTCCTAAAGCCCAGGCTACTGACTAAATCTCGAGTTACTGGCTATAAAAGTGGTAGTCTGTGGGCCACCAGGGCTTCTGGCAAGGCCACTTACCTGTCTCCACGGTGAAGACGAGGGCCTCCTCGCTGTCAAGGGCTCTGCTCAGATCCAGGGTGAGACTGAATAACTGGCCCCTCCGAATCACCAGCTCAGGGCAAGGGTAATCTTGGGTGTGGTGGGCAGCACCATTTTCTGAATGCTGCCAGTCAACCTTGGTGATTCTGACCCCTGAGCAGGAAAAAGAGAGGAGTGAGTTAGGCCAAACTTCTGAGGTAGCTTCCTCTATACCTGACTCTGTCTTCTACCTGCTTCATCCTGCCAGTGCAGATCCATCTGTTCATGACAGGCTATTGGTTTTTGTTATCGACAGTTACTTAAAGTTCTTGTGATACTAGGCCTAAAATCTCAGTAGAGGTAGGCAGATCTCTGTGAGTGTGAGCCAGCCTGGTCTACATAGTGTGTTGAGCTATATAGTGTGTTCTACATAGTGTGTTCCTGGGCTATGTAGTGAGATCCTGTCATAAAACACAACACAACAAAACAAAAACCCCAAGCCCAAAACAAACTAGCAAAACAAACAAACAAACAAACAAAAAAACCAAACCAACCCCCTCCCCCAAATCAAAACAAACCAACCCCCTATATACAAACAGGATGGGGATAATGATGCCACGGGAGTGGTCATGAGGACAGCATCTTTTCATTTAGAGAACTCAAAACATGAGAAATAAACAATGCTTTGTCATTTGTTCCAAATGAGCAGGGACATCACCTGAGTTGAGTCCACACTTGGCTAATTACTGTTTAGCCATACATGCCGTTAGGGGCACGGGAGCTGAAAGGACAATGACAGAAGCAGTCTAAATAGTGACAAAGAAGACTTCCTTGGGAAGGTAGCATTGAGGATAAACCTTCAGTTGTTAGAGCCGCTCTAGGTGACAGAATGATGAATCTGACCTCAATCCCAGAATCCTCATCCTTTATCTATTTGAGGTCTATATGTTTGGGCATAGAGTGACCTGCTGAGTACCTGGGACCCGACAGTCAAAAAGTGACTTTTGATAGTTGAGGAAAATCTGCTGTGAGGGTGGATTGTTACAAGCAAGAGACCAGCAGAGCTTGGAGGGAGACGAGGAATAGGCTGTGTTACATGTGTATCCATGTACACTGTCGTATAGTACATTCCTTCTTTTATTCCCCACCCCTGCCCCTGCTTCCTGTCCACCTCAAGAGGAACAGCTCTCTTCTGTCACATATTCTTGGCACCACGATGTTGCCCTCAGATGCGTGTACAGCCAAACTGAACCCTCTATTGCATGATATTTGATCACACTGTGAACCTTGAGATTCTGTTGTTTACTGGAGAAACCTTTTTTTAGTTCTGGTGTGTCTAGTTTATGTATGGACTCATAAAGATCCAATTTCACCTTGATAAACAGAAAGGGGGAATAAGATCAGCTGAAAGACACTAGATTATTGAAAAAAAAAAAACCCTGCTGAATTAGATCAACCTGTATACTTTAAAGATGTTTTAACATCAGAATGGAAGTCAGTCAGTGTCTTAGTCAGGGTTTCTATTCCTGTACAAACATCATGACCAAGAAGCAAGTTGGGGAGGAAAGAAAGGGTTTACTCAGCTTACACTTCCATACAGCTGTTCATCACCAAGGAAGTCAGGAATGGAACTCAAGCAGGTCAGGAAGCAGGAGCTGATGCAGAAGCCATGGAGGGATGTTCTTTACTGGCTTGCTTGCTTCCTCTGGCTTGTTCAGCCTGCTCTCTTATAGAACCAAGACTACCAGCCCAGAGATGGCCCCACCCACAAGGGGCCTTTCCCCCTTGATCACTAATTGAGAAAATGCCCCACAGCTGGATCTCATGGAGGCATTTCCCCAACTGAAGCTCCTTTCTCTGTGATAACTCCAGCCTGTGTCAAGTTGACACAAAACTAGCCAGTACAGTCAGAGAATGTATTACATTGGAGAAGAGTTTTTTTTTTTTTTTTTTTCTGTATTTCCACAAGTGATGAAAGACTACAGGTCTTATCAAAATTGATAAAGATCCAATCTAAGTATGAGCAGCTTCCACAGGAAAGGCACAAGGAAGAAAGAGTCAAAGAAAGACAGCAACTCAGACAAGGAAAGCAGATCCCTCTTGCATAGGGACAGCTCAACAAACTGGATTAAAAAGGACAGATTGCTCGTCAGACTGGCAGACTGAAAACCTTGCTGCTGAGGGAACTGCTGCTGACGGCAGATGGGTCCGCCGTTATGAAGGAAGCATCGTCGCACCAACAGATCGTCATAAGGACATTCAGACTGCTAGACTCATGGGATTGATATTGTTTCTGTTGTAAAAGTTAAACTGTGTACAATATTTAGCTTAAACCAAAAAAAGGGGGGGCGGGGATATTGTAGGATATTTGAGCATACTGTGAACCCTGACATATTTACTGGAAAAACCTGTTTCTAGTTGTGGTGTGGCTCAACCCTAGTACACACCTTTAATCCCTCTGGCTGGAATACAGACATGCCTTTAGTATTCATCTTTAATCCCAAACAATGAAGCTAAAGTTAGTTTGTAGAAGAAAGCACCTGTGTTTGAAAGAGATGTCTAATGGAGTGGCAGGCAAAGTGACAAATCAGAGAATGATTTGACAGAATAGGATACATCAAACTCTCATGAGAAGAGAGAGGAAGAAGTTATAAGAGAGAGACAGAGAGAGAAAGACACACACACACACACACACACACACACACACACACACACAGAGGGAGAGAGAGAAAAAACAGTTTTACCTGGAGAGCTTTACAGAGACAGTTGAAGAGAAAATAAGCTAGACATAGGTGAAGCTAGAAAGAGCCAGAGAATGAGAAAAAGTCAGATTAGAACATGTTGCTAAAGTTAGTATGAGACTAGGCAGAACAATTCAATGAGAAGCTGAGAGAAGCCAGATTGAATGACTCAATAACAGCTGAGTTGAACCTGCCAGTTAGAGTTCAGAGAGAACTAGAAAGCGTGAGCTTATTCAGCAGTAAGTCTCAGAGGTTGAAAACATTCTAGACCTAGATAAGGTTGTATGGAGGCTAGAAGCTTTCCAGGACTAGGCCTAGGTTAGCAGACAGAGGCAATAAACTTCCAAAATGACAATTACATCAAGAGAATTAAAGATACTTTTACAACCCTCTGAAACATGAACCAAAATAAACCTTCCCTCCTTTATGAAAAGTATTTAGTTATTGTTGGGGCGTTCCAAAATGTTTTGTCATGAATAGTGACGCTGTTTGAGTTGACTTTGGTCCCCACTATGCCCCACAAAAGTAAGTCTGCACTTGTGGCTGGTGACTCTGCGGTACTTTACATGTCACGTGACCAGGATGCCATGCATTCTGACAAAGTTGCAATAAGCATTCATATACTTAACTATATTGAACTAAAATTGATTTCTTATTTACCCTTTATAGTATAATTAGAATATAACAATTTTAAAATGATAATTGGACTCATTAATATGTATCAAATTAGTCTCAAGAGATTAGTGACAAGAGACTATTAGTAATCTATTGCTGTTTAACCATTTTGCTTACCTAAGAGTTTAGCAGAGAGATGTCAGAATTGCTATCTTATACTGTGTGCCAGTTATTGACACAAGCTATAGTTATCTGGGAAGATAGAACCTTAATCGAAGAATTGCCTCCATCAGATTGGCTAGTGTCATATCATATCAGATGGGAATTTTATTCTTTTTAAATTGATATAGGAGGGCCCATCCCACTATGGGTACTACCATCTTTAGGCAGAGGGCATAGGTCACTCACTGGGTGGCATATGCATTCTTGGGAGTGTCTTGTCATTCTTCTGTCTGTTTACTGTCTTCATGGGGGTAAAAATATCTTCCACCAAATTCTCAGACACCTTGACTTTCTGCTCAAATGTGGTAAAAATGTCATTCAAAATGAACCTCTCTTCCTTTAAGTTACTCTCTCAAGTATTTTGTCAAAGCAACAAGAAATGCACGAACAGAAATGTCTTTAAGTAGTTATTTCCTGCCTAAGGGTACCTGGCTCCTGCCTCTAGTTTATTTGGTATACACAACAGGAATACATTAATTGTGGGCAGAGACACTGAGTAGGTTTTATTTAGTTGGACTTCTTGTGAAACATTAGTTTTCTAAGTACTTTAGAAATGTTGTATTTTTTAATCTTCACCAACCATTTGAGGGATCTCTTGTATCAGTTTTGCAAATGGAAGCAGGGAGAGCCATGGAACTCTGCAGTCAGTGGGGTGTGGACTCAGTGGGGTGTGGACTCGGGTACTTGAGCCTGCACTTGTGTAGAACCCCTGTGCTCTGCTCCCTTTACTTTTGATGCCACAAGCACCACCCAGAAATCCAAGACTCTAGAATATAAGAGAAGCCTGCATCATAGGCATTAGAACAGTGGTCTGGCAAGTGCCAGGGTCAGAAGATAGGTGTTGAGATTTCAGTGAGAAATGTCCCCCCATAGTCTCAGGCATTTGAGCACTTGGTTGTCAGTTGGTGGCACTGTTTAGGAAGCATTAGGTGGCACAGTCTTTCTGGAGGAAGGATGTCATCAGAGATGGGCTTTGAGATGAAAAGCCTTGATCCACTTTGAGATCACTTTCTCTGCTTCCTCTTTGGGTTTAGAGATGTAAGCTCTCAGTTTCCCACTCTGGCTGCCATGCTTGATCCACTTTGAGATCACTTTCTCTGCTTCCTCTTTGGTTTAGAGATGTAAGCTCTCCTCAGTTTCCCACTCTGGCTGCCATGCTTGCTGCTATGCTTCCCTGATGTGACAGACGCCAGTATTTCTGGAACCATACATCAATTAAACCCTTTCTTCTATAAGTTGCTTTGGGTAGTGGTGGTGGTGGTGTGTTTTATTTTTTAATTAATTACAGCCATAGAAAAGTAACTAATACAGAATAGCTAATATGGAAATCAGTACCAGAGAGTGGACTGTTGCTGTGATGAGCCTGACCATGCTGTTCTTTAGGAAGAATGTGGAATACTGAGAAAAGCTGTTGAATGTGTAAGCAGAGATTGGGCTGTTCTGGCAGGATCCCTGAAGACAGCATGCTGAGAGTAATGTGGATTGTAGAGACCTAACTCAAGAGGTTTAGGAAGGAAGTAATGATTTTAAGAGCAACTGTGCTAGAGGCCATTCACATGATATTTCGACAAAGAATCTGTCTGCCTTCTGCCCTTATCTTGAGAACTTGTCTGAAGCTAAATTAAAAAACAAAATGTTCTCATGGGTCGAGAAAATTTCAAGATTGCATGACATTGAATCTCTGGTATGGTAATTATTTATAACCCTTTGGCAGTTCTACAATGAGAAAGATCAAGTGGGTCAAAAAGAAATACAAAATGCAGTTTAGAGAGAAAAGGAGCACTAAGGTGCTTAATGTTATAACCAAGGCATGAGCTAGAAGAGAGGCTGTAACTGTTGAGGAGAACAGCACAGTTAAGGAGAGGTTTGCTCTGCAATGGAATAAAGGGAAGGATCCCTCAGGGAAAGACCCACCCAGCTAAGCTTCTAACCTGGGAAAGAGCACAGCATTTCTCTTTTCCTGGAAAGGAACTTGAACAAAAATGTCAGTGCTAATGTGATTCAAGGGGACCAGGGTCTATCCCACACTGGATCCAGACTTGGCGGTGTTGATAAACTAGTGCTGGCTGTATGGGCATGAAGAATGGAAGAATTAATAGGCTATGGATTATTCCTATGAAGTGTCAGAGAATGGCTGAGGCCAGATCATGTGGCAGGGGAGTCTCTGAACGAAGGCCCCGAGGGAGAAGAGGCCCTCATAATGGCCACTGCAGTAACTGTGCAAGTGAAGCCTGGATTGCATTGGAGATCAAAGATGTCGGAGATGTAAGAATAGTGGGACATCTGTCTGGACGAGCTGCGTACAGGGAATGAAACCAGCCCGAGAAGGCGGGGGGGGGGGGGGGGGAGAGGAGAGGAGAGGAGAGGAGAGGAAAGGAGAGAGAGAGAGAGAGAGAGAGAGAGAGAGAGAGAGAGAGAGAGAGAGAGAGAGAGGTGTTGCAGGGAGAAAAGCTGAGATCTCAGGTAGACCCATCTAAGCCTTTTGACAATAGACATGCCACTACAGGACTTGATGTTTTCCTAACTGGGTTCTGGTCTTGCTTTCGTCCAGCAGTATTTCCTTCTGTGTCCCCATTCTTCCTTATTGGAATGATAGCGTATGTTCTATGCTATTATATGTTGGGAGTATGTAATTTGCTTTTTTATTTTACAGGGGGTTACAATTAAAAGATTATTTTCAGTTTCAGAAGAGACTCTGGACCTTTAAACAGTGCTGAGACTATGAAAGACTAGCGGGACTTTTAAAGTTACATCAAACACAGTTTGCATTATGGTGACAAGCCTATGGGGACCGAGAAGCAGAGTGTGGTAGTGTGAGTGAGAAATGCCCTCTGTAGACTCGGGCTTTTGAACACTTGGTCCCTAGTCGGTGTCACTGTTGCAGAAGTTTAGGAGATGTGGCCTTGTTTGCAGAAGTATGTCACCGGGGTGAGCTTTAATATCGAGAGCCTCACGCCACTTCTAGTTTCTCTCTCTTCTTTGTGCTTTGTTGGAGCATCTGAGCTCCCTCGGCGTCCTGCTCTGGCTGTGGGGCCTGCTGCCTGCTCCCGTGCTGACCCACTGTATGCTCACCCACTGTATGCTCACCCACTGTGACAGGCTCTTATCCATGTGGGAGAGTAAGTCAAATAGACACTTCCTTGTATAAGTTGCTTTTAGTCGTGGTATTTTAGAACAGCAGCAGAGTAGTAACCATTACAGCAGGTAAAAATGCCTACCTTTAAAAATTCTAGTTCCGGGCTGGAGAGATGGCTCAGTGGTTAAGAGTACTGACTACTCTTCCAAAGGTCTTAAGTTCAAATCCCAGCAACCACATGGTGGCTCACAACCATCCATAATGAGATCTGACTCCCTCTTCTGGAGTGTCTGAAGACAGCTACAGTGTACTTACATATAATAAATAAATAAATCTAAAAAAATTCTAGTTCCTTTGCATAATCTTTCCTTTTCTTCTCTTTTCTCCTTCCTTCCTTCCTTCCTTCCTTCCTTCCTTCCTTCCTTCCTTCCTTCCTTCCTTCCTTCCTTCCTTCCTTCCTTTCTCTCTCAATGGCCATTTTTGATAAAAGCACTTCTCGGGAACTTGTGAAGCTGGTTCCCAACTACCAAGAGGAGTCATCTCCGTCATCACTGGCAGAAGGGACAAATGGCTACCTGTGGTACCTGTCAGCAAAGTGCATGCTGGCCTGCAGGCTCCCTCAGCATCGCAGGTGCCTGTTACACATGTCAGAGTCCACGCTAGCATCCCAGCCCTTCTCTCCTCCTCCCCCACCCTGAACTCCCTACAACTCACAGGTTTCCTTCATTCTCCTTATAACCATGCTATTTCTCAATATTTGGCCACATCCCTCCCTCCCCCCAATCCCCACATCTCTCCTTCATCCCACCTTCTCCTGCCTATCTCTGAGAAGGAAATGGATGTCTTAGAAGGTTATAGGTGTTGATTGATCTGTGACAAAGAAATAGGAAACCAACACAGATTCCCATGACCTGAGGCTTATGTACCCTCATCAAATCCCACCCTCTTTCTACCCACCCCAAGGAAGACAGGGCTGAGATAACTACCTCCTAATAACCTTATTCCCTACTCCTGTGGGATGAGTCAGAACCACCATTATCATTAACTCTGAATCTCAGAGACCATCTCTCTCATAGCCTCCCAGGCCAGGGTCAAGTTTCCTCAGATCATGTCTCTCCCTCCCTCCCTCCCTCCCTCCCCACCTCTCCTTGTCTCTTTGACAGTATTTCATGCAGTCCAGGATGCCCTCAAATTCACTATGTAGTCAAAGGATGATCTTGAAGATCTTGAATGATTTTTTATGTTATATTTTAATTTTTTTGATATTACAATATAATCACATCATATCCTCCAATTTCCTCCCACCAGGTCCTCCCATATAACCCTTGCTCTCTCAAATTCAGGGCCTCTTTTTCTTCAATTCTCTCTCTCTCTCTCTCTCTCTCTCTCTCTCTCTGTGTGTGTGTGTGCATGTGCATGTGTGATGTGTGTATGGGCATGCATGTGCATGCATAATGTATAAGGGGTGTGGGGGGCATAGCACACATGTGGGGGGCACAGCACACATGTGGAGGGCAGAGGCTACTTTATGGGGTTGGTTCTCTCCTTGCATCCTTACATGGGTTCTTGGAATTGAACTTCAGTTTCCAGACTTGCACATTAAGCACTGTTACCTCCTATAGCCAGGGGCCCATCTCATTGGTTTTCCACTGAATTCTTGTAGCCCTTGAAGAAGTAGCTTACCCACCCCATGTGAGTAAGCTTTTCATCTTGCTGATAATATCTGCCTCCCTTCAGCTTCTCCCCACTTCTCCTGCAATTCTACTCTTCCTTTTATGCCTTGGTGGTTATGAAGAGATAGAAACCTAGAAAGTGTAAGCTTCCTGACATCTCATGGCAGCGGTAAACCTCTATAGTCCAGGAGGTCACCATTTCTGTATCTGTATGATCTGGAGATGCTCCTGAGGTGACCCAAGTATCCAGTCCCATCAGCATTATACCCTCCTGACTTGCCCAATGACAGTAAGATGACAGTCAGGACATGGTGAGCAGGGAGACAGGGAGAAAGCCACTATTCTGGTGATTACAATTCTATCCTAACTGGGGTCCTCCCATAGCTAGGGGAACAGGGAGACACAAATCTGGAGGAAAACACCTGATGGAGCAGTGTAGAGGAGGGAGCAGATACATATGCAGGGTACAGTTTGTCAAAATCACTCAGTGTCATGTGCCATTCATCTCACCCCAGATATTGCTATCTGAAACAAGAGCGTCTGTCTGTAAGCCATGTTCAAGGATGCTGTAGACTTGTTTGCTTATATGGTTTCCTCCTCTTCATGATTCATAAAGATCATCCCTGGCTTCCAACCTCCCTGTGTCTTAGGAGCCTAGCTTAGGGCTTGGGAATTAACTGATGCTCCATGAATATTAGGTAAGTGGATAGAAGTGGATCTTTCTCTCTCTCTTTCTCTCTCTCTCTCTCTCTCTCTCCCTCTCTCTCTTTCCCCCTCTCTCTCTCTCCCTGGTATGGAATGTGACAAGGAATCTAATGCTTACCAGCAATTGGGGCCCACCCTTAAAGGACCAGAATTCCCCCACGCTTTATCAGCTGCCCATACCATGCCCACCCCATAGTCCCTGATACAAACAGTCTTATGCTAAGCTCTACCTTTCTCCTTAACGTCTTACTTTTGAAAAGTCATGGGACAAGCATCAGGCTATATATGTATCCTCTGGTAAGAGAGGCAGAACTGTTGTGAAGTCCTGGTGGGACCTGGGCAAGTTCCTTCCTCTCTTCTGGGCCTCAGTGGTTCAATCTGTGAAATGACCCAGCAGGACCTTACAGTTTGGGGAGTCTGTGGCTAGCTGCTGAAAGAAGTACCTCTGGTCCTCAAGTGTTCCTCTGAATCTTCTAATCAGTGTGCAGATGTGAAGATGGTTACACAGCTCCTTGCCAGGTGCCAGGGAGGGGTTGTGACGGGCAATACTTTATCTGGAAACTTCTCTGGTTGACTGAACCTAAGGCCTGAGGACAACGTGGAGAGCATATTACCAGCCCCTAGGCCTTCTCCCTCAGGCATATGCAGGGTGAGAATCCAATACCAGGCCCAGACCCTGGGTCAGAGGCTGTGCCCACCAGGCAGACAGATATGAGCCCAGTATAAGCACCACAACCCCCCCACCCCCAGCTTTCCTAGGGTTTCCCTCTTTTTGCTGTCTCTTGGTCTCTCTTTGAATTTTGGTCAGGCACTGTGAACATAGGCTCAGAGGTCTACAGTTGAGTTCCAATATAGGTTTTATTCCTTGTGGGATGTGTGAGCTGAAGCAAGCTAGTGGGTCCCTCTGAAACCCAGGCTCCCGGTGGAAGAAAGTTTGTTGATAATCCTGCCACTGAACATAGAGGATTAAATGAAATAATGCACAATATTCAGAACATCACCTGACACATTCTCGGGACTCGGCAAATATGCTGTTAATCGCCTTACTGTCTTCAGTGTTTATGCAATACCTCCTGGCTGCCACTCCAGTGTTTGGCTAATTAATGCTATTGTGAGTCATGTGACCCAGTGAAAATGGTTGGGTCTCTCTGCAGTTCAGATTTCCTTTCCTGGGAAGTGGTGGCTGTAACATCTCCCTTCTATGGTTTGAGAAGCACCAAGTAAGGCAGGAAATGACCCACTGAACCAGTTAAGCAAGGAGATTTTTGAGAGTGGAAGGAGAAGCCATTAACAAACACTGTAGAACAGCAGGTTCCAACCAGATGGGGTGTAATTCCTGTGCATGAGGCATTTAGCACAGTTCTGGACCCACAGTTATGAGCATGGGGGTTTTAAGGCTGTCATCTCCTTTCCAAAGACCACTTTCCTTCTCTTTGCCTTCCTACCCACTACACTGGCTTTCTCTTCATTCTCTCTTATTCAGCCCTGGCTGCGGTTACTGTCTGCCTGCCTTGGACTGATGCTTGGCTCAATCCATTCTGTTGCTATGGAGACACTGGGGCTCAAAGTGGTCAAGAGATCTTTTCTATTGTTTGAATGTTAACATGTTATTTCTCCACCTCCAGGGACAAGAATTCTAGAAACAAGACATTGCATTTCAGGCTACTCTCAATTTGGCCCTCACCCTCTCATATTTGTCCCTGCCAACCTCATTCCTTCCTCTTCTAGCTTACATACTTACCAGCGGTACCTAAGGATCAGTGTAACAAGAAGGCTTATATATAGAAGGTTGTGTCCCTCTCACCTGCTCTCTGTCATGATCTCCACGCCTACCCTAGATTCCCCTGCCACAATAACATCACAGAGCTAAGTGACAATTCTCTGTCCCAACCTGGCATGGTACCTAGTGAGACTGAGCACAGAAATCCTCCTGAAGCCGGTGACATCTTCCAGACTCGGGCCTCAGTATAATTGCTTTTTAATGGACCCCATTATGACTCTGCCCTTAGTATGCATCATGAGCGCCTGAGCTCCATAGATAATGATTAATTGGAGAGTTTGCCTAAGGCCTTCCTGGGGCAACTGCTTAATCTCCCTTTCCTTTCTGGTTCTGTTGGAAACCAGTGTCTCTCACATAAGTAGACAGTGGGCCATCAACTTCAACCAATGATAGCTAAGAGCCAATCCCACATGGAGTATGTCACCATCTCAAGTTTCTGATCTGAAAGTTTATTATAATTCATCAATGGCTAAAGAGTCTCAATGCATTTGATAATACTGATAGTATTATATACTGGTAGTAATACTTAAGACCCATGATGAATAGAATTCTAAGACCCTATACAGGCTCTGTAGGAAAGGGCCTTGGGATTAACTAGTGATGTCTGCCTGCATAGGGCAGAGGAGAGAGTTTTTGTAACTGACATACTTGCTATCAGGCTCTGGTATCTAATGTATCCATGCTCTACAGAGGCAACACTCCAAAGAAGACAGAAGGCCCAGATAGCCCAAGGACTTGAATTCAATAAAACATCCAGTTTATATGCTGGGTATAGTAGTTCTCACTCCCACATTCATTTCATTTGTGTGTATGTGTGTGTATGATGTATGTATATATGTTTGCATTTGTATGAATTAGTTCAGGAGGTCAAAGGACATCTTCAAAAGTCAGTCCTCACCTTCTGCATTGTTGGGGACAAGGTGTCTGTTGTCTGCTGCTGTGCATGCCAGGCTGGCTGGCCCATGAGCTTCTGGGATTCTCCTGTTCTCATTTCTGTCTCATTGTGGAATGTTGGGAATAAAAATGCGTGTCACTGTGCCTGGCTTCACATGCCTTCTGGGGATTTGAACTCGGGCTCTTCCGTTTGCACAGCAAGCCTTTACTTACTGGGCACCTCTCTAGCCCTTTACCCCTCATATTTTACAGATGGAGCACAAGTGATCACCTATCAAAAAAAGTTACAGATCTGACGGTGGAGCCTCAGCATTGACTTTGTTGAACAGTGGAAACTAGAAGGTGTAGAACTGGGAACATCCCTTCGAGATCTGACTGTGGGTTCCTGGTTCTGCTGCATTCCTTTCTGGGCTCCAGAACCTAACAGCTTTGCTGTTCCTTTTCTCCATGTTGGAACTGTTCTGCGGGGACACATTTTCTGAGTCTACTGTGTTTTAGGCCCCCATGAGCTATTGTGTGGCAGAGTGAAGGAGGATCCTCTCCTAGCAGGCCTGTGAAATCATCCGTATTATATCTCCTATAGTTCAGATGAGGCACCAAGGGCAAATCTCACCTAAAGGTCATCTGGTTCTTTTCACCTCCGAGAAAATTGTTCCTGCCCTCAAGAGCATGGGTTCAAATTAGGAGAGGATATGGCTCATGAGGTTCCTCACGAAGCTTTTTTCTATGTCTCATGGCCCCCAAATATAGTGTGTGTGTGTGTGTGTGTGTGTGTGTGTGTGTGTGTGCATGTGCATGTGTTTGTGTGTGTGTGCGTGCGCGCGTGCGCATGTGTTTGTGTGTATGTAGATGTGAATCCTTCCCTCTTGTTTCAGTTCCTGCCTCCTTCAGTTCATCAAATATTGTGGGGCAGGTCTGACCCTCCCTGAGCCTTGGCCATGATTGACAGGGTGGATTGGGGTTAGCTCTTCCATTTCTTGATGACTATGGGAGAATATCTTGAGGACTAACCAAATCTAAAATCCTAACAAGCAATGATCCAAGCTTCCTCCCAAACAGCACCCCTCCTGTCCCACAAGTGTGAAAGCTCCTCGAAGAGACACCCATCACCTGAGGTCCCCAGCCCCTGACCACTCACCTGCCATGCAACAGCCAGATGGACGCCTGCTCCCCGTGCAACAGAGTGTAGGTTCTCCAGTCAGATCCACATTAATGAAGAACATCACAGGGCACTCCTAGGCAGTGAAGTCGGAGTTCCGGAGAAGAGGCGTGGTCTCCTTACCCCAGCAATGACATCCATGAGACACATAATCACCCAGTAATTGCTTTGGTTTGCACCTAGAAGGTGTTCAGTGTGGGAGTGGATCCAGTCAAGATGCCTTTGAAACATGGGGTTGAGGGCTGCACTACAGGAGGAACAGGCCCAGGAAGGTCACAAGACTAATGCTAAGCGGACCAGGGAGAATAGGAGGAGCTAATGGTTACTATGGTCAGTCATTCTTACCATTTACATCCCTCAAGTACACGAGAGCTCAGAGTCACTTGGAGGCACACGATAGTAAAGCTGCAGTGTCCGGACCAGAGTACAGGAGTCATGATACCTAGTCCAGGTTGTCCCTTCTCCTTCAGGCAAGATGAGAAGAGTCCCTTGACCACAGCTGCCCTCTAGGTCCTGTGATCTTACAGGGTCGGCACCCATCACTCCACACCCTCCACAATCCCTACACATACCCGGCACAGGTCTTGTTTCTGCTGAGGAGCCCTGAGCTCTAGAAGGACAGCTTTGAACCCACACAGCCTCGAGTGAAGCTCTGGTCCTCTCCATCTTTGAGGAATTCTTTAGCAAAAGGAATACACACTCCTCTTATTACTGGGGCTCCTAAGGGAGTGATTAAGGTAACCAGTGGGCAGAGATAGATGTTTTGCAAGCTAGACTCAACTGTTCCTCCCCCAGCAGATACTGAGTGCTTTCTCACCCCTGGGAATCTGGGTGTTAGGGCATCCCCCTAGTGCACCTATTTCCTTCAATGTGTGCAAACATTTCTACCTATACAGGAGGCCTGAGCTTTGAGGTAGAAGACAAGTGGCGTGGCCATCTGGTATACCTCCCTGGGAAAAGTCTTGTTTAGTTTTGGGCATCTTGTAAGGCTTCCCTAGCACAGCTCACCTGCTGGGAGGAGGGATCCGTGACCTGGATCCTTGGGAAGACATAAATAAGAAGAGAGAAAAAGCTTATTCTTTGATTAAAAGCCAAGGCTGATCTGCTAATTCTCTGAGCTAGTTCCAAATTATGTGTCTGTGGCTTGGGCAAGCTCCCTCCCTTCCCAGAACCTTAGGGGATCAATAGCTATAAACCGAATGGATAATATTAGTTTTTAGGGCCATTCTAGCTCCAAGATGCTGAGCCCCAGAACTCTGCCATCCTAGCTCTCTAGAATTTTATGTG
>LR749937.1:90000-162297 GCA_902729485.2 Mus minutoides | reverse complement strand
TAGGACACTTAACTAGAATATTCAATGGAAAGTGCTTTAACCAATCAGAATGTGTATTATCTCACTTCAGCATAAGTCTGGAGGTTGATAGTTTTGGAATAGCAAACACCATGTCAAAGCTCTGACTTCCCCAAAGGCAGTGATTCGCTGGATACTCAGTTACCTTATCTCTTCACATGTTAAGCGTGAGGTGCAATAAGACTGACAACTAAAATAAGGAATCTAACGTGTTCTCAAGAAGTACACTGTTCTTCTCGGAGGTGCTATGGGCACAGTGTGCACTAGAATGCACACCTCATGCATATTCTGTCTTCTGTGCACCCTTTGGCTGGCTAAAACAGGCAGAGGTAAAGTGGATCTGCTTTGTAAGAGTTTACAAAAGGGCCAGACATTACTCTTGGCTACAGATCCATCTCTTCAGTGTATTTTGTTCTTAAAATAGCCCAGAACTTCAGAAGCCACATGGCAGACATGGAAGTGGGCTGCCTCATATTTTCCTGATGCTCTGGGACATACCTCAACTTTTGAGCTGAGGTTATGGGCTTCTAGGACAGCCCTAGCCATGACCAAGCGCAGTCCGCTCCATGTAAATATTTCCATGGGAGAACTCGCTGCACACAGCTTCCCGTGGGGCTGGCTGAGCTTTTCCTAGAGCCACGCCGTGTCCTGAGTCCCTTCCTTCTGCTTGTCCTTTCACAGGGGCCAGGCCTGACCACAGTCTTCAGGGCCAGTCTCTACCTGCCTCTCTTTTATTCGCATTAACTGTCATCTCTGGTCATTTTTATGCATTTCTAACCCCATTTTGATATTCTCAAGGACCTAATTTATATATGTAATATATATATATATATATATATATATATATATATATATATATATATATTATTTTATTTTTTTGTTGGACAGACACATGGCATAGATTTTTTTTAAATGCTCTGTCTTCTTGAGGGTGAGAAGCCAAAGGCAGTCATCACTCTGGTGTTGGTTTTGGTATCTCTGAACCCTGTACAATACAGAGTCTGGCTCAAAGTGAGTAACTGGACAACTCAGATCACCCTGCGCTCAAGGAATCAGCCTAGACCAGCCTCCTATGGATGAGAAGTACTGAGAAGCTCTGGATTTTCCTACCAGAAGCCAGAGCAGTAGTGAGTCTATTTTACTTCAGCCTTCACTGGAGGCTGAGGCAGAGTCTCTGAGGCAGAATGAATATTCTTATCCCCAACTCAAGATGAATGGCAGGCCCCCAAATAGAAAGAGACAGAACTGTGAGGTTGCAAACAGAGTTATAATCCTCCTTTCTTCCATAGCTGGGGACCTCTCTGCAGTAGAGACTTAGGACCCAGTTGCCCTCAGCCACCAGAGTCAGGGCTAGTTATAATCATCTGTAACTCCAGGTCCAGGGGAGTTCTGGGGAAACTTCGGTGTTGGGAGTAAATGTGGATACAGATGCATGCAGGTACTGCCTTCCCCCATGGGACGTGGGCTGCAGGAGCAGCTTGACTGGTGGGAAGGGAAAGGCTGGTGAGGGCAGCGTGCTTGTCGATGCACACCCACTGGTGGGTGGGCAAGGGGATGTGAGCCTCCTGGGCCAGGACCTGGCCTGAAGCCATCATACAGTGCTTCTGTACTCTTCTAGGGCAGTGGAGCCAGCATGTGAAGCTCGCGGGCCAAAGCCATGCTGTCTATGTTAGAGGGAAGCTGTAAACACCAGCTCACAAGAGAGGCTTGTGGCCATGTGGCATCAGTGCCAGTGAAAGTCACTTTAGTCATTTTCCTTGTGACTTGCCCCCCCCCCCCCCGCTGTAATTCCACAGGATCAAACAGCAGGAAGGAAAGGAAGGAAGGTGAGGATGACTTTTCCTTCACAGGCACCAGGGAGGCCTGAGCTGAGTAAAAAGGGAGCGGGCTTTGGGCCAGATGTGAAGTGGCAATTTCTGTTTAGAACAGACTGTTTCCTGAAATTTGCAAAAACAAAATAGAACAGCCTGACTGGGATTGGCCAGAACATCAATGGGTGAACTAACGGAGTCTGCCTGAGATTATTTTGATTGTTTGAGACAGGGTCTCACTACATAGCTCGTTCAAGCTGGTTTTGAACTCATGATCCTCTTGTCACAACTTCCCAAGAGCTGGGAATGCAGGTGTGCGCTCAGTTGCTGGGGGTTATTTCAACAGGCCAATGCTGAGGCATTGTCTGAGTTTGTTGAGGGCAACAGTGCTGTGTAGCTGGCTGACAACAAACTCAGGCTCTTCTGGCTGCAGGGAGCAGAGGCTGGCCCAGGGGAGGGCTACAGTTTGAGGGGGTTTGAGTTTTGGCTCATGAACTGGAAGCCAAGTCCTCAGTGTGGTTATGTTAAGAGGTGATGGAGAGTTTCAGGAAAGGGGTACCAGGCAGCCATTATGGGTACTGCTTTCCGGAGGGATACACAGTTCTTATGAGACTCAGAGTCATGAGAATGGATTGTTGTGACATACCAGCCTTGCCCTGCCTTACTTTCTGACTTCCTTTCTTGCCATGTGACTCTTTCCTCTTATATATATGTCTACCAACTGCCATGAGGTCCCTACTACCGCCACTGTCATCATGATTGGACTTTGATCCCTCCAATCTATGAGCGAAACAACCCCCTTCTTTGGATATGGTCCAGCCTTAGATATTTAGGTAGGGCCACAGAAAATGGACCAACACAACAGGGAACAGCCCTTAAGTTTCCTGAAAAATACTTGGAAGTTCTTTCTCTTTCTGAGACCTGCACAAAGGTCCCAAAGAGTTTCCTAAGCACACACAGTGATTAAGGCAGAGGTTCTCAACCTTCCTAACGCTGTGGCCCTTTAATACAGTTCCTCACCTTGTAGTGACCCCCCCTCCCCCAACCGCAAATTACTTTTGTTGCTACCTTATAACTGTAATTTTGCTACTGTTACGAATGATAATGTAAATTCTGCATTTTCTGATGGTCGTAGGCAATCTCTTCGAAAAGGTCACTCAAACCCTATAGGGGTCCGGTCCCACAGGTTGAGAACTACTGGCTCAGAGCCTGCCGTGACAGCCTCATTTCACTTGGGGCATTACCTGGGAGAGTTTTCCAGAACTAGCTGGCAGTGGTTTGCAATTTTTGTCCTTTAAGCTGCAAAGAGCAAACACATTTCACGTGGACATCTGTACCAATGGACAAGGCCTTCCTGAGTCTGGACCTTCTCTAGAGGAGGTGACCCCGGCCCCTCACCCTCCTTTACCACCTCAGGCAAAGCAGTCGGATGGAACTGGTGTTTTATGATTGCACTTGATTGGCATTTATTTTGACTGTAAGGATGTGAGTGATGTGGTATGTGACTACACCCTGCCTTCCATAGAAGCTGAGGGTGGAACAGGGTATCCATTTTGCAGGCTGGGATCAGCAAGCGATTCAGGCTGGCTTCTTCCCGATTTATGTTGAGTTCCGGTGCTGCTCTGTCCGCAGCGTTGCCGGGTATAAGGGGTCGGTGGGGTCAAGGGTTCACAGGACAGGCCGTCTCCAAGGGAAGCAATCAGGAAATGTGCAAAACTGATCAAGTCCCAGACCAGGGGGGACCTGGCCTAGCTTGAAGTAAGGGGGGTTGGGTGGGTGGGTGGGGGCTTGCTAGAAGTCCATGTCTGGCAGCCTTGGGGACATGGAGGGCTTCTCAGGCTGGACAGCATAGGCAACAGTTTCACTCCACAGGAGAGCGCTGTCTGATCTGTGTCACCCAGGTCTGTGGGAGTGCTGCTGGGTCGGTCACTCAGAGACATCAATGGGCAGCATGGCCTTGATTGCAGGGAATTTATTGCAGGAAAAGTCAGCAAGGAGTTGCTTGGTGCCACTCCGAGTGGGAAAAATCTCAAATCGGATGCGGGACCTCTCATTGGGGCGCAGGGATGGCACACTGGTAGGAAAGGGACAGAGATTAGTGTTGATGTGAAATCCTGAGGGCTCAGGCCACATGGGCCCTAGAGGACTCCAAGTCCTTCCTGTTCTAGTAGAGTCAGGCAAAAGCCACTATTTCTTCAGCGCCCTCTAGCTGCCTCTCGGGGGTGAGCTGGTTCCCTTTGACTCTGACAGCCAGCTAGGGAGGGGACAGGTAGTCTTATGGTCTCCCAAATATGCTAAGCCCTGGAGATCAGATTTTAGCACTTGCAATGAAGGCTTCAAGTTTGATGAACTCCAAAGCAAATGCAGATTCTTGAATACCAAGGCCCACAAAGAATGAAGTTGCAAGGCCAGAGGGTACTCTGTCTACTACCTAAAGGCTCTGGCTAGGCCCTCCTGCTCAACTCTTGTCCACCCTCCCACAGAGCTGCTTGGGCCCAGGACTCACTCAATCTTGAGGCTGCCATGCAGCAGGCCGCTGCCCTCCACCAGCAGCACGCAGTTATTCACCGGCTGGTCCAGGGGGTTGGAGAAAAGCATCTGTACGTTCACAGGCTTCCGTACACGAGCCTGGTCCAGCACCTGGAGGGAGGGCCCGTGAGTTAAGATGCTAGGTATGTGGGCCCTGCCTGCTCCCCCGTGAGAGCTGAGCGTGATGATAGGGTGAGAGGGATGCTGTCTACGATGATGAGAGGAAGGCCATTTCATTCAGCCCTAAGTATGAGATGGTATCCTAACCTCCGTGTGGGGTAGCAACACACTGCCATTATCTCCACACTATATATGGGAAACAGCTCAGAGACCTGTGTTGTTTTCTGTGACTGGAAGCATATGGAGACCAGCTCCCAAACCCAGCTCAGTTAACCAAGAGTGGGCAGCTCCTGTTTCTGAGGACAGCCCGCTGTCAGCTAGTTTTCTGGAACCTCCTACTTAGTGGTTATTTTTTTTTTCCTTAAAAAAATTTGAGGTGTGTGTGCACAACAGTGTGTGTGTGTGTGTGTGTGTGTGTGTGTGTATACACTCAGGAGGCTGCTGGAGTCATAGAAAATGACAACAGGATCTGGGACCATATAAGTAACACAAACTACTTACTCACCCTGAAAGGTGAGGACTGTTGTTTATCTGCTAAGCATCAGCCATGATCTGGGCAGACATAGCTGCTAAGGAGGGATAATTAATGATCTCCCCGTCTAGCAAGGAACAAATGACGTCACGGAAAGGGAAGAGAGTGCTTTGGAAATGGATGCTGAAATGGCGTGACTAGCACATTTCTCTCTTCCTTTGAGAACCCTGGAGACTGTTGTGTAGTTAGCTGTTTGTTTGTTTGTTTGTTTGATTTTCTTGTTGTTAGTGATCATGGCTACCACTGTATGGTGTAAAAGAACAAGTTCAGACTAATTTGACAGCTTGGAAAACTCACACACTGGGAAACAAAAGGACCTGCCTGGTCCTAAAGCCTAGATGAGTTTTTGACAGACATTGCAATATATCACAGTACACTCTGAATAAGTGAAACACATTACACGTTGTGATTACTTCTTCTCTCCCTTGGAATTCAAAGTATATTAAATAATTAGAAGACAAAAGCATAGTTTTTATGCTGTTGGTATGCAACAATACTATATAAATAGTACCATAGTCTTACTGTTGATGTTAAATGTCTACATCTGTATATTTAATTATCTTTATTGCTGTTTATTAACCAAGTCTTTAAGCACACTCATTTATATTTTCGAGTATCTATTTCTTTATGGTTATATATTAACTTGGATCTATAAGAGCAAGCAGCAGATTGGATACGGAGTACTAGTCATGAATTTGAAATTCTCACCCCTTTGGAAAAGGTCCCCAGGTTAGCCCATGTTAATTACTAATCAGTAGATAAGATCGTGGAATGGGACCAATGAGAGAGTTAAATGAGATAAGAGAATTTTACCTAGAGCATTATCTTTTTCTGTAGATTCCCTTCATGAGTTTGAACTTCTGACACCGCTCTGGGTGAACCACACATCCACTTAGTTTGTCAAAAATGTCTCTGTTTTCTAGAATCTCAATGGCAGGGGAGGGTGTGTTTGAGAGAAGGAAAATTGGGTGTGTCTTATAAAAAGAAAGTTTAGGATGGCCTTTATCATGACAGCACCGGTGCTAACGATGTTAGAGTGTCTTTAAAGATAAATCAGATGTCGTAAGGAAATCTAAAAAATGAATAGGAATATATGAATAAAAGATGACTATGTAAGGATGTTTGAGGATTAAGGAGTAAAATGGAGGGAAACTAACTTAATTTACATGCTCATCCTTTTAGGACAAAATATTTTTTATAGCTGAGCTGGTCACCACCAAGTGTTGTTGTCACTTAGCTTTGGGAGTTAGAGAAAATACCCAGAAGTTCATCATCTTGCAGAGACGGACAGGGAGAGCTTCTTGGAAACTCCTTGTGAAGCAAAAGAGGCTGCACCATGCAGGACCACCATGCAGGAGCACCGTGCGGGAGCACCGTGTGGGAACACGTGCAGGAACACCGTGCGGGGGCACTGTGCAGGAGCACCATGCAGGAGCACCGTGCAGGAGCCATACAGGAACTGACAACAGCTTCCCTCTGGGAAAGGAGTGGTGGCAACCCAGAGCCACAAGCTCGGCTGGAGCCATGACCCATGGAGGATGCTGTTTCTGTTTGATGAGGTTTATGTGGTGAGATGACCCCAGAACAGCATTAACACTAACTATCAGACAGGGCCACAAATTGTTACACGAAGGTGTGTGTTCAATGGGACAAATGTTTAGAATGACCAGGCCTGATCTGGGAAGATCTGTAAAGCGTGGCTACCCTGAGGAAGTGACACCCTGCAAGGAAAGCATCTCCTTATTCCCGACAGAGCTGAAGCAACAGACTTAGCTAAAGGGCTTGCTCACTTTCCATGCTAACAAATACCGGAGCCCAGAAACAAGGCCAAGTCTCATTAGGAGTAAGTCTCAAGGTTGGAATTACTACCCCATTAGTGACTGTTTAGTCCTGAGGTAGGACCACCCCTGTCCTGAAGCACAGTGGACTAAACAGGACAGCAAAGCAGTAACTGCATGGGAAATGGGACCCTCTATCACAGTGACCACCCTGGGGCCCCTTTCCTGACACCAGGAACCCTAGCAACTAGGGGCAGCTTAAGAGAGGTGGGACCAGGGTAGACACAATGACCTGGATCCTGTACCATGGGGACTCAGGAAGCCAGCAGTGGGATTATATAGGTAGAAGCAAGCACTATATACAGGTACAGTAGACAAAGTGTGGCCAGACCCACCAGGCTCTTATGTACATCCCTAGGGAAAAACCTGCCTTTTCTGTTCACTTCTTCATGGCTAGTGGGGCTCCTGGGACCAAGGGAGGCACCCTTCCCATCCTCTTACCTCCAAGGTCAAAGCGGGATTATCCAGGATGACATCCCGTCCCACTACCACCTCAGTCTCATCGGGCACCTTGCAAACGGCTGTGATCCGGATCATATTGTCTGCCTTCAGGTATTTCTCATACTGAGAGTATGTGATCTTCACAGGATACTGTATTTCTGGAGGGAGAAGCAGGGAGCGGGTGGACTGAGCGTGGAGCTGAGCTCTGGGATCCTCTCTAGAACTGAGTCGAGGTGGGCTGAGCTGATAGGAGAGGCTCTATATGTCGCCTATGGCTTTCAAAGCCTTCAGCACTCAGGTTTTGTGTGGTTTGTTGAGTTTGTGGTTTTGGTTTGGATTTTTTTTTTTTTTTTTTTTTTGGTCGGGAGGTGGGAAGGGGCAGAGTAAGGGACAAGGAGGTTCCAGGATGCAAGCAATTAAGCTTGCATTAAAAAAAAAAAAAGAGGGACTTAAAGGGCTGAGTACAGCTAGCTGCCCCTCCCAGGCCTGGGAAGTGTCAGAGGGTGAGTGTTCTTGTAAGAGACAGGGAAGAAGGATGCTAACCTATTGCCCAATGGCAGTAGCAATCTGGGTGACAACACAGTAATGACAAGGCAGGGAGGCAGAGGGATTGGCTAAATGCTTCAGTTCTCTCAGTCATCTAATAAGCTGCGATCCTAGAGTGACAGTGTCCTCGGCTTCCTCCCTCTGGGCGCTCCTGCTTCAGAGCTGTTCACACTCTAGGAAGGCAAAGCTTTGAGGACCACACAAAGTTTTCTAAATCATGTCGATCCCCTTGTGCTTCCCCACAAGCCTTCCATGATGTCTTACTGCCTCGGTGATAAAGTTCAGACCCTCAACTTGGCCCTGCCCCAACTGTGCAAAAGGCACCTCCTCCTTAAAAACACCCTGCACTTCTTCATTGGTCTATGGGCTCCTTTTTTATTTTTTAGGTGTCAGAGGTAAATAATACCAACAGTTGCTTCCGACACTGACATTTCTGCTGGAAGGGATGCTGCCTCTTAGCAGAGGTAATGCAGCTCAATATTTCTTGGAATTCTTTCAGGACAGGCTATATAATTAACCAGTTTCTATTAATTCTCGATGTGAAGCAAATAGTCACCCCACCCTTGTCAATCTGCTTTGTCAGCCCAAACTTTTCATAACAGCTCCAGGATTTTGCCAATGCCGGCACACACCTACATTCTAATCCCACAGAATCAGTCTCCCTCTGCTCTGCCCGGTTCCCTTCCCATCTCTGCTGCCCTGGAGCAACAAATCACTGAACCTCCCCAAATGCTTAGCTCTCCAAGAAAACCTGTCACTGTCATCAGGAAAACTGCACCCAGAGCCTGGAAGCTATGGGCAACACGGGGCAAGGATTTAAGACTCTGGGATCTTTTGAAGACCACCCAAGGTCAAACCTACAACAGGACTGGGGCAGGGGGCGGTGAGAGCAGAAAAACAGCTACAAAGTCCAGCAATCAGGAGGTGACACTGGGCTTGACATCAGGACACCAAGGACTAAGACCTCAGCACTGGCCCTTAATCACCATGGCACAAGTGAGCCACGAGTATCTGAAGCCTTCTGTTCACTTCTGTAACATGAGGTTTGAAATCACCCCTTTTAAAAGAAGGTCAGATGAGGTAGCATTCACTCTGAAAACCATGCAGGGTGGCATAAACCCGTACAGAACACTGTGCTGTGGCTATGAACTGCTGAAGCCTCCCTTCTTCCTTTGCCAGAGCCTAACAAACACGGAGTTAAACACCACAGTGACTGGCCTTGCTCATAGGACAGCAACTTCCAGAACATCAGAACTAAGGCTTTACCCATGGAGGCCGTTCACTACTCTGTCCACAGTCAACCGACTCACGGGAAGCAGCAGGATCCCATCAATGAGCAACTCTTTTGGGCCCTAGATTGATTGAGACCCGCCAACTCCAGGATGAGTTAATTACCTTCTTCAGGATCCATGGATATTGTGGCTGAGTCCTTCCACACTTCATGGACAAGGGTACCGTTGTAGACGATGGTCCAGGCTGTCATGTTCATCGTCACCGTCTTCCTGTCACTAGTCATGTTTTTGAGCATCAGGGACAGACTGACTTCTTTGCCTACTGCCAGTACCCCGGTGACCTTGAACGTCCCAGAAATGCTGGGCTCCTTGTCTTCCCCTTCCGGATTCCTCGAAGACGTTGCGCCGAAAGATGCATTAGGTTTGAGTTTGTCCAGAGCCTTTTGGTACACTTGTCTTTCCTCACTGGAACCTGTGCATTGGTGAGAGGAACAAAAACAAAACAAAGTTACCTCAGGGACGTAGCTGCAATTCCAACGATGGACAGTATGGCCTGCCTGGAAAGTGACCTAGATCTAACATTGACACCACTTCTACCTGTCCAAGGTGCTCCCGGCAAGGGTCTAATCTTGTCAGGTTTCCATTCACCCTTAGTATAAGGCTTCCAGGCCAGCTGGGCTGTGGTCCCTTTTCAATCAAGTCTATACTCTCGGGAAGCCACTGAGAAAGCTAGGTCAGTTTCTGCAAACATTACTATGGGGCTTCATTATTTCTTTGTTTTAAGTTAGGAGTTTTTTTTCTTCATTTTCTACCTCCCCCCCTCCTTCCTTCCATCTCTTTCTCACTTCCTTCCTCTTTCTTTGATTGGAAGGCCTTTTCCTGAGACTTGAAGAACAAACTGATCATTTAAAAGCAGACGGCAAAACTGAACAGAGAGGGTTGAGAACGAGTCCAGAAGCAAAGGCAGACTCAGGAGAAAGAACTCCAAATCCACTTCCCCACATTCCCTGGGCTTGTGTCTAGAGGCACTCTGAGAGTCAGCAAGTGACACTTTTGTCTGTGCAAGTCAGCGAGAACATCCTGAGGCTGATGAGGTTCCAGCACATGGCTAGTTTGAATTGCTGAGATGCTTGGAGACTCAAAAAATGCAAAGGCTCACACAAAGGGTGCGTTCCCTGACTCTACAGGTGCTGCTGACTGTGGCAGCAGGAGTAGCGAGAGGACAGCCCTGGTGACACCCTAAAGGCTCACTGTACATTGGGAACAGAGCAAACAACTCCAAGCTCAAGCTGACTAAGCAATTCTCCTGGCCTCGACCTGCAGACACATGTACCAGACAACAAGAGGACAGAAGAGTGACCATGTTGGCATATATGGACCCTTAGGCTTTCACAAAACCAGCTTGTGAAAGTTTCAAAGTAAACCAGAAGGCTTAAGATAAGTACTCTACAAGTTAGTGAGTCCTTTCCATGAATTATGTAAATTCCCTGGCAGGGACTTCAGAGGCACATTGCAATCTAAGGGAAGCTACTGGTTTGGGATTTGGATGAAGAAAGGGAGGGACTCATCTCCAGGGATCTGGAGCCTGGTCTAAGGCTCCTCCCTTGTACCCACCCTGCTGAAAGCAAGAGGCTAGATTACCCGGCTTGAGAGCTCCTGGAGGGTTAGGTTCCTCTGAATGCCCTTCCATCCTCTAGCTGAGCTGTCAGTCCACACCCAAAGCTGAAGGCTCTATTGAGCCTCTGAGCTTCTTTGCGTGAGTCCCCGAAGCAGGCGTTTGCACAAGGAGGTTCCAGAGCCTATATAGGTCACCTGCTGAGCTTACTCAAGACTATGCTTCCTGCTGCTGTTTTTCTCACCGCAGTATTGCTATTGTGCAAATGCTTAGCAACCCATTTTTATGAGCTTTTCCTGCCTGGGGCTCTCTGAGACCAACTGGCATTATTAGGCAAGAAGATATGGGTAAAGTCAGACAGCTGTTCCATCCTGCTGTCACGCATGAGCAGAGGTCCTGCCAGGAGTCCTGGAGGGAGCTTCCTACTAGGCTTCTCTCCATTGCTGAGAAGGTTGCTAGGACTTCAGAGGCACGGGTTCAATATGTGAGAGTAGCGGGGAAAGTCACAGGCTCATACAGCCAGGAGAGCAGCAGTACATGAACAAAATAGTCCGTGGGAAGGCGTTATTCCAGGGAAGGGAAGGGAAGGTATCCAAATGGACGGAGATCACCATCCTAGTCATTAAGTCCTTACTGTGTGCAAAACACTCTACTCTGTGCATTTTTGTATTGGAATCCAACCCAAGAGAGACACTGCTATTCTTATTTGGTTGGCCGGGCATCAAGAAAATCAGAGATAATACGAAGCCTGTTGTAAGTGGTAGGTAGGACTGAGAGTCTCCTTCTGTCCTGGATTCTTTGTTTCCTGTTCCCTATGCTTGTCTTACACCATGCTATTGAAATTACCAGCCTGGCACCTGCCTCTCCAGTGACACCATCTGCTGAGTTTTATCTACAGGGTACCTGGAGTAGGCACTCAGACTGTGAAAGTTGTCAGATAGTTTATTACAGCAGGCATGATCTCTTTCCAATGCTCTACCATTCTCAGACAAGTGTATTTCTATTTCAAAGAATTTCAGCAGTGTTTAAAGACCACAAAGTGTCCATCCACTGGTACCTAGAGTGGACACCTCTGGCCTCAGAGTTAGACTCCACCTTCAAGAGACAGTTTTCTCCTGTGAACACTGACTAACACCAATAGCCAGCAGTTGTTGGAGATTCAGTCTGATTTTTAGAAGTGCACTTTTCTTTCAGCCTTCCCTCTACCGCTTCCTAGAAATTGACTGTGAGGATCATTTGAGTCTGGAGTCAACTTTTCCCAAGCATTTTAGAAAGAATAAAGTATGAATCCATTGGAGAGTAGGCATGGCCTGCTAGAGCAACTGCTAAATTACTCTGGGCTGTTTCTAAGGCGGAACCACACCTCCGAATGGAGAGCTTTTGCCATCCTTGAGAACTGCTATGCTGCTGGTTCCCAAAGCAACTTTGGTGTGGCCCATGGCCTTCCTAGGTCACCGTAAGAGGGTGGCAGCAGTACAGATGATGGAGATTCCATTAGCCTCCTCTAGGAATCATACCCCAGGGCTCCTGAGTGGGTGGGGGCTATGCATGCAGATGACACAAGCTCACATCCCTGAGTTTGTTTCTTTACTGAGATGGCATTCTCTGTCTATGTTCTTGGAGACTAGAGACTTGATAGAGAAATGTGTCCCAAAGCCCTTGAGGACCGGGCCTGTCCCTCTGATGCCTAATCGTAGTAACAGCAGTTCAGTTGACAATTGAAAAAGGATATATCTGGAGGTGGACTGGGTTTACACTTGTCTGTGCTCTGATGTTAACTCCCCCAGGTATTGTAGCTGTCCTTAATGCTTCTGTCCCCATTGAAAACAACAGTTGAGCACTTGAGACTTCCTGCCATTTCTGTACAACTAGCTGGGATGTCGGAGTACCGGGGAAAGGCTCTTTTTCTGGTCACTCTCAGAGCTGTCCACCCATCACCAAGCCCCATGTGGCATCGCTCCGTCAGCATCCATCCTACCTTCTGGATACTTGTACTTGTCTGTGACATCCATGCGAGAGTTGCTGCCCACTGCCTTGGTGCTGATGTATTTGCCAATGGAGTGAGTATCCACAGAATTCTTCTTTGGGGGATCATTTCTACCATTATGGATCCAAGTGATGCGATCTGCATTAACCTCCGGGAAGATGAAGATCATGTCATAATTCCGGTCCACCTCACCGGCTTTGATTGCATTCACGGAAGCTGGACCGCACTGGAACACACCTGATGGCCAGGATGTAGAGTTTAGATGCTTGCAAACCACAGCTAAACCCATCTACTCCAGCCTGGCTAGGATCTGACTCTGGGGACATACTGATATAACAACAAAGCACTCCTCTGTCTTTACTCCAGCCAGACCTCAGCTCTAACTGTGGTCCATAGGTCTGGCACAGAGCCGATACCCATCACCATCATTCTGTACCAAGTCCCTGGTCCAGCTCCACTTAAGACTTGCATGTCTCACCTGGGCAGAACCACTGAGGTCAGTCTGGTCTTTCTTTGAGGTGCTGCTGCCTTTCTGCCTCTGAAATCACTCTAGCCCAGAGGTGTACTGACTTTCTATCCCTAGAAATCTTTCCTGAACATCTAGTCCGTGGGATCCTTCCTCCTCAGAGTTTTTAACCCCAACCTTCGCCAAAAAGTAAAGGCCCAGGCCTGTGCAGAAGCAAGGCGACCCATCTGAAGGGAGCCTTGCCTGTCAGAAGGCACACAGGAGGGAGCAGCAGCAGACATTGCTGTGGGCCTGTCACAGAAAGAATAACAGGACTGACTCCAGGGCTTCTGCTGGAGGCAGAGATAGGAAGTAATTATTGGCAAGGGAGAGTATCTTTTCCCTGTTGCCTGACATATGCTAGGGCTCTTCAGTGGTAGCAACAGCCAGAGGGGCTGCAGAGGAGGGATCCATTTAAATGACACGAAATAAGGAAAAAAATCTTCATCTCACTGTACATTGTGGAGCCAGAGAGGGCTTTGGGCAAGCTCAGGGCAGCTCCAGCAGGGTTACCTTGGCTTCTCTCCTGGGGGGTGGCATCCAGGACCTGCCATCCATGGTATGAGGGGCCTAGGTCAGTCCGCAGGAACCAGCCTTCATTCCAGACATGGAAATTCCTGCAGACAGAAGGCCACATAACAAGTGAAGGACAACACCATTTCTCTGACCAAATGCAGCTCTCAGATCCTCCCTGAAGGTGCTCCCTGTGCCAGAGATTCTGTTAGTCCTGGTGGACGTCATCTCCCTGAAATCCTCCCAGGACTGTAGCCTGAGGCTCAGAGACACGGGAAACAGAGCTTGGGCTGACGGAGGAGAGTAAGGAGGCTGCTCTGAAAAGTAAGAATCAAGGGAAAGGAACCCCAAATTCGTCTATAAACTGCTCATGTCTGATGACCCTTGAACTATACACGCATGAGACAAATCAAGTATTGTGACAAAGTGACGGCGCTGAGCAGCTGCCACCGTATGGAGGCAGTGTGCAGTCTTTGTCCATCTAGGGTTTTGCTGGCACACGTTAAGAGAATAACAGCCGTTCAGCATGCCTGGAGTATAAGCCAAAGGAACTCAACACACAGAGGACCAGCAATTACGGTAATACAGCCTCAGGAGAAAAGACAATCAGGAGTTGAAGTTGTCAGGCAAAGGCTTTAAAGAAGCTACTCTAACCAGAATTAATGGCATACAGGGGAATATATTCACAGCGAACAAAACGAGAGGAACTCTGGCAGGCAAATAGAAATATTTTAGAAGAATCGAATGGAATGTTTTAACTGCACCCTCCCTGATATCTGAAGTTGAGTAATTCAGTGGATAAGTTTATTAGGAGAATGGCTATAAAAGAGGAAGAATGAGCATACTTAAAGAGAGATCTGCAGATCACATGAATTATGTCTGCAAATGGGAGAGAAAAAAAGATGATGAAAAACCAATAAAGTAGAAAACAGGCACAGCATCTATGCTGGACAGAAACTTAACCATATTACAGTTATAAGATACTTACAGATTAGTAAGAGGAAAATAAAAAGAAGAATATGCCAATAAAGAGTGACAGCTTTCCTAAGCATGGTGGCTGAACATATGATTCTAGTTTTAACCTCACTGCTATTAAAAGAAGATTAAAATGCGGCTGGAGAGATGTCTCAGAGGTTAAGAGCACCAATTGCTCTTCCAGAGGTCCTGAATTCAATTCTCAGCAACCCCATGATGGCTCACAGCCAATGCCCTCTTCTGGTGTGTCTGACAGCTAGAGTGTACTCATATAAATAAAATATAAATCTTTAAAAAACAAAATTAAAAGTCCCTTGGATTTCTCATGCCTACGTTAGGATTTAAAAAAAAATGGTAAAGAGAAACCATGATGGATTCTGCCTGCTAAACAGAGATTAAAGTCTAGGCTGGGAGCCTTGGTCACATTCAGTATGAAAGCAACTGCTACTGGCAGCAGCGAGGATTTAAAGTGGTACAGCCTTTGCAGAGGGCAATTTGGCAATGAGTATAAAACTCTCTAAAAATTTGCATACCCACCAAGCCAGTACTTCCACCATGAGGGATTTCTCCGGTGGAAAACCTCATGGCCATACACAGTTTGTCCCGTCTAAGGTGCTCACTCCAGCATGGTTGTGAGAGTGAGAATGTTGGAAGAAAAATTCCCCATTAATGGAATGACCAGATACATTGCTGCACATCTATAAATAGAATACCACACCACAGTAAAGTAAATAACAAGCAAAATGAAGCCAGTATTTAACATGGAGAGGTTATCTAATATAGCATAAGGTAAGAAAATCTAGTGGAAGCTGTGTGTGTAGTGCACAGCTGTAATCCTGGGATGCCAGAGCAGCAGACTGTGAACTCTAGGCCCGATTGTGCTACATGGTGACACACATCTCAGAATCAAAATGAACCCCGCAAAATACAAAATCAAAAACCCCAAATCAACAATGAAATTTTCTAAGATAAAATGAAAACAAAATTAATTACAAAATCAAGGCAGAAAACTGCATGCGTGTGCGTGTGCGTGTGCGTGTGCGTGTGCGTGTGCGTGTGTGTGTGTGTGTGTGTGTGTGTGTGTTGGTAGGCCTTGAACTCAAAACCTTGTGTGTGTTAGGCAACAACTCTACTATTGATACATAGCCTTGCCCCTGTATTCACTCCTTTAATCTTTGATTCATAAAATGGAAATTATTAACTATTCCTTTTTTTATGATTCATAAACCGTGGCACCAAGAAAAGTGATTCCACAACTTACACTCAGGAAATTCAAGTATAAAGGAGGGAAAGGGAAACAAATGTCACAGTATTAATACAGAATACAGTAATAATTTAACTGTATAATGGATCATATTACATTTAAATAATTTCACTTTTGAAGGATATTTAGTAGCAAGGAGAGCATGTTTATAACACACACACATTCACACACACACACATACAGGGGGGGCAGTTAAACAAATAATAAATATAAAAACATTTAAAGACTCAAAGCTCAGTCCCATACTAAAAAGCAAGCAACTCCTACAAGTGGAACCATGAGATGACTTCCATCTGAGAGACATAATAGGATGCATTCATCACATGTTCTATCTTGTTCCTGAACTTTGCAAAATTATCTTAATTCTACACTCAATACAAAGCATTAAAGAATGGATAGGAAACTATCAAATGTTAAAACGTGGGAACAATATGGCTATAGTTGAATTTTACTTTTCTTATACTTTTAAAAATTCCGGTAACTAGAGAAAATAAGCTCTGGTAAAGACAGGCTTCCCGCCTCAGAAGGACTGTGTGCTTATTAACAGTCACAGAAGCCTGCTTGTCCCAGCTCCCGGTGACATGAGTCACGGTGCAAACCCGGAAGTTTACAAACCACCGCTCTCGAGCTTGTCCTGTGCTCCGTCACCTTTGAGTGCCTTGGGTGAGGAGATTCTGCCTAGGAGGCTGTTGCAAACCCCAGGTTTCTTCTGCAGGTAAACTCCAAACACAGCCTCAGCTACTGTGTCACCAGGACCCCTTTCCAGATCTGGGGAGTGTGCTGAGCAGAACTCTGTGTCTTGTACATCACCCAATGCTTCTGTTTTTACTCCAGAACCACTGCTCTTTGTGTGCAGCTATAACCTACAATATACTGTCCCTGCTTTTAACCTCTTGGCACCCAGTGTCCCAATGCAAGCGCTGAGTCAAGCTTGTTGATTTGAACAGCTTTGGGAACAAGGCTCCTGTATCAGCCTTGGTGACCTCACTACGGTTCAAGTGGTTAAGGGTTAGTAGGGGTAGAAATTCAAAGGCAGAGCTCTGTATAAAAAGACAGGTGATGGGTCACTGAAGAAGAATAGGGACCAACAGCTCTTCTTTGAACACTCCACTCCCTAGGTAGGGCAGGGCAGAGCAGGGCAAGGCAGGGCAAGGCTGTGCAATCCTCATCTACCTCCATTCTTGGAGCTCTGCAAAATCTACAGATAGTGTCCTGTGTGCACCAAGAAGGGGGGGGGAGGGGAAGGGGGAGGGGGAGAGGGAGAACGAACAGAGAAAAGCAGTTAGAATTATCAAGAAAACTTGGGCAACTTTTCCTAATAATTTGGTCAACATTCTGATTGAATAATCTCCAGAGCCCTCCCCTTCACAGTGGCCCAACAGGAACCTGGGTTAAAAACAACAACAACAACAACAACAACCACCACCATCCACCAACATCAAGTTCCCCCAACTATCCTGCTCCTGAAGAAAGCAAAGGCTCTGGATAGACAAGAAAGCTTGTCTCTCTTAGGCCTGGGGAGAAGCTGTACTTGGCTGGAGGCTGCATGTGTGACTACAAGAAGCCCTGAAGAGCCGGGCTTGGTGGCACACACCTTATTCCCAGCAGGAGGCAGAGGCAGGTGGATTTCTGAGTTCGAGGCCAGCCTAGTCTACAGAGTGAGTTCCAGGACAGCCAGGGCTACACAGAGAAACCCTGTCTCAAAAAACAAAACAAAACAAAACAAAACAAAACAAAACAAAACAAAACAAAACAAGAAGCCCTGAAGAAACTGCAGAGGATGCTTAACCCAGCCCTTCAATGTATAGGTGGGAAATTAAGTACAAAAAAACCTCACAGACAATAAAACAACAGGAAGTAATTAAGCATCTCATAGTTATCAAGAGTGTCTGTCTCCTAGCTGCTCATCTTTAGACAAGTTACAGGCCACAAGGGGATGGTTCCAGTATTCCTTGGGGAACCAAACTCTACAATGTTCAAAAGGGAATATATATATATATATATATATATATATATATATATATATATATTTCCTTTAGGTGACTTATAATGCCGAATATGGTGTAAATGTGACATACAGGTATATGATATCATTTAGGGAATAATCAAAAGGTCTATCATGTTCAGACAGACAAAATCATGGTAGGCCTAAGTACATTTCCAGTCTGAGTCTGTGAGCCTGTGACCAGATACAGAGGGCCGACTGTAACTCTTGGTGAGCATCTCTCTCTGCACTCCTCTGTAAGATGACAGGACTCTCCCTCTCCCTCAGTTTGCTTCCAGTCCTAATGTTCTTTGTGTTAATAGAAACCTATTATGTTCTAACTGTACCTTAGTCACACATTCACAGTGTGACGTTGGGCAAGTCGGTTTTCTTTGTGGCACCCCTGGGATATGTTTGGTCTTATCAGGAAGTGTTATTTACTGTTTAAAGTGAGCCAAGGAACTGAGCTTCTCCATCCAAGTGGATGACAGCACCCAACCTAATATTCCACACCATGCTGTTTTGCCAACCTTCTTTGGAAAATACCCAGATAGGGTCTGTTGGCTGTCTCAGGCTTTAGGCAGGAATAATAGCTATCGCATTCTCTGGTGCTTCGTGAGGAGATTCTGTCCTTTTGGAATAAACTACTAAGCTGCCGAGAAAATAAATTTAATTCAACTTCTCTGTGTCTCAGTCCCTCACCAGTAGGTTGGGTCTGAAAATACAAAGTAATGATACCTATCTGCTGATTTGTGAACGTAAAGGTCAGCAGCACGGAGAACACTAGCTGGCATCCAGTCATGCATCAGCTGTTGCTAAGCACTTCCTGACCAATCCTCACCTGCGAAGTCAGGTGAGTAGCAATGTAAATCTAAAGCTCTCAACATTTATGGCATGAAGCTTTAGACCCAAGTTTTTCTGCCTACAATTAACCTGTGCTCACTATAAAAGGTTAGTAATTCTCCCCTTGGATGTGCTTGCTGTGTGGGTCTCTGGAGGGAGCAGCTAGATTTCACACCAAATACAGGGTCTGGGAAGAAGAATATGGGAAGACGTTTGGATGATAATCAGGTCCTGGGCCAACTCTAATGCTTCAGTAGAGGAGAAACTTGGGAGCAGAAACCCAGGGCGGCTTGCACAAGTCCATAGCAGGTGTGTAGCAGAGCTGGAAACAAGGCTTGGGACTCCATCCTAACACCATCCAGGCCTGGTTCTCTGCACACAGCTGCCAGGGAACGGGGGTGGGGGTGGGGGTGGATACAAGTCCCGTTGCTTTCTGAGAAGGGATCCGTAAAAAGACTTAGGAGAGTGAGGGTGACAGGTCCCATAGGAGAGTGAGGGTGACAGGCCCCATAGGAGAGTGAGGGTGACAGGCCCCATAGGAGAGTGAGGGTGACAGGCCCCATAGGAGAGTGAGGGTGACAGGCCCCATAGGAGAGTGAAGGTGACAGGCCCCATAGGAAGTCTGATTCTAGATCTGGAATCTTCCCTTAAAGCCAACAGAATAGCAGTAGGGCCACTCAGGTCTGTTTCTCTCAGCCTCTACTTGTCTTCAAAGTGATCGTATTTGGAATAAATTACCAAGCTGCCAAGAAAATGAATTCAGTTTTAAAGCCCCACATTTCTTTTTTGTTCCCCAGTGATCAGAACTGACTGTGGGGAGATTTCAGACACCACAACAAAATCAAAACCGTGAAGAAGAAGAAAAAAAAATTAATTTGGGGGAAGCGGGAAAGCAAAACTCTTGTCATTAGCATTGATGTCACTAGGGAGAAAGCTTTGTATCTGCAAGAAAGGGAAAAGACTTCCAATATAACTCACTGGGAAACCTCCCCAAACCGTGTGACTGTAGGGACATTATCTGTGTTCACTGTCCTGTAGAGGGGAGGGGACCCTTTTACTAGTTCAGCTGTCGGCATGGGGTGGTTTGTCTGTATTACAAACTTTCCTTACTTTTTTATTTCATTTTTTTTTCTGTTAGACTGAACACAGTTCAGAAAAGTTGGACCTTCACATTCTGGAAATAATAAGTAATCTGTTATATGAACAAGCTCAAAGTTGGACAAAAATGGTAACTGCTATAAAATTCATCTAGTCATGTGGCTACTTGTGAACAACTATGCATATGTGTGCCCTTCAAAACCGACTCAAGCAATGGATTATTGGCTATGTGTGTGGTACTTTATATAAAGAGAGCCACAGATATCTATGCATATATACAGAATATTCCATTGATAATAGCTGTTAATAACCTATCATATGGTATAACGTTAAACAGCTGTAATAATATGTATATACTGTAAACACATTGATATAAGTAATTATTCATTTTAAAGCTTTACAAAATCTACTTCTAGCTGGCATCTGTTATAAATTATATATATCTGTGTGCATACGGTTTCATGTGACTAAGGTATACTTATGATTAGAAATATATGATGCTTAAACACATACATTTTCTTATTTTCACCTGCAACCCAGAAGAAACATGTTTTCATCCTGCCAACTAAGAAACATAATAAGTGTATATAAGCTATGAGAAAATACACTGGGTCTTTTACTTGTTTAAGAAAATAAGCTGTGCTCGGTGGAGCACACCTGCAATCCTAGCTCTCAGGTGCTGCGGCAGGAACATCTTGAGTGCGAGGTTGGAGGTTATCTGGGGCTGCAAAGTGATTCTATACCTCAAAAAACCCAAACAAACCAAAAAACCTAACAACAACAACAACAACAACAACAACAAAGTAACCCCTCCTAAAGGAGAAAAAAATTAAGTGGTATGGGTTGCTTGAATTAAGATAAATTTATATTCTTTGTTGGAAAGTCAGTAGCTTCTATTTTAGCTTCTCAACTGGGGCCAGGTCTAATGGCTGCTATAAACCTCCAGTGGTCTCCTGGAGTTCTTGACCCGGATTTCCACAGGCATCAGACCCTCCCAAGACCTACAGTGTAGGTCCTGTAAGGTACATGGTTAGCTCAGCAACACGTTACTTTCCTTCCAATTCCAGCGTGGAACTGAGGTTCAGGGCAACAGGGGAGACTTCCTCATACGTGGTGCACTATGCCCAGGGAACTGGTCATCACTTACCACACGCTATCACTGCCTTTCTCCAGGGGATTTCCCATGGCATCGTAATACACATCCACACTGAGGTTGCGATCTGTGTCGTGAGCCGAGTTGAAGTTGGTGATCACCCGACAGGGAACCCCCAAGCACCGCATCACTACAAACCAAAGTCACGGTGAGGATGCTGTTGATGGTACATTAGCACACTCCATTACCGCCCACTGACCCACAAAAGGCACACCACACCCATATTACCTGTGTTGAGGGTCCCCGCAAAGACCCAGCACTGGCCAAATTGGACGGGCCTGAAGCCCGACTTTTTCCAGTTCTTGAGGATCTCCACACTACCGTTCCAGGTCCTTGGGTCCACACCACCGGCATAATTACCGCTCCAGTTCCCAGAAATAACACCGCTGTCATCATTACCATTAATCTGTATAGAAACATCCCCATATCCCAAATGAATTAATACCATGCCTTGCGGACAGGAGAGACGTACAGAAGTCAGAACACAGGTGGGAGATGAGGAACTGTGGGGTCTTGAGTGCACCTGTCTATAATGAGAATTGTAACAAATCACGTAGAGGGAGGGGGGCCTTTTATGAGTTTAGAGGTATTTTGTTTAATGGGCCATGTCTGATTGCTTCTGGATGACATCAGTTTTTTACTACAGGATGACACAGGCAGGAGACTCCACAGTTTGTCAGCAGCAAGATAGGGCCTAGAGCAGGGCCGTGGTGGTGCACACCTTTAATCCCAGCACTTGGGAAGCAGAGGCAGGCAGATTTCTGAGTTCGAGGCCAGCCTGGTCTACAGAGTGAGTTCCAGGACAGCCAGGGCTATACAGAGAAACCCTATCTCAAAAAACAAACAAACAAACAAACAAACAAAAACAAAACAAACAAACAAAACAAAAGACAGGGCCCAGAAATCCTATTTGCAGCAGACAATGGCTGTCTGCTTTTGTGTGTGTGTGTATACCTGTCTTCTAAAATTTACTTTAGAACTTTAACATATAACTTCTCAAAAAAAAAAAAAAAAGGTTGGATTATGGCCCTTTGGTCCTTTCTTCCTTTCCCCCCTCCCTCCCTCCCTCCCTCCCTCCCTCCTTCCTTTCATTCTTCCTTCAATCATTTGTTTATTTATTCATTCAACTTAAATATGATTCTAGTATAAGGAGCACAAATGGGACACAGCGCTACTGACAGTCACACAGGGCTACTGACAGTCACTGGGTGAGGACTCGGGAGGCCTGAGTTCTATTTTTCCACTTCTTTTACAGGCGTACATGAAGTGCTTATAGATGGAGTGATAGCAAAGGATGCAATGTTGAGATTCATCAAGTCATCTGTGGAGAAGGGATTGGAGAGGACACAAGACTGGCCTTCAGTAGACAGTCACTGAAGCCGATGACTTGTGTATTTCTCTCTATTTTTGTATAGGCCTGGATTTCTCCATACTAAAAGTAGTAAAAGAGACCAGGGGCTGTATCTATCTCAGTAGTAGGGTACTTGCCTAGCATGTGTGCAGCTGGGTTCAGTCTCCAGCAATGCACATGCACACATTCATCTTCATACACCGCCAGGTGAGAGAGTAGAAAGAGCTCACAGGTGCTCCCTGTCACCTGCCTTCTTGGGGATCTTGGGAGTCAGTTTGTTTCCCTGACCATTGCACTTTCACATTCCAATACAGGCAAAGCGCACTGTAGATTCATCAGGGGAACCCTTCCAGCCAGTTTTCAGAGACCATTAATCTCTGCTGTTTATCCCAACTGTACAGTGCGAGGCTAGACTGGGACCTTACGACTGGCTCCTCAACCTGTCAGATCTATCCCTTCTCATTGGAGCGCCTATGAATGTACCAAGGCTTACGAAGGAGGACAGCAGATATAGAAGCATCTCGGCCCAGGACGAGCCACCAGTCTTGCCTAGCTGCCAGTCCAGAGGTGAGCTCTCTGTCACTTCCAGGGGTACCGTGCAAGCTAGGGTGTCCCTGCCCAGGGAAGATGTGCAGCTCACCGGCTCCAGGGGTCATGGCTGCTTGGGGTAAGGTCATTGCTGGCTGAAAGCCGAGTACTTCAAAGCTCTGCATAAGCCATAATTAGCTCCTGGCCTGGCCCAGCCCAAAAGGAGGGTCTGGAGAGAGCATCAGGGAGGCATGTCTGAGGAAATGGGCCCTTAGATAGCGTGGATTGGCCCCAGGCTGAGTGAGTCAGCAGCTGAAGAGCCAGCTGGCTTCAAGGCTAGACTCAACTACTCTACTTGTTGGCAGGAGACTTGGCTTTTAAGTGGCCCTGATCTCCAGTTTTACTTGACCTCTGCCACCATCGGCTACCCTTTATCTGAGCAACTTGCTTTTAAAGGTTCAGCCCAGTGCTCCATTCTCAGTCCTGGATATCCAAGGCCTTTCTGGATCTCTAGGTCTTAAGTGTAGGTCTCTGGGCCCGTCTCACTTCTTTCCTGCAAGGCTCTGTTCCAGATCCTGTTCTTTTGAGAAGCCCTGTCTAACTAATCTATGCATCAGTGTGCTACCCAAAGCCTGTTTAGATTTCTAACAAAGTAACTGGGCAGCCTGGGAATAGTCCAAGGTGTGCCTAAACCACAGGCCAATGACAAAAAAAAATGATGCTAAAGATATTTCTATATGATTACTTAGTTCAGGAAAGTTAGAATGAAACAGCTCACTTTGATTTTTAGCTTTCTTTGGAGACACAGAGTTCCTCTGTGAAACCGATACTGACTAGGTACTCAACAATCCTTTGACCTCCTCAGGCTTCCAAGTGCTGCCACAGTGACCTTTAAATTTTTAAACAGGTAGATCCTTTTGGATGGAGACACTCTGTACACACTTGAGTGCAGAGCCATGGATTCCTCCAGGATTGTGGGGTATGTGTGTGTGTGTGTGTGTGTGTGTGTGTGTGTGTGTGTGTGTGTGTCTGTGTGTGTGTGTGTCTGTGTGTATGCTGTTTTCATGTATAGGTCCATGAGAATGGAAAGAAGCCCTGACCAGATAGCTCAAGACATTGTTTAACTCACAAGGACACACTGTGACTAGGTCACATTAGTTCCTTGAACCTCCTTCTCTCTCTAAAAATGAGTGGGGCTCTCTGCTATCCTCCTGTCAGGAAACTTGAGGGTTCCACACTGCTGAGGAGGCCCACATCCCAGTCTCATTGGGCACACTCCTCTCTTCCTAAGAGGTCTCTTGATGGAGCAGAACTTCTCCTCCTCCCTCTCATCCTATCTCTGGAAAACACCTAAAGGGCATGTTCCCATGCCATCTAAACCAGGCCTTGCCATGTGGCAGAAAGAGCTTTGAAACCAGCCATGCTTGGGGTCTGGTTCTGCTTTTGCTGCTTGGTCACAAATGTCACTATGAATGTCAGGCAAGCCCTTTAATTTATAGGAGTTCCATGTTCTCTATTGGCAAAATGGGAAAGGTCATAGCTCCAAACACAAGACATGAGTTCATGGGTCTGACATGCAGTAGTACTTGCTATTGTTTTCTGCTACTTACCATGGCACTCAGCACCCGACAAACATATTTGGGGTCATTTCTGCGTGCTACATCAGTCACAGGGTCACGACGGAAATTCAGACTCTTATCCAAAATGGCGATGCAGATGTCCAGAATGCCTTCTTCAAACTGTTTATAATGGGACCACATGTTAAGATGAAAGAAATGACCCAGTTTGTTGGCTAATTACTGGAACAAGGAGCACAATGGTGAGGACCACAGGACCTACCCAAGCCCTGTCACTCTATGGCCTTCAGAACTAAGGGCCTTTGAGGAGCAATCACCACAACTAGCCTTGACCCAGCAAGCTCACCAGATCTCTCACTCCACATGAGCCTGAACTCACTCCACTAACATGAACAGGAAACAACACAGCACATTCCACTCAAGGCTTGCTGTGGACTCAGGAACAAGCCAGCCTTTCTAGCCTTAATTTCTCTATGTGTTTAACAACAGATCAGGCCAAACTCATCTCAAAGTTCCTTTGTGCCTCCGACTGTGATCTTGAGTATGCCATTTAGATTCCTCAAGAACTAGGTATAAAGATAAAGTATGTGACGAAAGACATAACTAAAGATAGTTTTACAAAATAAGACCCATGTGAATTGTTTCACGTGTTAGCTCTTCCTGCCTTGAGTCTTTGCGCTTGTTTCTCTATCTTCCTAGGATGTTCTTCTTTAAGCTAGCTAGCCAGCAGCCTCCCTTCCCTCCTCAGGCTCACAAGCTCCTTCCTAAGAAAGGCTTTCACAAACTATGCCACCCCAAGTCGCCCTGCTCTCACTCTAGGGTGTATCATGTACTTTCATCCTCACTATTTTCTCCCTTTTAATTAAGTCAATGCATAAACTCAACTTAGAAACTCGATGCAGTTGGCTACATAATGGAACCTCGAATGGATATGCATGCACCTGCCCACCCACTGCTGGGAACGCAGGCATCCTGGCTGCCCAAGGTACTTCATTTTAATGTCTTTACCCATGGCCTGGAAAATGAAAGGAGAAAAGGCTCTCCTAAACATCTTCTAAGCTGAGAAAACCAGGGAACTCTTTGGGCTCAGAGGGTAATGCAAAAACAAAGCTATGGGTTTGAAAAGCCAAGCATAGTCAATAACGGAGCTTCACCACAATTTTGTGTGGAATAAAAACCAGAAGCTACATTATTGTCCTGAGATTCTTTGCTGGGTCTTGTAATTATTTGTATGTTATGGCATCAGAAATATTTCACTTCATCAATCCATTAATGTGTCCATCGTGCCAACTAGATTGTGACTCGTTTGGAGCAGATTTATTCGTCTGTATCCCTAATGTTCAGCTTAAGGTCTAGAACAGAGTAGATGATCAATTGATGTTCCAAATGAATGAACAGATAGAAGGGCAGGAAAATTCGGCAATCTGCTATAAGCCCCAAGCATCTTGTGTATTAGGGAGACAATCCAAGTCTTCTTATGGTCTGTTTACCTGTCCAAAGTTCCAGCCAACCATGCCAATTCGATTTGTGCTGCCCACAAAGATGACGCCAGAATCTTCTTCAACATACTCTTGTCTTTCAGCGTGGTTACTCATAAAGACATCATCCTCTGTTTGACAGAGAGAGAGAGAAAGAGAGAGAGAGAGACAGAGAGAGAGAGAGAAACAAAAAACAGATGCCATCATGAACCAATGAAATCAGTCCTTCCACTCTTGAAGACTAGTGTTGGGGTTAGAGTAAGAGTAATTTGGGGCCCATCCCCCAATCTCTACTGAAGAATGATGTCTTGGGCTATGACACCTCCAGTACTGTGGGTACTCAGCCTAGAGAGAGAAGCTAAGCTGACCTAAGAGTCTAAAAACTGGACCTAAGGATGAGATATTTGCTCCTTCAGATAGAAGAGTACTGCCACATTGTAGACTTTTACTCTTCTATTGTCTCATAATTTATCATGATGTACGGGGTATAAACACTCACACAAACCTCCATGGGAGCTGCAGAAGGGAAAGACACAATGTACACTTAATGAGGATGGAGGTGATAGTGTAACTGTCACACAGCCATGTAAGTGCAGACCTCCTGACTAGTAGCTTTTCTGCTCCTTCCATGGCCCATAGGCTTTCTCCAACCAGATCTAAGCCCGTAAGGGGCACAAGTTAGCCATCTCTCTTTTCCACATTCATTGTTTCTATCAGGGATGTGTGGGGAATGCCATGCTCAGAGACCTACCTTGCAACCATGGGTTGAAGAGCATTATGAACGTTCCGAGTTTCAGAGAGGAGGCCCTTCCCCTGGAGGAGATCTCAAGATTCAGTGTGTACAATCCGATGGGAGCACTGACAGGACTGGCAATAGTAATGACCAGATTATTCCCATTGTTGGCTTTGAGTGCTGCGTTCCAGCCACCTGTGCTTCTCCCGGAGATGGAAAATACAGCCTTTGTCCTGGCTGACTCAGAGGGTTGGGGACCTGTCAGAGAAACAGAAAATGAAGGAAACAAAGGGAGTTGGGCAGGACTTAGAAGAAATCAGGCTCTGATGTCACTGAGAGTCCTCCAAGGTCTGTGGTTCTCAACCTGTGTGTCCCATGTCACCTAAGACCATCAGAAAACACAGATATTTATATTATGATTCCTAACAGAAGCAAAGTTACAGTTATGAAGTAGCAACGATATAATTTTACGGTTGGGGGGGTCACCACAACATGAGGAACTGTATTAAGGGGTCGAAGCATTAGGAAGGGTGAGAACCACTGATCTAGGTCTCCATCCAGGAAAGCATGTCACCATTGTGCTTGAGGTAACTGGAGGGAACATGCAAGTCACAGCCTTCTAGATTTGAAGACCACAGGTCTCATGCTCCCATAGTTGCCCCAAATCAAGACATAGCCCAAAGTCCAGTGAGCCCTCATGGGTAACTCAGCAGGCATGTGTGGAGGGGGCATGGTGAGTACCTGTGGAAACAATGAAGTTCAGATCTTCTCCAGACTCAAGACTTCGGTTGCAGACTAATATTATCTCCCAGGGCTGTCCTCTCCGCACAATGGAACCCTGGCTGGAGTACTTGTCTGTGTGATGCGCCCTTCGATTCACAGGCACCTGCCAGTTGACATTTTGGATCTGTAAAGCTGTGAGACAGAAAGTAGAATCTGAAGTCCTGAGGGAGAGGGAAGAAGTACACAGCGTACCAAAAAGGCATCCATGCTCGAGGAGGCAGCGGCGAGCTGACCATGTAGGAGTCACACAGTAAGACATAAAAGCTTTGATTCTGCATAGCAGAACGGTCAACACCTGTCCTTATTCACCCTTTTTACATTCAAGTACTCTAACTCATATGACTGACCCAAGATCACATAAACGCCCTGCCTTTCAGATGGCCAAGCCACTCTACACACTATTCCCTCGGCTCAAACTCTCTCCATTCATCTCATGACTTGGAATAGGCTGAACACTCGGGGAAATATCACTCTACCAGCTAGAAGAACCACGTCATGAGAGACTGGGAAGACAGTTTGGTGGGTGAAGTATGTGTTGTGAAACCCTGAGGATGTCGGTACAGATCTGTAGCACTTGCATAAGCAGCTGGGTGTGTTGGTGCACAGCTGTAGCCCTGGTACTAGGGATAGAAACAGTCAGATCCCCAGGGCTTGCTGACATGACAATCTAGATGAAACAGCTTGCTCCGTGTTCCAGGAAAGTCCTTCCCTGGGAAATATGGTGAGGAAACATTGAGGAAGGTATCCCAACATCTACAGACAGCACATTCCTGAGCATACCTCAGTGTGCTCCTGGACACAAACAGTTTTAAAAAAAAAAAAAGGAAAGGAAAGAGAACTGAGTGTTATCAGAACTCCAACTGAACTGAGGGGAGGTGATTCCTCTGACTCCAAATGCATCTTTCCACTCTCAAACTAGCCAGTGTTGATGTCTATATGTTTTACTTCTATATTTACTAAATCCTTGGTGTTGGCCTTGGATACCAGAGAGATCAGTCACAGCTTTCTTTAAGCAGCATTGATGGTCCTGGGGATTGGGGACTATTATCAGAAGCAACTTGCAAATGCTCCCTATGACAAATGCCTCAGAAGCCACCCTCCTCCACTTCTCAGATGACCGCAGAGGCAGTGGAGCGAAACTACATTAGGCTTATGGGAGATGACATAATTTATGAGACATTTAGCTCAAACTAACCTGTTGAGAAATCGTATTCTTTTGAGTTATAGCTGGGATGTTACATCACTCACTCCCCTGCAAAACAAACTGCTCTCTATTTTCACGATGAAGTACACCTCGATGAGTATATGATGGCACATCCCACTGCCAGAAATCATTCCCAATTGTGTGTGTTGACAGACTGTCCGTGAAGATACATCTTGATCTCTATATTCTGAGGCCTAGCACTCCACTGGACTGATTAGGCACAGAAGTGAATGAAGTAATATGCAAATGAACAAAGAAAACCCAACATTAAAAAGCAACTGTCTTGGGGCCTGGAGAGATGGCTCAGTGGTTAAGAGCATCGGCTCTTCTTCCAGAGGACCCATGTTAGAGTCCCAAAGCTCAGGTGAGGATAAGAACTGTCTGTAACTCCAGTTCCAGGGAACCCTCAGGCCTTCTCTAACTTCTGTAGGCACCAAGCACAGGTGATGCATAGATACATATGCAGGCAAGACAGCCGCACGACCTCCAAAACGAAGATAAATAAATAAATAAATAACCAAATCTATTCTAAATACAACTCAAAATGTAACACACAGAACAGGGTGAATGTGGGGTATTCAAAGCAGTGTGTGTGTCTGTGTGTGTGTGTGTGTGTGTGTGTGTGTGAGAGAGAGAGAGAGAGAATGAGACCTATTATTTATAAAGCACTGTCAGACATGTTGTGAGTAGAAGCATGTGAAATGCACATTGAGCGTTCAAAGGTCTTTCTCAGTCAGTAAGACAGGAAAAAGCCATAGGGAGGATGAGATGGGAAGAATCCAGTTTCTTTCAACTAAAGGTACACGGAAAGTGTAGGCAAGAGAGAAGGGTTTTGTTTTGTTTTGTTTTGTTTTTGTAGAGATGAGAAAAGGCTTTACTGAAAATACTTGACTTTAAAAGAAAACATAAACTGGTAGAAAGCTATATATGAAGGTTTATGGTGTTCAGCATACCTAATCACTAGGGAAATACAAACCAAAACAAGGAGATACCATCTTGCTCTGATAAGAATCACTACTTCCCGAAATACAAAAGATAAGAAATAATATGAGCTGATCGAAAAGCAGCCCTCTGAACTGTTGGTAAAGATGGAAATTATTACAGTACAGCTATTGTGGAAAACCGTATGGCAGCCCTTCAAGACAATTAAAAATTGAACTGCCCCATGGTTGAACAATCCCACCATCAGTATGTATTAAAGGAAATGCAATCAATAAAACAAAAATCTCTACTTCTGTGTTTATTTTAGCGTTTGGAGGGGATGGGATAGGACCTTGTTATTTAGTTCAGGCTGGCTTGCTATATATCCCAGGCTAACCTCAAACTCATGACCTTCTTCTCTCAGCTTTCTAGGGGCTGAGGTTACAGGCATGTACCACCATGCCTAGCTTATTTTAGCATTGCTTACTAGAAATAAAAACAACCTAAATACAAACCAGTTCATGAATGGATAAGGAAACTGTGCTATCTCTACATACAATGAAGCGTTACTCAGATATTAAACAAAATGAAACCTCATTCTTTGGGACAAGCGTGGCTAGAACCAGAGGACATGTGTTAAGTAGCATAAGCAAGGCACAGGGTGTAACATGGCCTCGTTCATGAAACATGGAAAGGTTGATTTCATAGACGTGGAGGGCAGACTGGTACTTGGCAGAGTCTGGAGACTATGAAGGGACAGAGAGCTGGGGAAATGCTGTCTGGGGGTTCAAGTCACAATTAGATAGGAGTAAGGAGTTCTTTGATTGTTAGAGATATGAAAAGTATTTGTGGAGATAAAAATGTTATACCTGAATTTAACATCATACAATGTACACACGTAAGCCATCACACCATGCCTGTAAGTGTGTGTGATTTACATAGACCTTGAGGGGGGGGGATTTTGTTGGATGCCAAAGGACATGCTGCATTCCAGACAAAAAGTCTCTAAAGGGTCTGGAAAGTGAGGCATATTGTGTGTCAAGAGCAGAGATCCTGTCCTGAAGGGAGAAGGAGAGCAGGTGAGAACTAGGGATGGGAGGGGGGTCTGGGACAAGGGCTTCTACCAGAGAAACTTCAGATAGATGCTCTCTGTCTCTGGGATGCTGAGCCAAACACTGCTTTTGGAGAAAAGGGTTTTACAATGTGATCTTGCCACTGGATGAGGGTACTAAATATTCATTCATTCATTTATTCATTCACCCAACAAATATTTATAGACAGTAAGTTAAAGCGTTTTACACAAATTAAGGGACATTTCTGTGTCAGATGGAGACAGCTCAGACATAGGTCATTGTCTGACAGATGCTGAGATATACAGAGATTTATACAGCCAGGGACTAGGAACTAGGTATGTCTAGGGCCAGGTGGATCTCTGAGTCCAAGGTCAGCCTGGTCTACAGGTTTCAGGACAGCAGAGGCTACAAAGAGAAACCTTGCCTGAAAAACAAAACAAAACAAAACAAAAAACAAGACAAGAACAAAAACAAAAGGAAGAGAGACAGACAGACAGACAGACAGACAGACAGACAGTTTTCGGTCAGAAAGTGTTTCCCAGATGACTCTCTGCTGTGGGGAGAGCCACATGTACATTGGCATCTGTTCCCATACACACAGGTTTACCCCTCTCTTGGCTCCCCTAACATTTATGTGCTTAGCTGTAGCGTTGCCTTCCTCATTCATTCCAGAGACCAGTGACTGTGCTTGGAAGGAATGATGGAGATGAGGCTGAACTTCAGGGTGCTGAGGCTGTAAGGAGCTGATCCTTCCTACCAGAGTTGGCAGCAGACGGGTCAACTGCGGTGTGACTGTGGTGGTGACATCACTGCACTAGCTGAAGTTTGCTGGACTTTGATGTGCTAACAATAGGCCCAAGTCTTTACATGCCTTAACCCATTAATGCTGTGAGTTACACTCAAGAGTTTTACAGATGAAAGAGCCAAGATGTGGGGAAGCCTTGGTCATAGTTACTCCTTCCTGAGTGGGGTACGGTAGGTACACAGTCATGAGAGACCTGAGGAGTGTTGTGAGAACAGGGAGGCTTCCCTGAGTTGAAGGAAAGGTAGATTTATACGTGTCACCAGAATGCAGTGTGTCAACTGTTGACCACACTGAGAACCCATTATGTATATCTACCATGGATGAACTCTGACAACTTCAAACAAGCTCAGGAGACAGCACATCACCTTGGCACCTAGAAATCAGCAGAGCATGGACTACATCGTGTGACACAATCAGACATGTGCATTTGGTCTCAGCCTTTTCCTGGCCTAAGTCTTCTAAAACATTTAGAATCTTGGAAAGGGTGAGTGTCTTCTTAAACTAAGATAACTGGTGATTGGGAGCTTCCGACAGCCTCAAGATAGTGGCTGGTTGCCTAGGAAACCAACCACATTGTCAGAGGATTAGAGATTTCAGTTACTATGACCCTGTTCTTCAGGGAAGGGAAATTGATATAATCATCGATGACTATGGTCATTATTAATCATTAATTAACTCTGTAATCAATCAAGCATGTCTATGCAGCGAAGCCTTCCTAAAACCAAAACAAAGCTTGCTTTAATTTGTCCATAATTTGAGTCAGCAGTCTTTTTCTTCACATCTGTGGGATTAACACAGACCTGTGAAACTGAGCCCTTATTCCATAAAGTTCCAGACAGCGTCAGGATTGAGTTCAGCCATAGGGCACCTAGTTAATGCAGCAAGAGGTCTGGCTGGTGTGGAAACTTCATCCGTTGGTTAACTAGGAACACTTTAAGCAGTCTAGAGGGAAAGAGGGCTTTATTTCCATCAGATCTTACTGGCTCTACTCGGCCACTGTGTCCCCAGTTCTTCTCTTGGGAGTAGGTTCCATGGAAGACTCGGAACCCAGAAGCTGCTGTAGGTGGTAAGAGGACCTCACGATGTGCTGTCTACCCACTGACATTGTAACCTAAAAAAGTGAGAATCTATGTAACCTAAAAAAATAGGGAAAATGAGAATCTAGGGGGTCAAAACGTGTTCTCAGAGGACAATCTTTGGGGAAAGTGAGTGAACAGAATCTATCTGGCTCGTCCCCGAGAGAGCTGCACAAGAAGGCCTGCTGGCTGCCTATCTCAGACCTTGTCCCACCCATGAACCTCTGAATCAGGAACTCATGTTTGTGGGTACCAGGGACCTTTGGCCACGCCCAACTCATTGCTCTTAACAGAGCACATTGTCTACTTTGCCAGGAGAGTAAGAAGGAAAAGGGGAGAAGGTGTCAGCCATTTTGGGGTCTCCTCAAGTCAAAAACTCATGAGTATGTTTTAGTCTTGGAGTGTTTTCTATGCCCATTTGGGTGAAAGGAAGAGATGAAGGGAGAGTCTCATTGGCCTGCAATCGAGCCATCAAGTCACACACTTAAATACGTCAGCAGGAAAAAGAAAGGGGAGGGGCATAGCTCGGTTTAGGGCACAAGACTAGCATGATAAAGTCCTGGGTTTGAGTTCAAACACCGAGGGGAAAAGGACTCTGAGAAACAACTCATTAGCTTTCTAAGCTGCTCCCTGCATAAAGCTGGGGAAGGCTGGAGAGAGCAGCAGCTTACGAGAGCACATACCCCTGGTGTCTCACTGCAGACCACCTCCCAGTCCCACACGAGGCTGAGTCACTGTTTTGTATCAGTGTCAGGATGAAAACATTGCTCAGCAAATATCAATATCACCAGCATTCTTGATGGAGAAAGGCTGCTAAATTCTATCCCAAAGTTCACTTGTTCCCCCTTTCCTAAAATAAATAAATAAAGCCGTTTTAATAGGCTGTGAATCTCACAGGTTCCCATTGGGGGATACACAGGAACCATGTCTGGCCAGAGGCTTGTAGGCCAGAACTTCCAATGAGTCTTTTTAAAATTGCTGTGATATGTATATAGGATAAAAACGAACATCTTAAGCATTTTACGGTACACTTCAGTTGGTGTTAGTATATTTGTATGTTGTGTGAACTCTATCTAGTTTCCAGAAGAGGCCTGATGCCCGTCATGATCACTCCTCCCTCCTGTCTTCTGACCTCTGTCTGGTCTGTTTCCTGCCTCTAGGGTTTTGTCTGTTCTGGATGATCTGATATAAATAGAAGCACACAGTATGTGGCAGTCTTGAGGTCTGTTTCATTTCCCTTGTTACAGTGTTTCAAGGCTCGGTCATGCTGTAGAATGTTTGCATAGCTTATTCTCGTATGGCTGAACCATATTCAATTGCATGAATACACCCTACACTTTGTTTAACTTTTTTTCAGCTGGTGGACCGTTGTTTCTACTTTTGGCTGTTGTGAAAAGGGCTTTTATGAAGCAAGTATTTCTTGGAGGTTCTGTATTCAATTCTTTTTTAAGAAGATCTTTGGTTCTGAGATAGTCTCACTACCTAGCCCTTGTGTGTATGGCCGTCCTCTATGTCCATACACTTTGAACACGTCCAAGCTTGCTGGAACTTTTGATCCTCCTGCCTCAGCCTCCCAGGGCTTAGATGACATCACCTCATCATTACCATCAAACTCAGCCAGGAGACCTTTTTGACAGAAGTTGGCAAATGTATTTGGCCTACTTTCCTCCCCTTCCTTCCGTCCTGCTGTCTGGGGTGTAATGTGATGTGGATGGGGCTTGCAATATCCACCTCAGATGATGCAGGGCCATGCATGAGGGAGAGTGAGCTGTGAGCTGGTCAGAGCCTGCGCTCTGAGAACTGTGTAGTTCCCTTCCCTTTCCTGATCTATCTTCATTCAGATCTCTTGTGTAAGGAGGAAATGAGTATCCGTGTCGCTTGTTTTTTTGTTTTTTTTTTGTTGCCTTTTGGGGGCTCACTATCATTTACAAGTAATCGTAATCCTATGACCCTGTGAGTATAGCTCTTCCCATCTCTTCGGGGGCTCACGTCTGCCAGGTCAGTGTAAAAAGATGCCAGACTGTGACAGGAGATTACCATCAGTTAAACAGGCTCTTATCAGCCCAGCTCTATAAAGAAATTGCTGGCAGCAGACGTCTGAGAATGCCCTGGTCCTCGGTGTTAGGCTGAGAAAGGAGCTGGCTGGGCACCATCATGGCAGGACTAAAGCTTGTGGAGCTGGTCTCCTACACACACTTGTGTGGACTCTGCTCCTTATTGTGTCTCCTTTAGACAAAGATGCATTCTTACAGTATAGATTTCAAAAGGTAACTAATGCTAATGGAAATTATACTCTACCGAATCTTTTATGTGTATGAGGGATTTGCTTACATGTACATAGGTGTACCATGTGCATGCCTGGTGCCCTCAGAGGCCAGAAGAGGACATCAGATTCCCTGGAACTGAAGTTATGGATAGCTGGGACCCCATGCGAGTGTTTGGAACTGAACCTGGGTCCTCTGAAAGAACAAGGTACTCTAAAGTACTGAGCCAGCTCTGCAGTCCCAGCTAACGGAGATCCTAAAAGTTGTGTTTAGCTGAGTGCATTTCAGGATAGAGGCCACACTGAGAAACATATTTCGGTGTTCTCTAACATTGATTTGTAACCGAATACCGTAATGTACATACTCTTGACATTTTCTCCATTACATCACCTTACAAAATATGCTAGTCGGAGTCTGCTAGAGCGATGTCACAATCTGAAATGGATTGCAATGGGTGTCTTGAAAAATGGGGATATAATTCAATGTAATTCTCATATTCCACTTCAGAAAGCCAGATTCTCCCCTCTCCCACTGCAAAATAGCAGAAGTGACCTACTGAAAGCACAGAGTCGTTTAGAAGCAGAGCTGGGCCTGGAAGCCAGGTCTCCGATCCAGGCCACAGAAACAGGAGTCATTCCTCAGGTCACTCCCTCAGGCTCCAGGTCATGGCCACCCACTCCCTGGCTCACAGGACTCACTCTCCTTTCTCTTTCCAGTTAGTGTCAATTGCTTTTAGCTTCTCTCCACAGTCAGACACCTCCAAGCCTGGTGCAGCACACACTACAGCATTTCCTGACACTCAAAGCCAGGATCTGTCAGTAGGCAGGGGAAGGCTCTGGCAAAGATCCTGGGGTGAAACCCTGGCCAGGCAGAGAGGCCTTGGGTCAGGACCTCAATATCTGTAAACTGTGGGTGTCTCAACAATACAAAGGGAGTAGCGAGACCTCAACATGTGCCACTTCTAAGATCAACATTGGGCGGGGAAGGCTGTAGCCCCTTCTGCGCCAGGCATGGAGCACTGCACCAGCATCTTTCAACACTCAAAAAAGCCTATGGTGCCGGGTGTGGTGGTGCACACCTTTAATCCCAGAAACTGGGGAGGCAGAGGCAGGAGGATTTCTGAGTTCAAGGCTAGCCTGGTCTACAAAGTGAGTTCTAGGACAGCCTGGGTTATACAGAGAAACCCTGTCTCGAAAAACAAAAACAAAAAAAACAAAAAAAAAAAAAGCCTATGGCATTATGCCAATTTACAGATGGGGGTTGTTAAGTTCACCTGGGTGAACTAATTTCTCCAATATCCTAAGCTCAGACAGAACCTAGACCAAAGGCCAAGCTGGAATCCAATTTTCCTTGACAAAAATCTGACTCCAAACTTCTAGTTGCAGCCAACTACCATGGTGGTTGTGGAAGCCTCTAACCACAGCCTGCTCCGTGCCCCGACATCATGCTGACAGATAAGAGGCAAAGGACTTCACATGCTTCCTCTCAAAAGAGAGAGCTTGTCATCTCTCCTGACGGGGGGCTTCAAGCCTTGACACACAGAGGAGTCATCAGGAGAGGGATGTCTTGATCCAAGAGTTTCCCAAACCAATCAAACCAGGAGCTCCAGATTTAGGACTATCTTTTGGCATTTAAAAGAATCTTTCCTGCTGATTCTAAATGTGCAGCTGAGACAGAAAATAGTTACCTTAGTCCTATGCATCACTTCGTACTTGTGAAAGTTCCTTCACACTAATGAGCTCTGTAGCAGCCCCATGGCGGGTTTGGGTGAAAAGGGAACAGCTACCACCATCTCCCAAGGGAGGGAGGCTCAGCAAGGGGGATGCAGTCTCCTTTGGAAGCCATCTCTCAGCCCAAGAGATCCAGTCTTGTTTCCTTTCCTCCCAAGCGATACAGAGAGAATTTCCAAATGCTAGCACACACCCCAACATGGCATGTGGGCCCTGGGGAAGGAGAGCAGCCGCACCGCACCACATATAACCACAGCCCTGCAGGGTAGGGGTAACATAGGGAAACCATTAGAGTGAACAAGAAGAGTGTGCGGACCCACGGCTACCTAGGAACGTGTGAAAGGAAGGTGAGGAGGAAGCCGGAGTGACTTGTGCTAGGGAGAAACCTAGTGGAAGAGGTCCTCTGAAAGTCACCAGCGAGTAGAAAATGGGTTTTATCCCATGATGGTTTCTCCTTTTAAAAACATAGACTATCTTTTATTTACTACTCTCTGATGATTCTATATGGAAACAATGTCTTGGCCAGATGCATACCAGGTTCCTTCCCCTGCTCTCCCTTGGCACCCCCAACAGGGATCCCTCTCTCATCCGATTTTCTTAAGATTCCAAGGCAAGGAGGAAATAGGCTTGAAAAAAAAAACCCAAGAGCTGCTAAGTCATACTCATGAACATTCCTAGGTGAATATAATCCACTTTAGAGCTGAGGTAACAGACTCACAGGGTAGCATCTCTCTAAGATCACCAGGGACAGGGCTGGAAGCCAACTACTTCAACAGTCCTACTCCTGGATGTAATCCTAAATGACAGTTAAGTTTGAGCAGCCCAAAGGCCCAGTGGGCTCTGCCTCCGATGAGCAGGTAGCAGATGCTGAGAGAGGTGACAGGCCATTGAGCCAGGACAGTTAGTGTGTGTGTGTGTGTGTGTGTGTGTGTGTGTGTGTGTGGTGTAATCTGGTCTTCAATGCAAACAATGGATGGGCTGGAGTCTCAAGATATGGAATCCAGAGAGATTATCTGCTTATCAGAGAGCATGGATACTTCTCTGGTCCAAGGAACTGAAATAAAGATATGAAAGGGGCCTTAGCAGGTTGTAGGTGTGTTCAAAGAAGTCAGGAACCCAGGAGGAATTCTCTTCTCTGCAAGAAAGCTGCTGAAGTCCTAACTCAAGAAAAAGGTCTGGTGGCTCACCTGCTGGGAATCATGTTTGAGCTCAGATCTGGACACAGAGCCTAGTGGAAAAGCACCTTGGAGCTGGGGATTTGGTCCATTTCTGCTACCAACTTGCTGTTTGACTTTCCTAAGGCTCTCCCCATACCCCAGGCCCCAGCCTCTTCCTGGCAGAAGATAGTTGTACTAGATGACAACTGCCATTCCCTTTTGGTGACATTATAAGCCCCCAGAGCTCCTTTCGCTAGCATCTCAGCTATGCCTGTATTCACGAGAGGGAACGGATGGCAAAAACATCCCCTGCCTAGTCCTCATCTGGAGATTTTCTCAAGTGGCCTATATCCACCTTCCACATCTGGATGGGTTCTCTTGCTCCTAACCACCATTCACCACTCTTTACAGGTTTGACTCATGCCTTGTTTGGGTTTGGCATTGCTACCGTCAAGGTCCAAGGCCGATCACCATGACAGGCAGTAATTAGCAGGACCCAAATCCTCGACAGTAACCATGGGAGTCAGAAAACCTGCACTTCTTGTTCCTTTCCAGGCGCCTTTCCCTGGTGCTGTTCATAGGGACAGTCGGGATCTTGTGACATGCTTGCCACATCTACTGCTGGGTTTCCGGGCAGCAAGTTAAGTCAGGGAGCCTGCCAGGGTTAGAGGATCTGTAATTTACTTAGGAACATTCCAGTTGATGGTTTCTCAACACTCAGCTTCCATGTGTGTGTCTCTCTCGCCCTGTGAAAGTTGCTTTCTTTTGTCCCTGCTACTGACAGCCAGGAAAAGTGTGCCGAGAAACCCTCTTGACTTTATAGGTAGTAATGGATAAGCAGTACCAATAAGACAATGCTTGTCCTCAAAGGGAATGTGACCCCCGGCTGTGTTGAACATCCTGCCTATCACTCCATCCATCCCAGTCATGTTCCATCACTGAAATAAGCCAGCGGAACCCAGCAGGTACTCTAGAACACAGACACCCCAAATCACAGAGTCCCCAAGACAGATGGCTGTCCCGGCTGGCTGCTCTGCCAGCCCCAGAGGGTAGTATGGATTCCCACAAGGACCTGCTAGAGAGACACCACACTCACCACTCATGGTCGGCTTCTTCTGCCTTTCCTGGGGCTCCTCTGGGAATGACAGAGATGGTGTGGGGAGACCGGCGCCAAGGATCGCCTTACCATTTATAGAAGCCTCTCCTACACACCCCAATTAGAATTCTAATGAGGTGGGCGAGGCACCAGGTCATTCCTGTAGTGCCTGTAAACGTTTCACTTACAACACACCCGTCACCCAATGGGAGGTCATCCTGCTTATGCAAGAAGGGCTTGGAAAGAAGAAAGGAGATGAAAGAAAGTCAAATGGTTTATTCTTAGGATTTCTTGTTTTATTTACAAAGGAAAGTGACTTCCTGGACCCCCAGCACTTGGGAAACTTGTCCCAAGCTCATGCCAGGAAGGCTTTTGTGACACAAGGGGATGTCTAGAACTTAGCAACTGTCCTTTCTCTCTGTGTACAAATATTATTAGGGCTAACTGCCTCCACACGCCACAGTTCATGTGCCTAGGGAAGAGGATAATAAGGTACATTTGAGGAAGCTGACAGCCCGAAGTTCCAGTGATGGCTAGGTCCGGGGTCATCCTTCAGATCTGAAGCTTGGAAGCTTTGGTTTAGGTTTGAGGATAAGCGTACCCACACGCTCGCCTCGCAAGGATGGAGGAGGATTAATTCAACATGACTACTTAAGTGGAAAGTGAATATATGTGCCTCACCATGGACTACATCAAAGATCTTGAAATCAGATGGCAGTTAGAATCCAGGTTAGGGGGAACCACAGTCTGTCTTTATAAAGCACTAGAAATGTCCACTGACTTTCCAGCCGCAAGCTCTCTCCAGGAGTGTAAAAGGAGCCATTGACCTGGTGTTTGTTTTGTTTGTTTTTGTTTTCCTTGCCCCAGCTTTAAAGGGGGTAGATTAAGGGCTGGTGAGGTGGCTCAGTGGTTAGGAACCTTTTCCCACTTTTCCAGAAGACCAGTTTTGTTCCCCTACATCAAGTGGCTCACAGTCACCTCCAGGTGTAGCTGGCTGTTTGGGAGGCACAGCTGGAATCACAGTCCTTGGGAAGCTGAGACAGGAGGATCACAAGTTATAGGCAAGCTTGGTAAAGGGGGACAGGGATAAAGCTCGGTAATAGGGTATCTGCACTAAGGGCCTGGCTTCAGTCTCCAGCAGTGCAATGCAATGACTCAATCAATAGATAGAATAAGTATTGAGAGTTTAAGATCTACCGCACTGCGCTGTAACTGTCTGCTTAATACGTCCCCACCCCTTGGCTGAGCACCTAGGAGGTACAGGCTGTATGTTATTAATTTTCTCCCCAAAACCTAGATGAGTACTTGACAATGGTGAGAACACAAACCTGTTGGACTAAAAATTAAAACATTATTTTATTGGCATGTGTGTCCTGAGCATGCGTGAATGCATGTATGTTACAGATCCGAAGACAACTTTGGGGTGTCTGTTCTCTCCTTCCGCCTTGTTGAGGCAGGGTCTCTATTGTTTCTGCCGTGCTGCTACTCTAAGCTAGGTAGTCCTCGAGGTTCTGGGAAAGTCTCCTGTCTCTGCCTCCCGTCTCCCTAGGATTGCTGATGTGTGCAACCATGCCCAGTCTTTTGTGTGGGTTCCAGGGATCTAATTCTGGATGCCAGGCTTGTGTGCCAAGCACTCTTATCTACTGAGCAATCTCACTGGCCCCTGCTTGAATACATGAATGAACGAACGAATGAACGAACTAACGAACAAACGAATGAATGACTAAGAAGATGATAACTTCTATCCTTGTGGTGGTTCCTGTGGCCAATGCCTTCACCTGTGTTACCTTTTTCCCACCCGCACATACATATCCAGCATAGGTTCTATTGTTGCTGTGATATGAAGGGGACAAACAGATGAACTCAAGGCTACGTAGCTGTAGGATTGGGACCCAAATTTAAATGATTCCAGATCTTGCCTGCTCACTCTCTGAGGTCACTTCCTAGATGATGAGGGAGCTTGGCCTTTTTAGGATCCTGATAGGTTTTTTTTGGGAGAGGTAGATGCTTAAGAAGAGAGCAGAGGTTTCAGAGGTGTCTGGCAAAGAGCCCTGAATCCCATGTGGAGGTTTGAGGGTGGCTGTGGCCCATGCTGTTCTACCGGCTGTGACTCTGGGGAAAGCCTTAGTTATGCAGGACATATCCTACCAGGAGCCTTGAAAGTCACCGTGTGACCCAATGTGATACGTGAGTGTGGAAGTGCTCCAAGTACTCTTGAGTATGGAACAAGGAGAGGGAAGAGTTACCCATTAGTGCTCATATTTCTGTTGGCCTGAGAGTCTTTGAATAATCTGACAAAGTAACCCAAAGAGGACAAGCGGGTGGTACTGCCCTTGGAGAAGAGCCTGAGGTCATACAGACCCAGGTCCATATTCTGGTTTTGTCAAGTCACCCCATCATTCAGAGCTTCCGTTTCCTTGTCTGTAAAACTGAGGCAGAATTGTTGTGCGGAATTAAAGGAGTCGTAAAGAGCTTAATTAGCATGTCCTCTGGCATAGCCCAGTGCAAGCAGTCAGTGCTGAGATTGTTAGAATTATTATCCTTAAAGAATTGCACAGCTCTGAGTGTCACGAATTTTGCAAGGGGACCCACAAGTATCTATGCTGATGCCTGGTCATGTGGCCTTCCTTCGGACCAGCCTTTACCCCATTGTGGTAGATAAATACAGACACTGGATTCAGAAGACCCGAATGCAAATCCAGGCACTAGAGCTTGCTGACCTCTGCTACCTGACCACGAATCCTGCTGAGCTGCAGGGAAACCCAGAACCACTGTTTGGTCACTGCTAGGGATACTTCCTGAGACACACAGCTTGGGCCAGTTTCCCTTGTCCCCTCAGGGCTGCCCGTCTAGGCTGGCCAGCAGCCTGATAACTCCCCCAGCTGCCAGGTGCAACAGGGAGTCTGCCTGAGCCTAATGCTAGCTGTGGGAGGATTGCATCATGGCCACTGCCACAGCCCCAACCTGCAGGCAAATTATAATTGCTAGCTTTGTCACAATTTCAGCTAAATGATTTTCAATTCATAGTTGAGTCAGACAGCTATCCACGGGATGAAATTCCTGCTTGACCACACTCTGCGGCCCAGACACCGGGTAAGATGGAGTACGCAAATGGAGGCTTTTAAAAAGAGAAGCCCATTGATCATTTGCCTTTTTTCTCTCTCTAATTAAAGGATTTAGGATGCTGAAGATTTCACAACACAGAAAGAAGTTGTTCAGCCCAGATACATCTTCAACACAAACCCCATACCTAAAGCTTAGGGAATATCATAGTGGACAGAAAGACTTGAACAATGACAAGAAGACCTGGACATATGACAGGAGACATGGCTGTCTAAACAAGACCTGAGCAACGACACCAGTTGACATAAATGGAGGAGCACACACGTGCACCCACTGAATAAATATATAAGTTCAATTTGCTGAGTTTATTTAGTACTGTATGTGTCTGCATGTGTGTGTGTGTGTGTGTGTGTGTGTGTGTGTGTGTGTGTATGTGTGATTTTGAGAGAGAACATGGGGTTAGGACATGGGAAGAGAGGAAGGGAAAGGGAGTATGTTACAAATACAGTACACACTTGTAAATTTTTAAAAAGGAAATTAAGACAATGAAAAATAATTTATTTTTTTAAATTCAGGAGTAAATTGTTATTAGTCACTACCCATGCTTTCAAATGCCTTTCACACAGTCTGGCTACTTCTCTGCTGGGACTTGATGCTGGAGCTGATGGTGCCTGTCTCCTGTAGCCCTGTGAAGCTTCCTGTGGCCTCTTTCCATGTCCATATGAGCACACACACACACACACACACACACACACACACACACACTCATGCACTCACCACTATTCCTGATATCACATTGTGTGCTAAGAGTTCAACATCTGTGAACTTCTAAAGGATCTTGAGGAGCACTAATCCATTTCACAGCTAAGAAACTTAGCTTACAGAAGCTAAGTAGCTGTCTTGATAAGGTAATGTGGATGCACCAGGATCCACCTAACCCAGGTCCTTCCGTTTAGTGAAGCCTGGTTCCTAGGAAGGCTCTCACCTGGGTCTTCTGCCTGGGAGACTGATGTTACTGAACTCAGTGGTGGTGTTAACAATCCAGGGCTGAAAAGGAAGGTGTGGACCCTTGGGATCTGATGCCGGAACCATCCACTTCAATGTTTGTGTCCCAACTTCCTACTCCTGTCCAAACACAAATCAACAAAACCTTGTAGGAAGAGTAGGTATCTGATGATCCCTCGGAAGTCATCTGTGTGCATTTCTTTGACTGACTGCTGCAGGGGGCACAGTGAATTCTAAGTGATGCCCTTACTTGAACAGTCAGACAGGAAGCAACAGAAAAATTTGAAGATGATAAACTATAGCCAAAGGGGTGTGTATCACTTGTAGTCAACTTCCAGAAAGAGTGATAGATACCGATGACAGCAATAAGTGAGGTCAGCTTATTAAAGAAGATGCATTTCAGATAAACCAGGAAAGAGAGGATCAAGGAAAGGCATGCACGGTGACAGAGAGTCTTCATTCCATGGGCTGCACATGGTTTTCTGTGGGGCACACAGTGCTTGAGGTCAGTAGGAAAGACTGGACAGGCTGGCCTCCACTTTTTGTCCCAATGGTCACCCTAAGTTTTTAGACCTAGAAGAGAAATAGGTGGGTGGGTCTCAACCCCCTGCAAGACTCTGTTGGAAAGATCGGTTTCTCTTGCTAAACTCTCTTGACCATTCATGAGGACAGGTGGGAAAAACGCAAACGCAGAAAAGCGACTACAACCCACCGTCTGGTGCCTGATGGTACACCTGCAGGGCCAAGTTGTAGCCAGAGAGAACACCAGGAAATAATGGTGGCAAGGGACAGCTGCTGGAGGATGTAGCTTCTCAGGAAGAAAACAGACCAGAGGCCACAAAGCCCCACGTTTTATTTTTATATTGGACTTATATATTTATATATTTATATATTTATTTTATATTTATTTTTATAATGGACCAAGGCCTACAGATAAATGCTTGGCCTAAGATCTCAGGATGGCAACTTGAACCGCAGAGCAGAAGAGAGTGCAGGGGCTCTTCCTTCCCTTTGGAGAGCCCCTTCACCACCCAGGCTGGCGCACCCTGGATTTCCAACTGGGAAAACTCTTGTTTCTGCCAATTTAGTCATTTCCTGCTTTTCAGTTGAGAAACTCCCTTGACACCTTCTTATATGTAGTGTGATGAGGCACATTTTTATTAAACTCATTCTTTGACAATGTCATGCATGTGTATGAAGCAATCCTATGGCTCCGACCCCACCTTCTCTTAGCTCTTCCGCACCCTCTCCACCTCCTCCCTCCAACGCACTGCCCCACAGTTGTGTCTCCTTGTTTTGTTCTGTAACCCGCTGAGTTTAACTAAGGCAGGCTGTGTGACCATGGATTTGGAGTGAACCAATTTTGATATGTCTTTAGCAAGTAAAGAAAAGTTTTAAAGTCTAGAATTTGTGTAACAAAATGCAAAATGTTTCATATGCCCTGTCGTTTTTGCTGTGTTGACAATAAATATGCATAAATTATGGACACAGGAGAAAAGTATCCTCTTCTGAGGAAGGATTAGTGAAGTAGGGTCCTGCCTTTCCTACAATGATGATCCACTACAAGAGAGGTAAGTAGAACATATAGAATGTAATTATACAGCAGGGATCACAGGTTTGCCTACTATATATATAGTAAAGAGTCACAGGAAAGTGAACGTTTCACCGTGACATAAAAGACAACAGAAACTGGAAGAAAGAAAATTCTCATCTGCGTAAAGGTGGTATGAAGTCCGAGCGCATCCACGGACCAATTGGAAGGCACCCGACAGCATGTGACCAGCTCTCCTGTCAGCCACTTTCTAGACCTACTCACCTACTGCACTGAAGTTTAGGCAGCTTCTGAAATAAGGAGCCATGGACGGGAGCAAAGGGACCCACGTCTGTTCTCATTTGTTCTCATGGCACACTGGGTGACTTACATAGAGGCAGATCCCTCCACTGCTCCGCTTGTGGGTACACGCCCAAAGAAAATGAAGTTGGTACAGAGCGTAGACATCTGCCCACTCATGTCCATTCAGCTCTATTTACGAAGCCCAGTCACAGAAGCAGCCTCAGTGCCTATTTCTCAGTGAATGGGTAAAGCAAAGGTGATATATGAGTTTTAGTTAGCCATAAGTAGGAATGAGATTATGCTATTAGCAAGAGAATGGATGGGAAAACGTGTTAACTGCAGTAAGTCAGAGTCCAAAAGACAACACAGCATATTTTTTCTCATGCAGAATCTAGATTAACCCCCCCCCCCCAAAAAAAAAAAAAAACCAAGTAGAAGAGGGTTTATTTGGGAGGAAGGTGAGAGAACCGGGAAGAAGACAGAGAGGGCAAAAAGGAATATGATCAAAGTACTTTGGATGCATAGGCAAAAACATCATTATCTTCAATATTTGCTATTCATTTCTTTAAAGGATTCGGTACTAAAGAAGTTCCATCAGTGAATTTGGTGCTAGGAACTGTACTTGCCCTGCTAGACAAGTTCTTTACCACTGAGCTGATTCCCAAGATAGTACATTAATTTATGGTTGGGAAATCTATTGTCTGCTGGCTGCATTTAACTGGGAGGTTTGGTCTTCATCAGATTAATCCAAAACTAAAGGCTTCTTACTTCTCTGGAGCAAAGTGGGGATTCCCAGGCAGTATATTTAGGTCCTAGTTTCGTGCATCAGTAAAGAGAGCCATAAAATAAAAGAGTCATAAACTTTAAAGGGCTGAGGCTTGTTCTGGCACATGTGGTTCTTCATAGCAGGGTGCCAATAACTTTAAAGCAAAGTGTGAGCGAGGCTACCATCTTGTCTACCAGAAGACAGACTAGATGACAGGAAGTCAGGAACGCTTGGAGAAATAGCTTTGTTCACATCTCTGAACAAAGAAAATCCAAACAAGGCTTGCTCCTCATAGTATGGCAATATTTGTGAGGACCCAAGAGATGAAACAGAATTGTTAATTTAAGTCAATTACAGCTCAGAATAAATAATCTTCTGTCTCCCTCCAGCCAGCCCTCAGCATTCCGCTTCTCTTGCTCGTCCCAGCATGCCCTCTGGCTCAGACTCTGTGTCCTCAGCATTTGGGTAAAACAGAAGCCTTGCATTCTGGGGGTTTGGAGATTTGGGTCTAGTCAAGGCTTCTCTCTAACACACTTGGAGACCTTGAGAGATGCAGGGTTCGGTTTAAATCGGGAGATGTCAACCCTTTCCTCGGCCAAAGCATTACCTCATCTACAAACCCATCAGCAACAACTCTCATTAGACACGGTGATTGTCAACGAACATGACCACCTCTACCTATTCCTGATTCTCAGGGAGAATCTCTGAACAAGATGATCATAATGTATTTTGTATCCCTACCCCACTCCTGAGTTTTAAGATTCTACAGTTAAATTATATATATATATCCAGGCACAGATGTAGTTATCCTTGTATACAGCTTGATGATGCCTGAAAAGACTTATAAGAGGATGCTAATTATGGTTTTCTCTGGGGAGAGGATCTAGGAACCCTATGATGAGGAAACTATAGCTATTGATTTTGTTGTTTGCTTTTTTGTGGTACTGGGGATTGAGCCAAGGACTTTGCACGTGCTAGACAAGCACTCTATCACTGAGATATATTGCTAATTCTTGGCCATTTGAGACAGAGTTTCACTATGTGGCCCAAGCTGGAGTAGGACTTCTGATCTGCCTGCCTCGGCTTCCCAAGAGCTGAGAGTATAGGTATGTTCTACCATGCCCCAGAGGACTCAGGGAATTTTATTTGGCTGCCTGTCACAGAGTCCCAAAGAAAGGCACTTAATCACACAAGTGGTTTTTATCTCCTTTCTATCTAAATGAAAAGTTTAGACAAGCCATCCAGAGCTGTTACTTGGTTGGAAGGATTGTTTCCAGCTCCATCTGGCTTTACCTGGCCTCAAGCTCATAGATAGATCGTGCACCTCTGGGTGACACCCTGTGTTTCTGGCAGGAAGGCAGAAGGGCAAAGAGCACTGGCAGCTGATTAGGTAATGAGCTATCCTGGAAGGAAGCCTCGGCCACTTCTGCTGAAACCACAGCAGAATGTTCCTGCTCCCCTCAGCTTTGAGGGCTGGGAAAGAGAGCTATCTTGCTGGATCGATGTCAGGCATACAACACATGCCCAATGCAAATTTAGGGTCTCATTGGTACTAATGAAGAGATAGAGCATTGACCTGGTGGTCACAGTGTGCCTATCATACATATGTATGCATTGTCTTTTCAAATAATAACACTGACAGAAGAAAGCCCCAGGAACAAAAAATACATCATGAAACATGTCCATAGCAATGACAAAGTAGAAACCACACCAGGTTCCCAGCACCACCAAGAAATAATCAGAAACGTCCTCTCAGGTTGTATAGCAAATAAGAACAAAACATGCTTATCTAAGCTCAGCCTTGGTGGGAGCAGCACGAGCTGTACTCTGCAATCATGTGCTGTCCTGTTCTCCCTCTGCTTGGGTAGCAAAGCTCCACTCCAGGCAGCAGGCGTTCCTCCATTGTTCACTGCTCTGTGTCATTCCAGGGCTAGGCCTTCATTGAACAGAGTCTGGGATTTTGTCTGGGATTTTGTTCTCACAGATGAACCTATTCTAAAAGAGACCTACTCGGTTCTTCAAGGGCAAGGAATCACTACAACAGAAAACAAGGAATGGAATGAATCATTGGGACATCCGAGTTCAGGTCCCCTGTACTCTTGGGAAAGTCACTCTGAATATCCATTCCTCCATTGGGGTGGAGAGGGAGGGTAGAGACAGACAGGCAGGCAGGCAGACAAGCAGGCACACAGAGAGAAAGAGAGAGGGAGAGGGAGAGAGAGACAGACAGAAACAGAGAGACGGGAAGAAAGAGATAGAGAGAGGCAGAAAGAGATAGTCTTAGCAAATAAAGAAGACATCTCACACTATGCTGAGAGCTGTGGCCCAACCCTGCTGTCATAGACCCCCTCCTCTCTATCCTCCTTTTCCTCTTTCTCTCCCTTTTCTTGTTCTCTCTAGCATTCTCCTTACCTCTCTCCCTTTTCCTGTGAAGAGTATTTGCCACCCGAAACTCTCCTAAGGACACATTGTAGTTGGAGGGTGTCATTTGACACAAGCTGTTAGAACTGACAATGTTCCCATTAAGGCAAAGGGACTTAGGGCAAGAACGCCCTAATGGGGAGCTCAGACACGTAGCTAGGAGAAAATGGAAGTGAAGGGACAGTTTGTGCTCTAGCCGGAACAAGGACTTACACATGAGAAACATAAGCACTTTCTGTTTCCTCCCCAGCTTCTCTCCCTTCCTGGGGATGGAAGCACGGGAGGGGGTATGACCGTTTGCCATGTGCCAGTCCCCACTAGCCTTCCTGCGGATTCCGAGCCTTGCACACTTGAGCCTGCTTGTCACCTCGTGTGCACACTTGCTATGCCCTTATTCATTAAATATTTTCCTTCAAATATATATTTTTTTCAACTTGCATATCCACTTTAAACCTGACCCAAGTGATGGCATAAGAGTTTGCTGTGTTGGGCATTTGCTAAGGCATCTGAAAACAAACCTGTTTGGAATGGATGATTATTCCTGTGCGAGCGCTCAGTGTGTCACAGTCTGGGACCCACCAGCAATGATTCCCCCCCCCCCAACCCCAATCCTTGGAAGGGTCCTCTGAGGCAGGAATTACGACTGTCATCTCTCACAGGAAGAACTTAAGTTTCTCTGAGAGATTAAGTACCTTTCCCAGGAATACAAAGGCAGCAAAGGCAGAGAGATATACAACACTACTATTGTTAGCTGGGTTCTTTTATCGCTGCTTGTCCTGTAGCTGGGAAAGAGTGGAGGAAGAGGTAGACAGAAGCGCATCAGCCTACAGTGCCTTGTTCAGTACTCACAAAGACCCAAGCTCCAACACCCATCCTTGCCTCCAGCGTATAGTCTCTGTCTTTTCCACCTCACAATAGAGTCATGTCTGCCACCAAGCTGGCCCTTTGATGTGAGCCTATGGAGTGGTGGCTTTGTTTCCAGATATCTCCCACTATAGTGTGGCCTGGGTAGAGCTCCTAGAAGCCCGCTTAATCCTACCCTTTCAGAGTTCTAGCCCTGCTCCTCCTGAATGTTTGCTTCTTGCCTGGGCAAACACAGGGCTTTGCTTTACCCTTATGTAGAGCCTAGCACAGTAGTAGGCTGTGGGCATTCATTCTGGAAGAAATGGTAAGCATTCTTGCAACTTCTCTTAATCCTCAACAGCATCTAGTTGCCTAGCACAGATGACTCACTTGGTTGATAAACAGAGGCAGGATTCTCTGCCATCTGCCCTCTGGTCCCTTCACTTAGGTCTACCTATCAAGCACCTGGTGCACGAAACCAAGAAAACATCAAAAGGTCACGTGAGCACCTGATCTTGCCCTACCTCACTTCTTTAGTCTCCTCTGATAGCAGCTGGATCTAAAGCGTCAGAGATAGGGAAGGGTGTAGGAGAGCCCATGAGTAATGACTGGAGTAACAGGTGTTTATGATGGACAGAGAGCACGTCAATCGCTGTTATGGATACTGTTAAATATAAATGCTGTTATCTTATTAAATGCCAGTCAATAGTTTGAAATTCCAGAGGGAAATATCACCAAACCCACCTTATAGATAAGAAATTCCTGGGAAGGAATTTTAAGAGACTCGCCCAAGGGTACCCAGCTATTAAAGAGCAGAGTGAAGATTTGAACCCAGGTCCATCTAACTCTCAAGTTCCCAGTCATTAGTCATCATTACCTTTGGACGAGAGACAATGGTTTACAAAAAGCATTTCAAGATGATCTAAACCAAAGTTTCAAAAAAAAATATGCCCTAGAACATTAGTTTCTTAAATCTGAAGAGGAAGGGACCAAAAATTGTTGGAAGAGGTTGGCTAAAGGAAAGCAGATGTTTCCACTGTAGGATTTCTGAGTTTTTATCATTATAAAGTTCATGTGAGTCTCCAAAGGGAACTGTAATATGTCTCATGGTCCATATCACCTAAGGAGATTGTTTATATGTGAACACACACACACACACACACACACACACACACACACACACACACAGTGTTTTACAGAATAGTTTGGAAGATACTCATCCTTCACATCCTTTTAAGTATAAAAAGGAAGGAGGAAGCTTGACCAGGTAACAAGATAATCCAAAACAGAATGCTTTGAGCACATCGTGGCCTCATTTCTGTTCTGCCTATTTCCATAAACAATGCCGTTTGTTGTTGTTAAGAAGGAGGAAAATACTCACCACATGCCAGGCACTGGGTGAATGAGACACAAGAGCAACCTCACTGCACTGTGTGGTTGACATTGGTAAAGCCACAGCCTGAGGTTAGGGAAGCCAGTGTTGGAATGAGTGGGTGGAATTTTCTGGCCCTTGCCATGTGCCAGCGTGCCTTTTGGAAATCCGAGATACCTTCTGTTTTACTAACCCATCCATCACAAATAGCAAGCCATTGTCTGGTTCCAATCCCATCCTCAAAATTCTCTTGCGATAGTAAAAGGATCAATGGGGGTACGTGTACAGTTCTCTGACTCTTGTCGACACTGAGTGACACTCTTCTGCAATGGGGAGGGGGTAGGGGGGGGGGGGGGGGGGGGGGGGGGGGGGGGGGGGGGGGGGGGGGGGGGGGGGGGGGGGGGGGGGGGGGGGGGGGGGGGGGGGGGGGGGGGGGGGGGGGGGGGGGGGGGGGGGGGTGGTAGGGGAGGGGATGATTCCTGGAGTGCCGAACCCCAGAACCATCACAGAATGTCAACAGGAGGAGATCTTGGCAAGTCAGCATTCCAAACCCAGGCTGCAAATAAACAAGTCCTACTGGAGGATCAGGGCTTGCTCTGGTCTCCTGCACTTGGAGATCCATCTAGCCTGGTGTTCCTGCTGTACTCGCCAGCCTGCAGTTATGTTTAGTGTGACACCTAAGCCACTTGAAGTAGAAGTCAAAGTCCTTCTACATATGTGTAACTGTGTGCCCTTAGGTAGGTCACTCTCCATGTCTGGGTCTGTTCACTTACTCTAAGAAAGAGGAACTTGGATTTGAGCTTTCCTTGGCCCCCAAATTTCTGTGGGTGTTCCACAGGAGAGGCCAACTTGCCAAGGGTCAAAACATCTTCAATTTACCAGTGCCTCTCAGTATCCCCATCTTTGTCCACTTACTGGCCATATGTTCTCTAAAATTTTGTTCCATCCTTTTAGGTTTCAGATGGGTGAGGCTTGCTTCTGGGAAAGCATAAATGAAGGCTAACATGCTGGGACAAGAGTGGATTGATGGGATAGTTCCATCAGCCGCCATCAGGTTCTGCAGTGTCAGTTTGCATTTCTGAGTCCTGACTCAGAAAGGTGTCAAGTCTGTTTTCTTCTTTGTCTCTTTCTTTGAGGTGCTGGACAGAACCTAAGTATGCTTTTTCTGGTACTTTGAGTTTCTTCAGTCTTTGACTAAAACCACATGACTGCCAGTTTACCATGTAGCTGATCTCCATGTCCAGTTAGAGAAGCGTGCGCGCGCGCGCGCACACACACACACACACACACACACACACACACACACACAGAGCCTTTTCTTCTCCATTCTCCTGGAATGTTGAGAGTTACAACTTGCCAGCCCTGGGATTTTTCTTCTAATCTCTGATAAGATTGATTGTTTTGAATAAGCTTTGAGTTTACCTAACTTTAAAAAATTAAATGGGAAAGATGGTTTGGTGGGGTTACTATGTAGCTTGTGAGAGCAAGGGGAGTAAGCTACCCCTGAAGGTTTCTCAGGGGTGGGGAAATCCCTTTCTCTGCCAATCCGAATGTTGCAGGACAGAACAGGACCTGGAACAGTGACAACACTGAGATGTTGAAATTGTGCCACCAAATGGCTTGACAACCCTTTCATTCTCCACTGCTCCCTGATTTGTAGACAAAAACTTTTGAAGGAATGGTTCCAGAGCAAGTATCTCTTCAGAGCAGAGCATCCCTTTAGTCCATCCTTCAAGACTCATATGTGTCCAGGAAGGTGGTCCCGACGTTGGTAGGTTTGGAAAGTCTGGTGTTTTTCATATTTTCTCCCAGAACAGATTCACCATGATTAATCATTAGTGACTTGGTGTACTGAAGAGGTCTTAGCTTTGGCTGGAATGAGCTCTAAGTTCCGGGCTCAACATAAGCAGCACTTGATACAACTCAGAAAGAAGAAAAGGTGTGTCACAGGATGGACTTGCTAGCACTGAGGACCAGCAGGGTGAGTGAGGCAGCAGCAGCAGCAGCAGGAGCAGGCTCTCCTTCAGGCTGGAGAGTTGAGCCCTGGGAAATGTCTGATAAACTTCCCCTGGCCTTCTACTAGAGACAATTGGGGGCCCCCAATTAGAACCTGAATTCTTCCCTAAAGAAAACAATGGAAACAGCTCTCCAAACGTATCTGCAGCTATGGTGCCCACACCTCTTCTCTCAACCTTAACTCGGTCATCCATTTCCCCTGTGAGGTTTGGTAACAAACACCTTGGAAGCCATGCATTTGAAAGAGAGCAAGGAGGGGCATATGGGAGGGTTTGGAGGGAGGCAGGGAAGAGGGAAGTGATGTAAGTATATTATAATCTCAAAAAAACCGAAATTAACATACAAAATGAAGCCATTTCTTATTTCTGTCTTCAGAATGGAGAATAAACACTCTCTCTGTGGGGCCATCTGGCTCTCCCATCTGGGAATGCCATTAACACCAGGTGCTGCTTGGGGGATTTCCTGCATGTTTATTTTCTGCTTTCTCCACCAGGCAGTTATTATTTCACATTTCTGATTGGTGGCTCATGGATTAGCTCTTCTGCTCTGATTTTTCGATGAGATAATTGGAAAGTTGGCTATGCTTCCCCATCATTTCACTCTGCCTAGGGCCACTTTGGAAGCCAATGCTAATTTGATGTTTTTATGGCTTTTCCAGAGAGAGAGTGAATAATTATTTAACTTGTAGCCATGGTAGAGATTAGGAATGACTACAGAAACCTTAGATACTCCCAAGTCTCCAATTCATGAAAAACTACACAGGAAAAGTGTGACTGCTTTCCCTATCCCATAGAGCATCTTTCTCAAGACCAAATAGGATCGTGGTAAGACTTGAACTCAGAAAATACAGATCTTGGGCATGGTTCTGTCACAAACTGTGTGTCCACTTCGGGCCTCAGTTTTACTATCTGTGAAATGGAGATGGATTTGTTCATTCATTCAACAGTTATTTGATCGCTGCCAGTGCACACTGTGTGCAAGACCCTTCTACCTACAGAACTCGGCATTCATACGTTTGTATGTCTGTGGAAAGGCTTTAAAAATAGTGTTGTAAGTTTGCATGGTAAGCAGTGGGCTCATAGTGACATAGTCATGTGTTGTCTCTTCACCCCCTCCTCCTCCCTCCTCCACTTCCCTCCTCCCCTTCTCTAACCTCCTTTTGCGGGTCCCCTCCCCCACAGCCCTCCTCTGTTTTTATGTCATAATGATTTCATTCCCCTCCCCTCCCTTAAGATCGATTCTTCTCTTCTCTCCTGATTTCAACACACACACACACACACACACACACACACACACACACACACAGAGACAGAGAGAGAGAGAGAGAGAGAGAGAGAGAGAGAGAGAGAGAGAGAGAGAGAGATTAAATAGAAGATTCGTCCCGAGCCTGGCTTATTTTGCTTAACATAGGATATTTATTTCCATCTATTTTCCTGCAAAGGCTGTTTTTTCATTTCTCTTTACAGCAGCATAAAATATTGTTGTGATGATATACATTTTATTTATATATTTGTATAGGCTGCTTCCATATCTTGATGATTGCTCTTCATATAACAATAAACAAAGAATCTTTGTGGAATTTGAGGCCTAGTCCCTTGGGTATACACTCAGGAATGGTATTAGTGGCTCATGTGGCAGTTTTATTTTTACTTTTTGGGAAAGTCTCTGTATCAATTTCCATGGTGGCTACACCTGTTCACATCCCCAGTAGGGCTTTTCTTTCTCTATACTTCCGGCAGCAATTGTTTTCTTGATTCTGACTTAGATGAAATAGAATTTCAAAGCTTTTTTCTTTAAAGATGTATTTTATTTCTAGTTATGTGTATATATGTGTATGTCTCTCTCTCTCTCTCTCTCTCTCTCTGTGTGTCTCTGTGTCTCTCTCTGTGTGTGTGTGTGTGCGCGCACACACACACACAGAGGCTAAAGGTACTGGATTCCCTCTGGAACTGGAGTTATAGGAGACTGTGAGCTGCTGTCATGGATGTTGAGAAGTGCACTCCAGTCCTCTCAAATAACAATATTGTTATACATAAAACTCTTAACCACTGAGCTGCCTCTAGCTCCCAAAGCAGTTTTAACTTGCATTTCCCTGATGGGTAAAGATGTTGGACACTTTCCAAACATTTACTGGTCATCTGTGAGTAGCCTTTTGAGAACTGCCTCTTCAGTTCATTAGCCTATCGTTGACTGGGAAAAGAAATGGTGTCTATTTTTTCAGTCTATTTTATATTCAATATATCAACCCCTATCTGATATATAATTGGCAAAAAATTTTACCCCATTCTGTAAGCTTCTATTGTACTCTGGCGATTATTTCATTCACTGTGCAGAAGTTTATGAATTTCATGGGTTCTTACTTGTCAATTTTTGAGTTGTTTTCTGTGCCACTGGGAAAAGAACTGGAGTTCTTTTTTTTAACTTCTTAGGCATGCCTTTGCCTTGAAGGGTTTTCCTTTAGAAGTTTCAAGGTTTCAAGCCACATGTACGAGAGTTGTGCCTGGATGTTTGTCCATGTGTCACCTGCATGGCTGGTATATGCAAAGGCCAGAGAAAGGCATCAGATGCCCTGCAACTGCAATTCTAGACATTTGGGAACCGCCATGCCTTCTGCAAAATAGCAAGTGCTCTTCACCACAGAGCCATCTGTCTGCCTCCATGCCTTGTGTCTTCAATTAATGTCTTCAATTAATTTTGAATATTTGTTCAAGGTGAGAGAAAGGATCTTGTTTATTCTTCTACATGTGATGCGGAGCTTTTTTTTTCATTTGGTGAAGAAACTGTCTTTTTTTTTCTAGTGTATTTTTTAAAACACTTTTGTCAAAAATTTGGTGACAGTAGCTGAATGGGTTTAGTCCTGGGTCTAGTATTCTATTCCACTGGTCTACATTATCTGTTTTGTGCCAGTATGTAGGAAGGTTTGGTAGACTATTAAGTACGCTATGAAAATAAGAGTGTCTTCCAAGTAGATGTGATCAGGAATACTTTCTCCTTTTAAATTAAATTCTTTATTCGCGCTCCCAGGCAAGTGTTTCTTAGTGATGACCTTTTGTGGTGCGTAGCACTGGAAAACAGATGGCCTTTGATATAGGGTGAGATAAACCAATAAACCCAATGTAATAAAAAATAATAGGCCAAGGGGGTGAAGAGATGCTTCAACAAATAAGAACAGTTGTTGCTTTTTCAGAGGACCCAGGTTCGTTTCTCAGCACCACTCCTACCTCCAGTTCCAGGGGACCCCAAACCCTTCTCTGACTTCCTTGTGCAGCAGACATACCTGGCGCACAGACATGGATGCAGGTGAAATGCTCATACACATGAAAATAAAATAAATGCTTTGTTAATTATAAAAGGAAAATACATGACAAGGTGTTGACTATACCTCATCTACTGAGCATCAAAGATTATCAACAGCTGGCACTGTAGGTACCAGTTTTCCGACAGGATTTGGGGACCGACAGGAAGCTTTGTTCTGCAGCTTATGCCCACTGTTGAAAGAGAACTCTGGCCTGGGAACATATCTAACTTCAAAGCCCAGCAATTATTTCACTTAGGCATTATTGCAAACCAGCCCTCGGCAAACACTGCCATCTCTATAGAGAAAGAACAGCCATTGTCCTCTCCTTTTATCTTGACTATAAGAAAAAGAAATAATGTATGAAAGGATAGAGGCCCAACCTTCCTCTATTCTTGAGTTAGCTAGAGTACTGCTCAATAGCCAGGCCCTCTCTGCACACACTCTTCCCCAAAGTGCCACAGGTTCCCTAAGTTGGAAAAGGTACCCGTGCTACGTTTCTAGACCGAACAGCAGCAAGATTTGGAAAGGACAGACAAAAGCAAAAAAAGCATGGTGCCTACAGATGGCTTCACCATTGACCAACTCTATAACTTTTGCCACCTCATTTTCCATAAGTTGAACGTGATTAACACACAGGCTGCTACTCATGCCAACCTGCTAGGCAGCTCCAATGCTGGAAAAGCTCTGTGCCAAGCTAAGGGCCATGGCTAATGTCAGGGATTATTCTTCAGTGCACATCACTTGACCTTGTATTAGCAATGTCTGTGCCTTATCGTTCCTCTGCGTGACAATTACCATGCCGGTTTGTCCCACAACCCAAGTTGATTTTCTGATCATTATCTATTTAGTAAGTTTCTTACACCTCTACTTTCTGAATCCTTCTCCCTCTTAAATAAATATCTGTGTAGAATTCTTTCCCAGCAGAGAGATGGCAACCTGAGAGCCCACTTGTTTGGAGTGGTGAATACTACCTGGTTTTTAGTGGGGGCAGACCTATTTCCCTTTTCTCCTTAAGCTGAAGTCATACCTAAGTCGTGTATTCCTATAAACAAACAACGGTTATTTCCAAGCCCAATGGCAGTACAAAGTCCCAGCACCACACCTGTGACACCTAGACATCTTCCCACAGTTAAATATACCCACAGACGGAATGATTGCGTAGCATGTTTGCAGTCCTTGGAATTTATGGCTTGTTTTATTAGCTCTTCCCTAGAACCTCCCAAAAGGATGACCAGTAAGACTGTGACAAAATCAAGGTCTCAGTGACACCATGAGTGTGACAACTCATTGCTTCCAGGGATGAGGGTGGGTGGTTTTGACATTAATAATGAGGAGATTGTGAGCCCTTGGAGTACCAAGTCAATGGAAACAACTATGCAAATACCCTTTGAAGACTTCTCCATTGAGCAAATGATTTCCGAAGACACTCCTTCCTCTGGTTGATCCGCATTTCTTCCTGGATAGCTTAGTTTTCTCAAAAGCAAAACAGGAAGTCTGAAGCCTTGAGAGTGGAAGAAACTTGCTCTAAGTTTCTGAGTGAGTTGGCTGCAGGGTGCAGACCACAGCATTTGGCACAAAGAAACTACAAGAAACTAGATTCCTAACATGGATTCTACTCTTCTGGATTGAACTGACTTTCCTGCCCACTGTGATAGATCCAGACCTTATGTGCCTACAAAACACTCAACATTCTGTGGATCCACATTGCCATGAGCGTAAGTCAATCTCAGAATACTTTTAATAGGTTGGCCTTATGTAGCGCAAGCTGTCCTCAAATGCATATGACTTGCTATAGCTAGCCTTTAATCTGAAAATTTGAACACTTGCTATGAAAACAAGGGAAAATATTTCAATAATCTTTATAATCATTGCCCAGCAAAATGGCAATTGTTTTTATATACCGGATTGATAACATCATTAAAATTAATTGCTGTAACCTCACTTTTTCAAGAGGTAAAGCACTTCCAATGAAGATCTGGAACCCGTAGAAGATCCAGATGTGCCAGCACATGTGTGTAGTACCAGAGCTTCTAAAGTAAGATTAGAGGCAGAGATGGGAGCGTCACCTGGAAGCTCAAAGCCCAGCTCGGCTGGAATATACAGTACAGCTGAAAAAAGACTCTTTCAATAAAATGGGAAGATAAAATGGCCTTCTCAAAGGTCTCCTGGCCTCCATGTGTACACTGTGGCACTTTTTCTAGCTACACACTCAAACACATGAAGAAGCATGCATATGTGCATGTTCAGACCCATGGATTTGGAGAATCAATGTTGCAAAAATGTCCATAAACCCAAAAGAAATCTACAGATTTTAGAGAGATAAAAGCTATACTAATATTTTCCCCAGAAACAATCTTAAAATACATATAGAAACACAAAGCCCCCCCATCACCAAATTAATTCTGAGCAATAAAAATAATGCTGGAGGTATCAACATTATTAAAATTACACCATGGAGCCATATACAGACATGGTATCAGCATAGACACTGGCATCTGGATTATTGGAATGGACTGGAGGACACATGGGTAAAGTCCTACCTCTTGTCGAAGAGCTATTAGTGGTTGATAGCTGCTGGGAGAGGGAAGGTCAGTTTTCTTTAAGGGAATAGTCACTGGTAGGCCCATAACACTCTAGTAGCAAACTAGACTTGATGAGTCAACATAAGTAAATAAATAAAGTTGGGTGGGTGGTGAGGTGGGAGTGAATCTTGAATGATTTGGTTGAGGGAGGGAGGGTAAAATGACAGGCCATGGACAGGGCCCATTTTGGGCAGGACTGGTGCAGTAACTACATACACCTGCTGTGAGGGCAATATCCAGGCCATGCCAAAATACATTGTGTGTGGGTGAGAGAAGCCTGAACTGAGAGTGTTGCTGAAGATCTTCCCTGCTCAAAAACAGAGAAAATAATTGCCTGGCCTCACAGAGGCCACTGAAGCTCTGGGGATGGGTCACACTACATCTTGAGTTGGCAGCAGAACTTGTCAGTGTTGTCTGTGCAAGTGCTTCAAGAATCAAAGACGCAGCGGAGTCCCTACCTAGGGCCTCACAGCTGCCCACTCTACATATAAAACTACTTTGAGATTTCATCTTATCCCAGACAGAATGGCCAAGATTAGTCAAGCAAATGCCAGTAGATGCCGGAGAGGATGCAGGGAAAGGGGAGAGATTATTCGTTGCTGATGGGAGTGAAAACTGTAGAGCCCCTCAGGAAATCAGCGTGGAAGTATCTCAAAAAACTGAAAATAGATCTAACCACAAGAACCAGTTACACCGCTCTTGAGTATATCTTACCACAAAAGATATTTGTTCATCTGTGCTCCTTGCCACCTTATTCATAACAGACAGAAATTGGAAACAGCCCAGAAGTTCATCAACTGATGAATGGATAACAAACATGTGGTACATTTGAAGAATAGACTATTGTTCAGATATTAAGAAAAAATAAAACTATAAAATTTGTAGGTAAATGAATGGAACTAGATGCAATAATCCTGAGTGGGATAACCCGGGTCCATAAAGACAAATGCTGCATGGTTTCTCTTACATGTGGACACCAGCTTTGAAGCCTTAGATAATGCTTATTTCACTTAGAATATCCACAGAGGCTAGGTAGAACTTAATAGACCATGGGAGGGGAAATAGAATATTGTATCATAGATGAATAAAGGGAAAACTAGAATAGAAAGATTAAATGGCCATGGAGATGGGTGGCCAGGGTAATGAAGGGAATGTGGGTATGAATTACCAACAATAAGGGCCATTGAAAAGACATATGGAAACCTATTACTCTAGAAGTATAAATGGAGTTTATATGGTGTTACCCTATAATGTGGGAGATAATGACCCATATGCTTGCTACCCAGTAAATCTTTCATGTCCAGAAGTGAATTCCACCTTGTTGAATGATTGGACTAAGGAGTCTCATAGACTCTCCCTAACATTATAAGCTACTGCCACAGTTATTGATCACTCATCACAACCTGACAGTAAGACCCTAGTGCTGGGGGCTGGTGAGATGGCTCAGCTGGTAAGAGCACCTGACTGCTCTTCTGAAGGTGATAAGTTCAAATCCCAGCATCCACATGGTGGCTCACAACCATCCGTAACGAGATCTGGCGCCCTCTTCTGGAGTGTCGGAGGACAGCTACAGTGTACTTACATATAATAAATAAAATAAATCTTAAAAAAAAAAAGACCCTAGTGCTGAAGATAGCACGTTCTTATGTCATCAAACACGGAGAGATCTAACTGGTACCCAACTAGAAGATTCTCCTCTACTGAGCAGTGCTGAAAATATATGCTACCAGAAGAGAAAAGCTATTTTCAATGACACTGAGCTATGAACTCTGTCTAACAGTGACTTACCTGCAAGATATACTAATACAGCAGTGACATAAATGTTATGGGAATAATCAACCTTTTTTTTTTAAATTGGACTTATGGATTATTTCATAAGATGGAATCCATACATAACACTGTTAATGAGACCAAGCACCTAGACTAGACAGGCCACCAGCCTGGAGGAAAACCTACTACTGTCATTCTTTTAAAGACTGCAGCAATAAAAATACTCATAATGACATTGATGTATTTGTAGATCAGTGCATCACTAAAGCCTCCTCAGAGATACTTCTTTGACAGAAAGTAACAGAGACCCACAACTGGACAATATATAGACAGTGAGAGACTATGGAGAACTTGGCCTTAAATGGGATGGTTTTGTCAAACTCTTCCCCTCCAGGCTCAGGGATTTATGCTGGTAAAGAAGCAACAACGTTGTAAGAGCCAGAGGTGTTAGATGATTCAAAGGAAATAATGTCTTCCAGGCACAATCGGCTTGATACACCTATGAACTCACAGAGGCTGTGACAGTATGCACAAGGTTTGCACAAATTCAAGCTGGACAAAATTCCAGCATGAAAAAAGGGAACTGGGCCTGTGCTGCTAGATTTAAGTAAAGTTGACACAAACTACAGTCATCTGAGAGGTGGAAACCTCAGTCAAGGAAAAACCTCCATAAGACTGGACTGTAGGCAAGCCTAGAGAGCAAGTTCTTCATTAATGATTGATGGGGAAGTACTCAGCCCATTGTGGGTGGTGCCACCCCTGGGCTGGTGGTACTGGGTTCTATAAGAAAGCAGGCTGGTCAAGCCATGAGAAGCAAGCCAGTAAGCAATACCTTTCCATGGCTGCTGCATCAGCTCCTCCCTCTAGGTTCCTGACTTGGCTTCCTTCAGTGATGGACTACAGTGTGTAAGATTAAGACCAATAAACTGTTTCCTACCCAACTTGCTTTCGGTCATGGTATTCCATCATAGCAAGAGAAATCATAACTAAGACAGGGCCCAGAGTCCCTTAACCAAGAAGGTATTTGTAATTGATACCTGCTAGGAGAGTGAACATCAGTTTTCTCCAAGGGAGTGATATTGGATGTATCAACCACACTACATACAACGCAGGTCTCATGCTCAGGGGCAGCTGACCAACACAATATGAACTCCACATTTTTTACGTGCTTTGTTGTTTTGGTTTGCTGTTTTCGTCTTTTTGTTTTTGTGGGGGGTTGAGAGAGAAAAGAAACACGTAGTTGGGTGGATAAGGAGGTGGGATGGATCTGGGAGGACTTCTGGGAGAGAAAAATAAGATTAAATAAGTAAATAGTAAGAAAAAAGTAGAAGGCAAAATACTGAGGGGTCATGAATTCTGGCTGTTATAGCCAGAGGCCCCAGGAGCCATTACATGAATTTAGGAAGGTAAAGCCCAAGAGCTAACAGAGACCCCAGGATGTTGGAGATGCCAGGAGAGTGGGATGTCTGCCAATGGAGACAGGGATCTGGCTGTTCTGAAGGCAACAGAACTGGAGATATGCAAACCCTTCAGAGCCTGGAAAATTCTGTCATGCCCCAGATATGGAATATGGAACTGAAGAATTTGCTTTGCTGGATTTGGGTAGTGCTTGACTTGGGTTCCTTTGCCCATACTTTATCCTTGGGAGGCGGGTATGTTCATGCCATAGTATACAGAAAGTGTGAAGATTGTCTACTGATTTTGTAAGGACTCAGAATCAAGAAACTTCCTTGGGTCTCAGAAGAAACTGTTTTCTTTTACAAGATGATGGGTGATACCAAGGCATGTGCTTCCTGCCTTAGTCACCAGGGAATAATCCAAGGAGATCAGAAAAACAAAAAGCTATCAGAAGAGTGGGAAACAGTCTAAAACTGTGGGGGAAAGCCATACCTAGGGTAGCAGTGGAATGTTAAGCAGAGGGAGATGTTAAGAAAGTACTGCTCAGGGTTGGGGATTTAGCTCAGTGGTAGAGTGCTTGCCTAGCAAGTGCAAGGCCCTGGGTTCCGTCCTCAGCTCTGGGAAAAAAAGAAAGCACTGACTGATCTTCTCATCACTGGGTGCTCATCACTGGGTGCTCATCACTGGGTGCTCATCACTGGGTGCTCAGCACTGGGTGCTCAGCACTGGGTGCTCAGCACTGGGCCAATGGCAGAGCAGAAGCAAGTCGCCATTTCAAAAAGTCCAGCTGTGGTGGTAGCTTTGCAGCTACAGCCCCTCCGATTATTTATATCCCCTCTCCTATTTGCTCCTGAAATTCCTCTTTCTAGTAACAGTCTTCTGCACTTTCTATCAACCTAGTCTAGAATCACTAGTCTTCTGCCTTTCTCTTCCTATCCACTCATATCTATGATAACAAATATATTAGCATACAAAGTATTGTCAAGGTCCCTTTACATCCTAAAATGATTGGCACCCAAGTGATTTTTTTTTTCATTTGACTACTATGCAATTTTATAGAAGAAATACTGCTAAGTAATGACTTCTGTGGCACTGTTCTCAAGGGAGTCCCGGGGATAGAGCCTGGTTTAGGAATAGCAGTCCAACAGTCTGAAAATAACACATCAGCCCATTACTTTCTAACCCCTCTGCAACATTGCAAGTACTTCCACAGAAAGAAGAATGGTGACTTAAATCAAAATCTCAACGAATAACTTAACTACAGTTATGTGTATACCATCACAAACACAAGTAACATCAGAAACGTATCCTCCAAAATTGACCGTCCCCATGGTAACGGCACACAAACAAGTACTTATATGGAATTACAGACAAAAATTCAAAAAAGGATTATAAATAAATAAAAGTAGCCAGAGACACAAAAATCTTAGGGATGAGATCCAAGACAGCACAAATATCTGAATGAAACAAGGAAGTATATATATATATATATATATATATATATATATATATATATATATATATATGAAAGTAGAATTCAATATAAAGAGAGAGGAAAATTTCCTTTTTAAGGAAAATCAAATACTGAAAACAAAACAAAACAAAAATCAACAAGCCAAATAAGATGCTCAGTGGAAAGCCATACTAATAAAATAGGAGAAAAAAAGTATATCAGGGTTCAAAACCAGGTAGAGCACTTACAATTCACTCAAGGATAGAGATAAGCTAATTAAAATGTATGATTGATGCAATGATTTTGAAAAGTATCTTGGCTAAAAAAAAGTCCAGGCCCAGATGGATTCACTATCAAATCTATCAGACCTTCAAATAAGAGTTAATATCAGTGCTTCTCAAACAATTCCATAAAACAGAAAAATGCTACAGAACTATGTTTATGAAGCCAGAATTATCTTGATCCCAAAGTAAGAATAAGACATAACAACAACAAAGAAAAGTATAGATCAATTTCCATAATGAACATAGATTTAAAAAAAATCTTAAAATACTTGCTAACCTAATTCAATAAAACATTGAAAAGTTATCATGATTCAGGAAGCAGAGATACTTCAACATATGCAAACCAATACATTTAGGGCATCTCATAAATAGACTCAAAGACAGAAATCACATGGTTATTTCCATAGAGGCAGAGAACACTGCTGACAAAAGTCAGCAGCCTTCTATGGTAATAGTTCTGAGGAAAACACAGAAGAGGGAACAAACCTGAATAAATAAAGGCCGTGTATGACAAACTTGCATCCAATATTGTATCAAACTAAGAAAAATCTCGAAGCAATTCCACTAAAAACAAAGAGGACAAGACAGGGCTCCATTTTAGCCTTGCTCGGTGTGCTGGCTGGCATCTGAGCTGAAGCGGTAACCAAGAGAATCAAATGAAGACATGCAAACGGGGAGAGGAGAAATCAGAGGCTCCTTATTTGCAAACGCTCTGATTCTATATATGGCTCCTCCAGGAAACTCTTAGAAATGGATGGACACTTTCAGCCACCCACATGGTAGAAGAGAAAACTAATACACAAAGCTCTGTAGCCTTCCTATATACCAATAACAATATAATAAGGAACAATCAAGGGAAACAATCCTATTTACAATGGCTTCAGAACAAAACAAAATACCTTGAAATAAACCTAACCAAGGAAGCAAACAAGCTCTATAATGAAAACTTTAAATCACTCAAGAGAGAAAACTTAAGAAAATTCTAAAAGGATGAAAGACTCCTATGCCCTTGGATTGAAAGAATCAGTATTGTGAAAATGGACATCTTAAACCAGTGGTGGTGGCGCACGCCTTTAATCCCAGCACTCGGGAGGCAGAGGCAGGTGGATCTCTGAGTTCGAGGCCAGCCTGGTCTACAGAGTGAGTTCCAGGACAGCCAGGGCTACACAGAGAAACTTTGTCTTGTAAAAAATAAAAAATAAAAACTTTAATCCCAGCACAGACAGGCAGATCTCTGTGAGTTCTCGAGGCCAGCCTGGTCTACATAGTGTGTTTCAGGACAGGCAAGGCTACATAGTAATAAGTTGTCTTTAAATAAATACAAACTCCAAATGTATTGAGGACCTTAAAACAATACCAAAACCTCCTGAACATGCAGAGGGAAAAGCAGGGGAACCACTTCATGATACAGGCAAAGTCAAGGTCATTTTGAGGACTCATGTTGCTCAGAAAAGAGGGCCAATAAAATTTAAATGCTTCTGTACAAAGGAAGTTTTTAAAGATTTTTAATTTAGTTTATGTATGTGAGTACACTGTCATTATCTTCAGACAGACCAGAAGGCAGCAGATCCTATTACAGATGGTTGTAAGCTACCATGTGGTTGGTGGGAATTTGAACTCAGGACCTCTGGAAGAGCGATTAGTGCTCTTAACCACTGAGCCTCCTCTCCAGCTCTAAAGGAAGCTTTTAATTGAATAAAATGGTAGCCTGCAGAATGGGAGAAAACGTTTACCTGCAGAATGTACAAAGAATGCAACAACAACAACAACAAAATTCAGTTTAAAAAATGGACTGAAGAGTTGAACAAAAAAAAAATATTAAAATAGAAAACACAAATGCCCACAAAGTATTCTTTAAGTGTTGACATCTTTGGTCATCTTGGAAATGCAAATTAAAACTACTCTGAGATTCCATCTAAGGAGTGTCGTAATGTCATTATCAAGAAAACGACAAATGCTGGGAAGGGTGTGGAAAAAAGGAACACTCATTCAGTGCTGGTGGGAACACAAGCTAGGGCAGCCATCACGGGAATCAGTACAGAGGTTTCCCAATAGGCTAAAAATAGGCACATGGTCAAACTATGCCACTGACTAGGTGTCTAGCCGACGACTCTACGTCCTATTCATAGGTATCTGCTTACCTGTTTATTTCAACTGTATTCATAGTAAGAGGGAAATGGAATCAATCGAAATCTCCATCAATACATGAGTGAATAATGAAAACATGACGCATATACATAATGAAATTTAATTAGCCACAATGAGAAAAAGAATCATACAAGTTGCAGAAAAGTAGATGTAACCAGAAACTATATTAAGTAAGACTCAGAAAGACAAATGCCACATGTTCCTGTTCATTCAGATCTTAGCTTCTCACTTTTTATAGATTCATATCTTTGTGAGAGTGAGGGAGAGCATGTGCCAGGAAATTATAAAGGGGCCCGTAAGAGGAGAAAGAATTACTTTCATCAGAAAATTACCCTGTAATTAAATCTCCTAGCTGGTATTTATTTAAAACCCAAAAGATTGTGATTAGTTAGATTAGCTTCTGGCTGTTTCTGAGAAATGTTAAATTCCTGCTGATGTCCCTGTTAGAACTTCTGCTTAAGTTTTAGTGAAGTGGTTCAGTAGGTAGGACAGCTTGCCAGGGCACCTTTTGACGTCAATCCCAAGCTCCCACATGGTAGAAAAGAAAGAATTATTTCTTTCATAAGACATAATCCGTGCTCTGGCATTCATGTGTGTGACACACACACACACACACACACACACACACACACACACAGAGTAATAAATGTTGAAAGAATTCCTGTTTAAATTTACTTCCAGATATATTTCTTCCTCTGACCTGCAACATTACTTAATGTGGTTCTCAACCTTCCTAATGTATTAAAGGACCCTTTAATACAGTCCCTCATGTTGTGGTGACCCCCAACCACAACATTATTTTCACTGCTACTTTATGGCTATAATTTTGCTACTGTTATTAACTGTAATGTGAATATTTGATATGCAGAATATCTGATATGAGATCCCCAAGGGGGTTGTGACACATAGGTTGAGAACCACAGCTTAGTATGTTGTGAAATTCTGTAATGCTAATTTTACACATTAACTATTTCTGTTGCTTCCTTTTATTGTGATTTTATGTCTTTAACCCTTCATTAATTCTTATTATGTAAATTTGAATCTTATAATAAGAATTTGACCAGAACAACAGTGTGCAACAGAACACGCAAGTTCTTTGAGATGCTATGAAAAGACTGAACCTATGAGCCGTGCACATAGAAAAGTTCCATTCCAAAGACATCAGAATATTTCCAGTAAAATTATAACACAAATTTTTCAAAATCTTGGGAAACAAATGTTCTTTCCAGTACAAGAAACACATATAACATAAACAGATAGGACCATAAGAAAATATTCCATATCTCAGAATAGTTAAAACACTAAATGCACAGAACAATTAGTTGTAATCTTTTAAAGCTGAAAGAGAAAAACACCGAGTCACAAATAAAGGCATGCTCATCAAAATAACAGCTATTTCTCGACAGAAACTTTAAAAGTCAAAGGTCTTGGCACAATGTACTTCAGTTCTGAAAGGCCACAGCTGCCAACACACACTGTTAAACCTAACAAAACTATTCGCCATAATTAAAAGAGAAAGAAAATCTTTCCATGATAAAAATAGGCTAAAGGAATTTTTGACCACTAAACCACCTCAACAGAAGATTCTGGAAGGAACACTTTGGACTGAAGAGAAAAATAAATGTATCTAAGAATCATCAGGAAAGAATAAACCATGCTAGAATAGTAGTTAAGCAAATGAGGATTGGGAAATTACTAAATACTAAAGTTGAAATGATACATACCTTTCTTTTTCTTTTTTTTGTTTTTTTGTTTTTTGTTTTTTTGTTTTTTGTTTGTTTGTTTTCAAAACAGGGTTTCTTTCTCTGTATAGCCCTGGCTGTCCTGGAACTCACTCTGTAGACCAGGCTGGCCTTGAACTCAGAAATCCACCTGCTTCTGCCTCCCAAGTGCTGGGATTAAAGGTATGCGTCATCACTGCCCAGCCTTTCAATAATAACTCTAAATATTAATAGTCTCAATTTCCCAATGAGAAGACACTTGGGTTAGAAAACAGGGTGTGTGTGTGTGTGTGTGTGTGTGTGTGTGTGTGTGTGTGTGAGACCAAGAAACAGACCTTACCATTAAAGTTATGCATTCCCTTAGATATAAGGATTAAACCAAAGTATTCTATGAAAGTAGGAGACAGGAAGGCAGTATTGTTCTAACATTTAACAAAACTATAGATAGAAGAGATAAAGATGATTAAATGAGATGAATTAAGGGAACAGTCTATTAAGAGGTTATCACAATTCAAAACATGTATCGAGTGAGTGAGCATTTCATCTATAAACTCATATGTATTCCATAAAATACAATGAATTTCATGCAATCAATTCTATCCTGCTATATATGAACGACACACAACAATATATGAACTATTAAAATACCCTATTCTTACCTTTAGACAGGTCTTTGTAACAAAAATAAACAGAGAAACGTTGGAATTAAATGACATCATAGATAAAAATAGAGCTAACCTAAATATACAAATCACTTCATGTAAGCATGACAGAATACACTGCCTGAGAAGCCCATGGGACTTTCTCTCAAACAGAGCTATATATCATGACATAAACCAAGTAACAGCAATGACAGGAAATGTAAATAACCTCTAATACTATGATCACAAAAAAATAAAACTAGAAATCAATAGAAAGAAAATTACACAAACCCGTGGAGAGTAAATAAAACATCTATCAAATGGTGGATGATCAATGGTGAAGAGAGTGATAAAAGACATCAAGGAAATCCCTAGAATAGAATGTAGATGAAAACACAATGTATCAAAACGTATGAGAGGCAGTGAATGCAGGCCTGACACAAGCTCATAGCTCTACTCGCCCACATTTAACAATCACAGAGACTGTCAACAAATAGCTTAAGGTTATGGAAAAACAACAAGCACAGCCCGAAGTCAGTCAAAATAATAATTACAGTGAAGCAGAACACAAAGAATCAATGAAATGAAGGTTGGTTCTTTGAAATGTTAACTAAGATTGATCCTTAGCCAAACTAATGAAAAGAAAAGGAAGATCCAATGTAATAAGATTGGAAATGAAAAAAGACCCAATTTAATAAAATTGGAAATGCAAATTTTAATATCATAAAAACATACTCTAAAAATATATTCCATTACATTAGAAAGTTCTAAAGAAATGAATGAATTGTTAAATGCCTATGACATTAAAGTTAAAATTAAAAGGGCACAATTTAAACAATCTTTAAACTATTGTAATAAGCAATGAGATTAAAATAATTAGACATACACACTTAAATACACACACACACACACACACACACACACACACACCTTCACAACTAAAGATGTATAGACCCAGATAGTTCACTGCAGGATTCTACCAGACCTTCAAAAGATAACAAAATAATCTCAAATCATTACAAAAGAAAAAGAAAAAAAACACAACCACAATCATTTTACAAAACCTACATTGCTCTGGCGTTGAGTCCATATAAAGACACAAGAGAGGAAATTACAATAATAACAAACACATATGCAAATCCCCAATAAAATACTTGCAAAAAATTCAAGAACACACCAAAAAGGTCATTTTCCATAATCAAGATGCTTTTATTTTAGAGATTCAGAGCTGGCTCAACTTCTGTAAATCAATAAATAAACCATAAGAAAGAAATAATAGCTGGGCGTGGTGGCGCACGCCTTTAATCCCAGCACTTGGGAGGCAGAGGCAGGTGGATTTCTGAGTTCGAGGCCAGCCTGGTTTATAAAGTGAGTTCCAGGACAGCCAGGGCTATACAGAGAAACCCTGTCTTGGAAAAAAAGAAGAAGAAAGAAAGAAAGAACAAAAGAACGAAAGAACAAAAGAACGAAAGAACGAAAGAACAAAAGAAAGAAAGAAAGAAAGAAAGAAAGAAAGAAAGAAAGAAAGAAAGAAAGAAAGAAAGGATACTGTCATTTCAGTAAACACAGAGAAAGTTTTGAAAAAAAAATTCTAACACCCGGTCATGATAAAAGCCCCAAAGAGATAAGGTCTAAAGAGATTTTTTTTCCCCAAACAAGGTCTTATTATGTGTAGCTCTGGCCAGCCTGGAACTCACTATGTAGATTTGCTGGTCTCAGACTCACAGAGATCTGCCTGCCTCTGCCTCACAAGTGCTGAGATTAAAGGTAGGTCCACTATGCCCGGATCCAATATGAAACTTAATGGCCAGGGGGTGAGGCAGATTATGTGCATTTATAATAATATCAAGAACAAGAGACTCTACTACTCAATAGAGTGCTTAAAATAATAGCTAGAGCAATAAAACAATCTCTGTGTGTGTGTGTGTGTGTGTGTGTGTGAGGGAGAGAGAGAGAGAGAGAGAGAGAGAGAGAGAGAGAGAGAGAGAGAGAGAGAGAGAGCAGGATTATAAACAGGTAAGAAAGAAGTTAAAGTGTCCTTATTTGAGATCATAGGACTCTATAAATGTAAGACCTTCTGCATGTTTTAAACAATCCTTAACTTTAGGACTAAACTGATCCAACCTACAAAATCCTGTCTTATTCTAAAGCATCTTAAAAAATAATCAATAGTTTATTTCCATAGTCATAAGCTTATAGGTTTCTTCCTTGTGCTTATTGATTTCTTTTGTGGGAAAAGAATGATCTCAATGCCGCACAAGGAAAGCATGAACAAAGCAAAAAAACCAGCAAAGCAATTTCTTTTTGCAAAAAAAGGTACATCAGAATGCGAACCGGGCCAGCATGCACACTCGTACATCAGAACGTGAACCGGGCCAGCATGCACACTCGTACATCAGAACTCGAACCGGGCTAGCATGCACACACTCTTTGAAGATGACATCTGTCTTTTATTCCTAACTCGGGTGATGACTGTGTCTCAGCTCACTGGCCAGAGCTTAACTTCTCAATCTCATGTAGCTGGATAGCTACCATGAAGTGATGGGGAAGGTTTTCAAAATACGAGCCCTTGCAAGTGTTCCCAGAGCATTCCGAACCTACATTATATCATAGAACACATCCTAACGGTCTCTTGACAACCTCCCACAAGCCCTGTAGAGCAGTGACCTCCATCTTGTTCTTCACTGAGTCATATGATAAGCATGTCGTTACAAGGTGGCTGATACTATACAACAATGTAGAGTTGATTCCATACTCTTGGTGAGCAGCATGAATGAGCCACGTGTGCTTAGACGGCAAGCAGTATCTGACTTGCTATGGTGATCACCAACTTGCTTTCCTTATGCTTTTCCCCTTTTCAGTTTATGGAGCTCATGGTCTGCATTCCACATCAAACTTTGCTTCTAATCATTTGTTTGGATCCTCTGGTTAAATATTTCCTATCCATTAATTTGTCTATACAATTTAAATTAGCTAAGAGCAAATTTAACACTTGAGTCCACAAACCCTTCTTTCCCTGGTTACCTCCGCCCCCCTCTAAGATGTGGGGGTCAGTAAGGATGTACCTAAGCCCCACTTCAAACTTCCTAAGCTGGTTTCAGAAAATGTGGTTTTTTTTTCAACCCACATCCTGAACCCTGAAGAATCCCCTTTACATCAGGTCTGCTCTCTTACTGGGCACTACGTATACAACATTTGGATCTTGGTGCATGACAGCGCAAGAGAAGCTGAACTTCTTGAGCCCAGCCTGAAGGATGACAAGTTCACCCCACACAGTGTGTCATTGTGGAATCACGTGTGTCCTGGGAGGGTCGGGGCTGGAAGTGAAAGTAAGGAAAGAGATGCTACATGAGAAGCTGAGTGAAGATGGTGCCCGAGTGCTAGCAGCTATGTTGTTGTGTTATGCAGCTATGCAGTTATGTTGCTATGCAGGGCCCTTGGGCATGAGGCAGTAGAGGACCTCACCCTCCCTATAGCATGTCAAACTTACTGATTCACTTACTGATTAACTTTCATTCACCATCCCAACCTACTTTAAGGGTTCCAAAGATCTTGTGATTTACAATTCTATTTCCCATGACAGCCCTTAATCAACACTAGACCACAAAATGATCAGAAGTAGGACAAAGGTTATTGACAACTCTGCCCCAACAGAGCAACATTCATACCTCTGGACAAACTACGAGGAAAGTCTATTCTAAGATCTCTTTATTTATAAGTCTTCTTAGACCCAGACCACCACCACCCCCAGTCCCAAAAGTGCAGGAGCTACTACTCCAAAAGAAAGATGTCTATCAATATTGGATGACTACACTCATCTGTTGTTTTGTGAAACAAATAGTTCCTGAGGTCATTTGCCCTTAAAGACAACTCCATTTGGATTTATATAAACAATGAATTTGTATAAGCCTCCTGCCTACTATCCACCAACAAAAACAAGACCAAGAACTTATAGTTACTTTACAATTTCTTACAATTACAAGGCATATATACAATCAGTCAAGAAGAAATAGGATAAATGCTACAAACCAAGGCCAAACAGAAAATAAGAGAAATCAGTTCTGTCTGCAACGATCAGGAGAGACCATGTTTTATTGAGACACTAAAGGAAGAAAATATTTTGATGTCAAGGAATATCTCATTGACTCTCTTAAGACTATTAAGACTGAATATGTTGACTTGGAAAAATATTTAGTTAGAGTGTGTTCTTGAGCCGGGTGTGGTGGCACATGCCTTTAATCCCAGCACTTGGGAGGCAGAGGCAGGCCGATTTCTGAGTTCAAGGCTAGCCTGTTCTACAAAGTGAGTTCCAGGACTGCCAGGGCTATACAGAGAAACCTTGTCTCAAAAAACAAAAACAAAAACAACAACAAAATAGAGTGTGTTCTTTTGTTTGTTTGTTTGTTTTTGTTTTTGTTTTTCGAGACAGGGTTTCTCTGTGTAGCCTTGGCTGTCCTGGAACTCAGTGAGGCCTCAAACTCAGAAATCTGCCTGCCTCTGCATCCCAAGTGCTGGGATTAAAGGTGTGCACCACCAAGCCTGGCTAGAGTGTGTTCTTAATGTCTGGTGGTAATGTGGATTCTTCAGTAAAAAGAATCTGGTGTCACAATGTGATTTAATCTTTCTGGGCCTCAATTTTCCTCTCCCTGTCTATTATCTCTGACAAGGAGGAAGGGAAGGGAAGGGAAGGGAAGGGAAGGGAAGGGAAGGGAAGGGAAGGGAAGGGAAGGGAAGGGAAGGGAGAGGAGAAAGAAAGAAAAAAAGAAAGAAAGAAAGAAAGAAAAAAAGAAAGAAAGAAAGAAAGAAAGAAAGAAAGAAAGAAAGAAAGGCTCTGTGTTTGTGACTAAATAAAAATTTTAAAATCAATCACTACTATTAGACTGGCTCATTTGGTGTTAGCTG
>LR749937.1:0-87500 GCA_902729485.2 Mus minutoides | reverse complement strand
TAGATGGGCTCTGTCTCCTAAAGGTTCCACAATCTTTCAAAACAGTGTTATCAACTAGTGTTATTAAGGGTTCAAACTCATGAGTCTATGGGGGACATTTCCCACCCAAACTATAGCAGAGCCTCTTGGGAAAGAGAATTAATGACTAGGGATTTCGGGGATTCTGGTGTAGCAATACTTGCATTGATATATTTACCTTGGGACAATTCACTGAGCTGTGCACTAATGGTTACACAATCTTTAAGTATATTACATTTCAAATAAAGTTTACATTAAAAAAGCAAGGCAGGCTAGAGCTTGTCTTGGTTCCACGGCTCCACTGTAAGACAGGAAAGTTATCTCTGCATGGTAGCGAGGAGCTGCTGTCCTTTCAGAGTCTTTGTTTTAGAGGTAAGTATATATTTTTATAGAAGTCACTTAGTTCTTTTAAAATGTTCAATAGTAGGCTCAGCATCACAATTATGAGATAGACTCACCCCTATAACCTCCAATATTTCCTGTTCTCTGATCCTAAACTCTTCCTAGCTCCTGGCCACTGGCCTTCTTCAGAAACATCATCACAGTTGGCTTGTCTGGAATTTTGTATAAATGGAATCGTGTGATACTATAGTAGGCCACAATTAGGTTGAACTGAATGTGTCACATTCAGTTTTCTCCAAATATCACCATACTTTCCTTGACACAAATCACAGGATCTTTCATAAATGACCTGTGTTAAGGTAAAACCAACTGGTAGAAAGCCACACACCCCATGAAGAATTGCATGAGAGATAAGTTGGCAGTGCCAAGACTCTGGGTAGTGGCCTGGGTGGTGATTTATAGCTTAATGGAAGAAAGAGTTCTCCAAAAGCTGGGTTTGGTCATGTTCTGGAATGTGCTAAACCCAAAGCAAAGCACCTCCCATCCAAGACGAGGGACAGAAAGAAAAGCCAGTGAAGGGCAAAGAGCCGGGGGAGGGGTGTGGGTAGAACACTTCTGGACTTGGTTGCTGGTGTCTATTTCAAACCTAATATCCCTTTCTAGCTAATTGGGATCTTTAACAAACCAAAATACTTTTAACATCACTTAGAGTAAAGCAAGAGACTCCAGTAGTTGAAGTTCAGTAGCAGTACTAGAATCTCCAGCTTCTATAAAAAGGCAGGACTAAAGAAACAACGGAAAGGAACAGCGACACGTGAAGCATTCACAAGCAGAACATCATCGTTGCTTGACATCATCACTTCTTAACAACTTGGTGAGTAGCTTCCAGGCAAAGAAACAGAAATAAGGAGAGATGGTTTGCTTCTCAAGTGACATCTTAGAACTCACTAGGCTGCAACTTCCTCTGACAGTTCATCAGTGTGCTCGATGGACCCCTCTTTGGTGGCTATGATTCACAGCGTATCAGCTGGGCCACCAGAAGGCCTTGCAAAGATTTACATGATTGATAAGACATGATGGAGCCTTTTAAGGTAGGGAAATATGTACATAACCTCCATCCACAGTGAGCATGGAGGACTACAATAGAGGAAGTGTGCAAATTCCCACGGGAGCATGACACAGTGTCCAGGGGAAGGAAGGAGTGGAGGAGAGTAGGCTGTCACACTGGAACCTAAAAGACAGGTGGTGACCTGTGATATCACACATGGAAGATATGAAATTTTTCCAAAAGCCATTCCTATTTATTTAAATTTACTTGACATATTTACTTTTATACAATCTTTTTAAATGTTTGATATTATAATTGTTACCATTTCTCCTTTCCTCCTTTATACTATCCCATGTACCCCATGACACTTCCTTTCAAATCCATGGCCTTTTCTCTTTAATTATTGTTTTATACACACACACACACACACACACACACACACACACACACACACACGCACGCACGCACACACACACACTTAAATATAGAAATACTATTTTCTCAGTCCAAATAGCGTTACTTAGATGTAAGTTTTTAGGGCCGACAACTTGGTATTGCATAACTAGTTGTGCTCTTCTCTGGGGAAGACTAGTTCTGTTACCCTCAGCTGTCCCTCCTTAGTTGCCTGTAGCTCTTTGTCCAGGATTGAGTTCCCTCCACACCAAGTTTTCTCCATTCCACATCTATTGATGCCATTCTTATTCTGGTCATGTTTAGGCAGCCATGGTGCTGAGACTTCATGGGTGTAGATTCTGACATTTTTTAGGACACACACATGATCTCATAACAAGTTCCCTGTCACTCTGGCTCTTACATTTTGCCCCACCCACGTGCCTGCTTTGATCCTGATGCATTGGATTCAGAAGCTGTGTTATAGATGTAGCCATTGAGATTAAGCTCCACAATTCTGTATCTGGATAATTTGTGGGTTTTTACAATGTTCTCTATTTGGTGGAAAAAGAAGTTTCCTTGACGGGTGTGAGAACTGCACTTACTGTGGGAATCAAGACCAATAGTTAGAATGTTGTTAGAGACTGTGCTGTTTTAGTAAAATGGCAGTTGCAGGCTCTCCTCTAAGATCCATGACTTCCCACTAGTTCTAGGTAGTTGGCTAGGTTTCCTATAACAGGTATGGTTTCCTTTTGTTGAGAAAATCTTAAGTCCAATTAGAGAGCTGTTGGTTACTGCCAAGGTGTGTGTGCCACTAGGGTTACTGTATCTTGCTGGTCATTGTGGGGTCCATCAGCATCCTATCTGGGTAGAGATATTGGTTGTTTCCCTCCTTTGGGAGCCTGCACAGTGTCTTCTGGTCCTCGGGGGAAAGGCTTTCAGGTTAGATCCAGCTCAGTGCATCTTTGAACTGTTCCTGAAGTGCATGTGGTTCTCAGCAACAGGGACTTACCGTCCATCTAGGGTCAACCAAGGACAAAAGAAATAGCCATTATGTTTTGGGAGTCCCTTGGACAATACTGACCAATAATCCAAAAATAAATGGAAGCTGAGTGTAGAAGAAACTCTACATAGTAACCATGCTAACCAAGCCTGTTAGAGACCAGCAAAATCTAGGTTGCTAGGGTGAATATATTTATTCACTGGGATTCACCAGCCACTAGTCCGTGATTCCATTACCTCTAAGCTCAAAGAGAGGACAGCCCAGGGACATATTCATCTTTAAGTCTTGGTCTGCCATTAAGTCCCCTGGCGTTATTTTCAGGAAAAACATAACTCTGCCAGGTAGGGAAGAAGGCCCTGGGTAATTTGAAAAGAATGACACTGATGTACCTAAGAAATAACTCCAGCAATATCTTTGCTGCGTAAATCTATCTGCCTAAGCCAGCCAGACTTACAGTCTCCTGTCTCATTCTAAATTGTTCAAAGTGAGACCTGGAAAAGATGTAAGGATGGCAGAGCATGTAAACTGCTTAAGCTACAGCGTACACCTTATATAAGCTAATGAGATCTTCCATTGGGGTCGACTCTTATTTGGGTGTTAGTCAACCAGGAACTTAAGTAAAGCGCTTTCCTTCAAGTCTAAGTAGGTGGGATGATGTCTCACTGGGAGGGCATGTTATTTCTGTCACACTATAATCCCAGCACTCAGGAGGTTTAGTCAGCCTTCTAAGCTCAACCTGGCCGACACAGCAAAACTGTTTTAAGGAAACTACAACCAACATCGAACCAAACAAAAGCAAATAAACAAATGAGCCTTTGGGACGATTTCTAGGAAATGTCTTTAATTCATTTTTATCCAAGAAGCACTTAGAATTTAACTAATGTAATAACCCAAGGAGCTGGGTTTCCAAATAGGTTTTCTTTTAAAGAGTACATTCTGTGTATGCACACATGTAGCCAAAACACTCATACATAGAAAATAAAAATATTTTTTAAAAAAAGAACTAAGATGGGCAGAATGATCCACAGACAATATTTGAGAGGTGCTATAACTGGAGTGTTAGGGCAAAAGCCTGGGCTCTGGCAGCCCAGAGGGCTAGGCCTGGGCACCCATCTCAATACGGTAATTAAAGAGACAGGTAGTGGGAATAACAAATAGAAGAGATTTATTCATTTGTACAAATCACAGACAAGGAACATAAAAAGTGGTCCCGTTATCCGAAATCATCATGGGGAACTGACAGGAGCTTCAGGTTTAAGAAGAACTGGAGCAAAGGACAAGAGGCATGTACATTAAGCAGTCTCAAAGGAGATGTAGTCCCACCCTGAGATCGCATTAACTCTGGATTTGTAGGGTGACCCAAAAGAAGTTCCTATTGCTTGAAAGGACAAGGGTGTTGTTGGGAAATTGTTTCCTCTGCTTCTTCAGGGGATAGCTTCACTCTCTTAGATAAGGTTTTGCTCTTACAGAAATCCAAGGTGATCTGGGCTTAGGACAATGACTTATCTCTGTGCCTTTGGCCTTGTGATTGAAAGTGAGTCTTAGCAAAAGCAGCCTCTACATGTCTGTTTCAGTTCTGTGATTGGGATTTAACTGTGGCATTGCTGTAAGAGAAGACGGGGAATTCACTCATTTTTCTTGAGGTCCTTTCAGGATACTATGAGATTACATGCTGAGCCGAGTCCTAGTGTAACTACCCTGACTGGAATGAATACATTTGATTTTTTTTAAAATTCAAATAATTAAATGTTTTAATATATTCATGCAGTTATACAAATATAACTACAAGCAGTTTTAGGAAATTTTTACCACCCTAAAAAAGATGGTCCGTATCATCAGCAGTCATTCCCCGTTCCAGATCAAAGACAAACCCCCTCATTCTTGTAACCAACCACGCGACCAAGCAACCACTCGAACTCTGTTTCCCCTCATCCCTGTAACTGCTCACACTCTGCTTTCTGCCTCTGTAGATTCGGCTCTTATGGTCATTTCAAATAAAAGAAATCATGCTGTGTGTGGCCTTCTATAGCTTTCTTCTCTTAGCATGTCTTTAATATTTACTCATTTATAGCATGTATGTTTATATTTTGTTTAATCACCTTTATGTACCTACTCACTAATTGTACTTTACCTTTTGGCTACTGTTAATATCAGTGGCCCTACTGTGAGTACTTGTGTACAGATGCTTCTGTCCACACATTTTTATTCCTGGTGGCTAGTACCTAGGATGAGAATTCTTCATTTCCACAGTAACTCTAGTTAACATTTTCAGGACCTGCCAGACTGTTCTCCAAAGTATCGTTTACATTTTCTTCAGCAGTATATGAGTTCCAGTTTCTTTTCATCTGCCAGCTGGCCTTATTCTCTGACTGACTGACTGACTGACTGACTGATATAACAAAGGATCCCAGAAATCTCCCCAGGAATCTCATGCTGGAAGAAGAAAGCCTGAGCCAGCCAGAGTGGAAATTCTCTTCCTGGAGAGAGGTTTACAACCTCATAGAGACAATGTCACTGGTAGAAAGCATCTGGACTATATCTGGACTAGGACAGCTTAGTTCTTTCTTTCGAGTCAGGACCCCCAAGATGGACTTGGGGGGAGGCACTGGATCACTTTGTCTCTCTCCCCCAATGGGGCGACATTGAATAAAACACTGTTTAAATATAAATTTGTTAATTTTAACTGGCTTCTCAAAGATGAACTATAAAGCTGGATTCTTGGAGGATGGACTGTGACCCCAGGTTTGGAACACTAGTGAAAGTAGGAAGTAGTCTAGGGGGCCCCAACATAAGCTATCAGAAGGGATCTGGCTAAAAGTATCTTGACTCTGAGAACTACTGGAAAAAGAAGGATGAAAATTACATACTGAATTCTCCAGAAACAAAGACACCCGTGTAAAGGTTCTTCAAGGCTGACTGACTGGTTAGAACTTCTGTGATATTAGACAGTTAGAATTTTATATGTTCAAAGTTAAATTATCTAGGGCTAATTTTTAGCCTTCCCAATGGTCATTCATTGCTCATCTCTGTGCTTGACCTAACAAACACCTTTGTAACTATTAGTGACGAGAACAGGAAACATGAACTGGTCAGGTAGGAGAGGGAATGCAGCAAATCCAAAACGACCTTGCCAGAGGCCAGGAATTCCAGAATAGAGTTGTTTCCTACTTTCTAAACAAGCACCTCCATCGGGATGATGCTGTCGTGTGACGATGTGACTGAAACTGAGAAGAGACACCAGTAGACCTGGCTGTTGGGCCAACTGGACTGACCAACTCATCTCCTTTCCCACAGCTCAGCCCAGTTTCTACCATAAGTCATTATAAAGCCACCAGAGGAGGAGCTGGATGGTCCTGTTTCCTAGAACCTCCCTTCTATGACACAGCAACTCTGCTCTCTCCCTCTCCCTCTCCCTCTTAAGCTCCCACCTATGAATCTACAATCAACTTCTCTTTAAAACTCACCCTCTGTAGTCCATGAGTTTCATTCTTTGAAATCATGAGACAAGAACCTGAAGGCCATAGTTGGAGCAGCTTTATTGGCCATTAAATTTTCCATGATCCCAGACCTCTAAGCCAGGTTCACTAAGAGCAAAGAAACGTGCTGTTGCAATCAAAGAGGTCCCCAAATTTATGTACCGCTAGTCAAATCCTTTCATAATTTACAAGCAGTGCCCCAGCTTCCATTAACCCAAAGGCCAAGTATGTCACCAGATAGCATTTGATGCCTGTAGCAAAGATTTCTCTACTTTGTCGTGACCTACCAATGTATTCTTAAGATATTTTGATTTATGACTTTCTTTGTTCTGTTACTACAAAAAGTCATGAGACTGTCACCCCATTAGAATATGGTATTTGGAGAAACCTACTCCATATTTGGCTTTAGAATAAACAGTATTTACATAGAGAATGTGAAGACGATGCTCTGACTTCAAAAGAACTGACTTGTTAGAGCCCCTGGTGACTCTAGCAGAAGTGAATGAGTGGAATCCAGTCTCCTTCATAGCTTTGTCCTTTCCTCCAGGTAGCAGGTAACAAGCCTGACAGACCATCTTTGAGTGAGCCAACGATGTCAAACGTTTCTACTACTGGTGTTTCATCCAAATGAGGAGAGGGGAGGAACAGTGTTCAGGGTCAAAGGTTAGATAAGCCAGAAAAGAAAGGAGGAGGGAAATGGGACCATCCTAGGAGGTAGAAAGAGGTGTGTTAGCGAGAATGTGTGCCCTTTGCTTTGCCTATAATAGTTTATTGAAACAATGGTCCTCAAGGAGTCAGAAATTCCCTCAGGAGTCTCGTGCAAGACAAAAATCATGAAGCCTGATGCCAGCCAAAGGAGGAACTTGTCTCCCAGGAAAAGATGTCATACTCCTCAGACAGCCTTCAGTACAGTCTAGAGGAGACTGTGACAGATCAATAATGGGTAGGGCCACACCTTGACCAAAGCTGCCTAGTTATACAAACCTCTTACTGGGTAGATTGACTAGAGCTGATGAAAAATGTTAAAAAGATTTCAAATTAGAGAACCTTTAATTTATGAAAAGATACCAATGTTAGAGCGATCCTCCCAACCAATCAGGGAAATTTGAAAAGAGAATGTAAAATAAACTTCCCTGCATGTTGCCTCTGATGGGGGGGAGTTCAAGTAGAAACAGTTGAGTATCAGAAGCAGAATACATCTTCATAAGGATGGCTTTTACTTTCTCCTAGTGGGCCCTCTGGCATAAGACAACCAGTATTCAAAGAGAGGCTCTCACTAGATGCGAACATTCTTCTGGGGTTTTAAAAAGAGCCATTTTTTGTTGCTTTCTTCTGATGATTTTTCAGCTGTGCTCAAGACCTGAATGCTTTTTCTAGACTGGTTGGGATTAAAGGAGTGGGATGTTATCCAACTCCATGTTGCAATCCTTTACCCTTGACTGACTCCGGGGCATGGTCTTCCTTTCTAGCTAAATTGTATGTAGTGTCTTGTCCATGACAGTGCCTTTGTTCCTCTTTTGACAACCCTCCCAGACCAAATTATAGGGATGATTTTAGTAGTGCATAGTTCTGGTTGATAGATGGAACACACTGATAATGGAACAATGAAGACAAACAAAACAAAACAAAACAAAACAAAAAAACAAAAAAACTGGGGGTAGATACGGAGGCTCCATGAGACATAGATGATTTTTGTCTTTCAGAAACGTCTCTGGAAACTTCCATTCTTCCTGAAGAAAGCTTGCTCTGCTGCCTTTTTATAGTGCTGTGGGAGAGCTTTGAATTTCACTGATGTCTGGGGTTCTGATCACCAGCTTCCATATGTCCTACATAGAACCTCTTCTGATATTGACCACAACTGTGTGATCATTTCACGACCTTGGGAAATCTCACCAAGGACTGAAGTAGGTTCGTTAGAAAGAACTGCAGGTCTATGGTAGGACCCCTAAGCTACCTCCAGGAAGCCTAAGAGAGCCTGTTACCCAGTTGTGCCTGACTGGAGTACACTTTACTTTGAGTATCCTCATCATTGCCAACTATGTTCTTAGGTGTGTCCATCAGGGAGGACCTTCACCTAACATTCTCCCACCGCCCTGGAAGCCTTCAGGTCAGATCTGTCCTAAACCAAAGTTGATAGCTCAGGCTAGAGAAAAGGAGTTCCCATATAACTCTAGGATCATACAGAGTTTTATTGAAGTAGAGGGTAAAGGTTGTTTTTACTGGCTTGGTACAGGAACCCTGTCTGGCAGAAAAGACCCATATGTCAGGTTTCCCCATCCATCAAGCATGAGGTCCTGGTAATAGATTTTATTTTCTAAAGATGCCTTGGCTGAGGGCCAAGGAAGACTGTGAATTAAAGTGCATCACAGGCCCAGCCCTGCCGTTCTTAAAAACACTACTGGTAAATCCAGCTGCTGACTAACAGCTGGGGATACAGCTTTATGGAAGGATCCCTACCAGTTCCTGAATGATTAGAGAGACCCCTATTTTTCATTTGTGTTAAAGCGTTGGTGCTGACAGTGTGGTTTATACTACCACTGGCTTTGCTTCCAAGCATCTGAAATTTTGGAACATACTAAATAAGCAGAGGTCCCAGTATGAGAGCCCAACAAGCATGCTGGACATCTAAGTTTAGACCACTTTTCTGGAAATGATGCATCAGACCCACAGTCGCCAGAGAAATTAAGCATATCATATATAACTCTTAACGAGATTACTGAAAGTGGCCCTGGTTCCTGCTGGACACTGTCCCATATGCCGTTCCTCTGATTTTTGTTCTGTGCCTTTTCCCTGTAATAAATCATAGCTGTGGCTACTTTTTATTTAGTACTCTAACAAATCCTGAATCAGGAGACTCCAACACAGTATGGAAAGGCCTTAAGAGTCCTACAAAGATATATGAATAATGAACAGAATATCCCAAGATGATAAAAGAGTGGACAGGGTAAGTAAACTGTGCCAGGTGATGTGGTGGTGGGGCTGAGCCAACCTACTATGGCTGCACTACTCACCGAGAACCCAGGAGCTCACAAAACAGTCCACAGGGCAGACTTCCAGTGTTTTTAGGTACAACACACTGTCTCATGGGAAAGGAGTAGCCAGTGTCCCCAGTATTGTGGGGAAGTACGAATAGAAGTGAGAACAATACTTACAGATATGTAGGATTTGAGTATCTTTGTCTAACTCATAGAACTTTGGTGAGCACCCAAAAGTAGGCTGGATGACCATCACTGTGGTCCCTAACTTAGAGAGCACTCAAACTCTCATGTTCTGTGTGCTCCTGCTTTTGATTAAAACTCATGTGCCCCAGGACTTTTATTTCCTTAAAAGGGGCATGGTGAAAGATGATAGATAGATAGATAGATAGATAGATAGATAGATAGATAGATTATTTATTTATTTATTTATTTATTTATTTGACAGGGTCTCATATGCCAAATTAGCCTGGAACTTATTATGCATCTCCAAGGATGACCCTGAACCTCTGCTCCTGCTGTCTTCACATCAAAAACACTGGTTTTACTAGGGATAGCACCACACTTAGTGTGTGTGGTGCTGTAGATCAAACCCAGCCGTCTCTATATGCTAGGAAAGCACTCTGTCCCCATCCTGGTTAAGAAACTCTCCAATGGGGCTGGAGAGATGGCTCAGTGGTTAAGAGCACCTGTTGCTCTTGCAGAGTTTCTCAGTTCAGTTCCCAGCACCCACATGGCAGCTCACAACCATCTATAACTCTAGTTCCAGGAGACCCAACATCCTCTTCTGGCTTCCACTACACCAACAACTCATGTTGTTCACATACACACATGGAAGCAAGCACTCTCACACATAAGACAAAAGTAAATATTTTTATATTATTTATTTAATATATTTATTTTATATTATATTTGAAATATAAATAAAATCTTTAAAAACCCTTTGAGGAGATGACTGTTTTTCAAATGTACTAGTAATGTATTTCTTTCAGTGGGTGCTACAAACAGACACTAACCTTCCATTTATATTTTTAAAGATTCCATATTAAAGATACTGCCTCAAAGAATCTTAAACCTGTATTCAAGGTCAGGTGTGTTTGCATTGATGTCAATCTGTTCCACCTCAGAAATAAGATTCGACTTCATAATTTGTTCTCAATTTCCAAGTAAAGTCATATAATTTTCAACTTATTACTAGTTTTATATTTATTCATTTTTTATTTTACTTATCAAGAGGACCACACACCCTTAAAGCCCACAGAAAGCATAATGTCTCTTCATGAGAAAGTGGAAAGAAAATGGACATGGGCTCAGATAGACTGGAGGCAAATGACTTAATTTTGTGGCTTATTTAAAAATGAGAGAATATTTTCTAAAACCCTGTAGCTAATTTTTTATTATTGAGAAGAAAAATTTCTCTCAAACAATACAGCCCGACCAGTTTCCCCTCCCTCCCCCTCCCAACTCTCCCTCCCTCCCTCCCTCCCTCCCTCCCTCCCTCCCTCCCTCCTTCCCCAGTTTCTCTCCTGCTTCATCTCTCTTCAGAAAGAACAGGCCTCCTAGACACAACAACCCAACACAAGAAAATGAAATACAAGAAGACAAGACAAAAGCCCTCATATTGAGGCTGCACAAGGCTATCCAACAGAAGGAAAAAAGTCCCAAGAGCAGACAAACCAGTCAAAGACAACCTGCTCCCACAGTTAGCAGTCTCACAAAAGCATCAAGCTAACAGCAACAACATATATGCAGAAGACCTGGTGCAGACTCCTGCAGACCTGGGGCTGGCCACGTCGGTCTCTGTAAGCCCCATATGCTCTCTTCTCCCCTTAGTTGATTGAGTGAGCCGTGTTCTTTGGATGTCCTCCATCTCCTCTGACTCCTACAATCTTTCTGTTCCCTCTTCCATGGGGTGCCCTGGACTCCAGGGGGAAGGACCCAATGGAGCCCTCCAATTTAGACTTTCCCCACATAATATAGGGCTGTGGATATCTGCATCTGTTTCCATCCTCTCTGATGATGACTGGACATGGCACCAGTCTATGAGTAGAGCAGGATATAGTTAGGAATCATTTCATTGATTGCTTTTTTAAAGACAAGTTATGTTTTGTTCTACCCTAGGTCTCGGGGCTATACAATCTCCAGTTCCTGGTCATCCAAGCAGTGTTGGGCATGGACTCCATTGTGTGCAGTGGGCCTCAAGTTAAGTCAGACATTGGCTGATAGCCATTGTGCCTGCAAGATGTCTTACAAGTCAAAATTTCTGTGGCTGAGTTGCTGTCCAGACTTCTCTTTTGGTGGCCTGTGGAGTAGCTTCCTGGAGCAAAGAGACTAGAGTGTAGGGGCGAAGGCTCCATGCAGGCACTAGCTCGACCTCTCCATGTTTAGTGAGTTGTATGTGGGTTTTCCTTGGTGATGGGGCCCCACTGTCCGCAGAGAGTGACCTTATGTCTTAGCATTAACCTGGATTGTTTATGGATCTCCAGGGCACCCCCTCCATCAACAACTTGATCAAATGCAATCTAGTCCCACCACTGGGAGCCATGCCTTGCTAGAAGAGATGACCAGTTCAGACTCCTTATTCCCCACTACCGGGAGTCCTCAGTAGGATCACCTTCATATATACTAGGAAGTTTCCAATGCACTAGGTTTCCACACTGCCCCCCCACGTGACCCCACAGTTCTAGCCATCTCTTCCCACATTCTCTCCCTCCATCTTTTCTACCCCACTACCTGATCCCAATCACCAACATCCCCTAGTCCACTTACAAAATCCATCTTTCTCCTTCCCAAGGAGATCCACATGACTGCCCACTCCCACCCACCCACCCACCCACCCACCCTGCTCTTTACCTAACCTCCCTGAATCTATCAATGGTTGGTGTGAGATTTATTTCCTGTGTTTTCATAGGTGTAGTTAACTTCCTTAGGTTCGAGTTTTCCTTCCAGCCCCTTCTGTAAGGCTGTATTTGTAGATAGATATTGTTTAAGTTTGACTTTATCATAAAATATCTTATTTTCTCCATCTGAAGTGATTGAAAGTTTTGCTAGGTATAATAATCTAGGCTGGCATCTGTGGTATCTTAGAGTCTGCAGCACATCCATCCAGACCCTCTGGCTTTTAGAGTCCTCATTGAGAAGTTGGGTATAATTCTAACAGATCTGTCTCTCTATATTATTCAGTCCTTTTCCCTTGAAGTTTTTAATATTGTTTCTTTGTTTTATAATTCTTACTGTTTTGATTACTATGTGGCAAGGGGACTTTGTTCTCTGATCCAATTTATTTAGTGTTCTGTATTCTTCTTGCACCTTTATAGGCATCTCCTTCTTTAGGTTAGAAAATGTTTCTTCTGTGATTTTGTTGAAAACATTTTCTGGGTCTTTGCTGGTATTCTTCTTCCTCTTTTCCTATTATTCTTAGGTTTGGTCTTTTCATAACATTCCAGATTTCCTGGATGTTTTGTGTCAGGAAAACTGGATTTGGGTTTTAGGCATCTTGATTTGGGGTGATTATAGGACTAGGTCATATAACTGTAATTTTGTTACTGATATGAATCAAAAGGTAAATATCTGTGTCTTCTGATGGTCTTAGGTAGGCCCTGGGAGAGGAGGTTCAACCCCCAAGGGGGTGGAGACCCACAGGTTGAAAAACACTGTTCTAGGTGCTGAATTCTGGGAGGTCAGGACTTGATGGTCTGTGGGGATCCACAGGAGGCATGGATGTAGGGTTGGGGGGGGTGGGAAAAGGGAGGCTGCAGCTCAGATGAGCCTGAGGGACTGGGTCTGCTGTGAAAGCATTGAACAGAGTTCTGAGGGCCACCTACATAGTCTTCTGGCAGGTGTGGCCTGTGGTTGAACAGGGTGCCTCCCCGAGTTGGGGTCTGGGGTACAACAAGTTGGTGGAGGGAGGTCAGGAGGGGAAGGTCTGTGGGACTTACAGGAAGCATGGAGGTCAGGAGGGGATGGGCTGTGGGATTTACAGGAAGCATGGAGAAGTGGTGAAGGGAGGCTGCAGCGGTGTTGTTGCAGAATCAGGTACAGGCCTGAGGAATTGGGTCTTCTGGGGGAACGGAGAGAGCAGTCTGGTAATTTCTGAAGTAACAGAGACCAATTGAACATATGTGGTGCATATAGCTTTGTCCTTGGCATCTCTTCGAAGTTCCAGAGATGATAGCTAAGCATCATTGCCATTAAAAAGCTGAAGCACAATGAAGAAGAATCACATACTTGGGCCGTGTTTTCCTCTTGGAGTGCTCCATGAAACTGGCTTGGCCGGTCACTTGTGAAATCATCATCAAACGTCTTTCTCTGATGAAAAAAAAAAACCCAAAGTCAGCAACTTCCACTGTGTGATGGAACTCTGAGTATAACCAACAGTCTCATCCAAGTGTGAGGTTTCTTTTCAACATCAGCTTTTATGGCCCACCTGTGACTCATTAAACCTGGAGTGGAGGAATAGGAATGGCTGGATGTGTCATAGCATCTCATGGAAGAGTGCACATGGAAAGGACAAGGGAGACTAACAGCCAAGCCCTGCATTGGGTTGGGGAGGAGACATTAGAGCAGGGATGGAGATGAGAATGATTTGAGTCAAGCGCTGAATGTGCGGACGTGAAGGCGTCAGCAAGGCACCCGAAGCCCCTGTTTTAACTCTATTCTCTTTTAATGAACATTAAAACTTGGGATCAAAATGAAGTAGATAGAAACAGAACAAATCTCAGACCCAGAGCCAGAAAAATCAGTCAGGGGGCAGGATCAGAACTCAGCACCACTTGACCCATCACCTCCAGGCATGTCTGCAAAGATGCTGCGGGGGCCCGACAAACCACACAGCACCTTTTGCCAAGAGGCTGCCTTGCCAATTTTAGAACTTGTTTAAGCTTTTAATAGTTTTTGTTCCACTATTAAGACTGGAACAACAGCGATGTGAACAACGCTCACCCACAGAGGGGGATGTAGAGGCCCCAGAGAACAGCTAGCTTGTGCAACTTGAGGGGACCCAACTTTCCCACCCATAGGCCTCACTTCTCTGTCTCCCGTAGACTGGGATGCTGGCACTGGTCACTCCCCCAGTGTACATGTAGTACTACATACGGGACTCTCTTCTCCCTAAACCTATGGAAGTTTAATGATAGCTATTTTCTTTTTTAATAAGATGCAAGTCTCAGAAGGATTCTTAATCCCTTGAACTTGTCCTCCTAAGTTTGACCCTGTCTATTTGCACAAACTTGACATCTAACCTTCAACCTCCCGATCTGGCCCAGGCTCCTTTTTGCTCTTGGCCTCACTGGGCTTGGCCTGTATACTGTGAGAGAAATTGACACACTCTCAAATTCCACTGGTCCTTCTTTTGCTGGCTCTTACTGACCCCAAGTGGGCTCCATCTCCATAGACTGCCCCAGAGAGGCTAATCAGTCCCACTCACAAGCATCATTAAGATCTTAAGGCTGAAAGAAAAGTTTGGGGCCATTTAGTTGAATCCTTTAATTTTTGCTAATGAAAAGTGGGCCTAAGGTCATGCTATTCACACAAAGTTACAGGGTCAGACCAGAATTCTGACTTAGCCGCCCCTGATTCTAAATGTAGCATCCTTTTGAATAACTGTGCCATCCCCCCACCCATTTAATTCCATTGGGGTTAAGTGCATAATAGCTCGTGAACGATCTGCCAACTAATTTTTAGGATGGAAGAGCAGGAAAGGCACACAGAAAGAAACGGAAATCACAAACTAATACAAAAGGAGCTAAGAGAAAACCAGGTAGTGCACGGTCCTTTCTATTACCCTCATGAAGTTTATAATTCAGCCACAATCTCAGTGCTAGGGAGGCAGAGGCAGGAGGATCATTAATGTGAACAAGCTAATTTTCAGTCAGCCTGGAGTAAATAGTGAGATTACCCCTAGAATTATACATAATGAGTCTATAACATGGGACAGATATCAGTGCTTTAAAGGGATCACATATGTTAGATTAAAGAAGAAGAATGGCCACAGGCTCTGGAGAGGAGATGTGACTTAAACAAGCTATGTCATTGACAACCATTTTAGTTTCCTTGTAGCTGGCCTTTACAGGTTTGAACATTTTAAATTTCCTCAGATTTCTTTGAAGCTGGGGCTAGTCATGTGACTCTTTTGACCAGTGATATGTGTGCATGCTTACTCAAGCTTTCTACGCAGTCTACCGCCTTTTTTTTCCCATGTGGGTGATACCTAAAGATGCAGCCCTGCCACTAAACAGGACAGAGTAAGCTTTTGAAAGGAGCCCACTTCCTGGATATAATCTAGCCCCCACACAGCTGGGCCCTGAACTTCTTGCTAAACAAGATAAATTAATCCTTCTTTGGTTCAGTGAGGGTAGCAGAATTTGTTTGAATGCAGCGAAACCCAACCCTAACTGGTTCACAGACCTTGAAAGAGCACAGAGTTTCAGCAAACACAGGTAGAACAAAACAACGTATGAGCAAAGACTCCAGAAGGGGAGAATGCCAGCACACTCTTGGCAGAGCAAAGAGAACACAAAGGTTGATCAGAAGAAAGGCTGAGAAAGGCCAGCAGGGGTCAGTGATGGAAGATGGGGTGGGTGAAGCAGTACACTTCTTTTCATAAGCAGATGAGGGCTAGTGAGATGACTCAGTAACTATGACCTGATGACCTGAGTTACATCCCCACAACCCACATGGTGGAAGGAGAAAAACAGTCTCCCAAAGCAATTGATACTAAACCACACCCATTCATTTGCTTGCTGTGTGGTATCGCAATTACCAAAGCAGTGAGAGTTTTTACAAAATGGCCAGGGAACCCTCCGATTCAAATATATCTCCAGACACCAGGGATTAGGAGCGTGTTTGGAATAAAGAAATGGAGTTTTCTGAGATATGGTGAAAGGCTGTTGGAAGTTCAGAAAGCACCAGTGATCTGCATATGTGTAATTAACATTCATAGCTTTTTGTAAGATGCACACTCAGGGACGTGATGGCCGTAGTTTGATCTGAGAGACTCTGCCTTTCTGACATCAAAGATTACCACTGAGCACCTGTGGAGACCGAAGTGAAGAGATCAGTGGCTTTGACCTCTCTAAGCCAAATAAAGCTATCTTCACATGCTCCCAGAAAACTTTCACTAACTGCTACCATGTGAGCAGGTATCAGAGGGATTGCCTATTGCAAAGCCAGGGGGGCATAGAGCTTGTGTGACTAAGCAGGACTTTGTTTGGTTGGCTTTTTTTGAGACAGGGTCTCACTATGTCGCCTCAAAGTTTTGAATGTCCTACCTTGTCTCCTGAGAACTCAGATCACAAGCCTAGACCACCAAGCCCCATTAAGCAACGTCTTCCACCAGTGGTTAAAACACAGGTTTGTTTAGGTCTCCAAGTTTTAAAAGAAAAAGTATGCATTTTGGTTTTTAAACTTTAATTAGGGAAGAAGAATGGTCCAAGCCCCTAGGAGAGAAAATTAATTATTAATTTCACTATGAAGTCTTGGTTTCTTAAGAGGAATTGGCAAAAGAAGCGAGCTGGCTGCTCCTGGAACTGAGGTTAGCTCCTGAACTCTTACCTTTAAGTCTTTAGGTGAGGGAGCCTTGAGTCCCAGATGAGCCAGCAGTAGGTGGGGCAGCTGCTGTGAGCCTGGAGCCAGAGTGGGTGGCTTCACTCGTTCCGATCTGTGGGTACACATATTACATTTCTGTTCGCATGGGCCACAGCAACCACAGTACCGCAAGCTCGCTTGAATCCTGAAGGCCCTGCTTGTCCTGTGCCAATTTCCTCCCACTACCAATTACTAGAAAACCACAGCCACCGAGCCCAGCCCTCTGGCTTCTACAGCATGTGCTGTTTTAACAGCAGCACTGGGCAGGCCACATACCTTATCCCCAAGAATGGCCAAACACGGAAGGGGTAAGACAGATGTGCATGGAAATGAAATGTGGCCCGAGGTTATCGGAGGGAGTGTAGAAAAGAAAAGGTAACTGAAGCACTCTTCCACAGTCACAGTGAGGAAGTCTGCACAGCTTCATGTGCTCATTCTGCCTTTCCCACTCATTGTTCCATTCATAGATTCAACCAACCTCAGATCAACAATATACAGGCAAAAAAATTTATCGTCAGTATGGAACACATACAGATTTTTCCTTGTCACGCTCCCCAGCGATAAAGCAAAGTACTAGCTCCGCAGGATATACATTACACGAGGTACTGTGCTCCACCCAGGCATTATATGGAGTATACAGGAGAATATGCATAGATTATTTTACATGTATGTATCATCTCTTTACTGTGTGTGTACTTGTGTGTGCACACATGTGCAAGTCTGAGGACATTTTTCCAGAGTTGTTTCTGTCCTTCCATCATGTGGGTTCTGGGGTTCAAACCCATGTTGTCAGGAGTGGCAGTAAATGCCTTTATCCATTAGGCCATCTCTCTGGTCTAATGTGATTTTATATAGGGACATAAGCTTTGCAGATTGGGAAAATCCGTGAATCCTGAAGCTGTTCCCCATGGACAAGCAGAGGTAGCTGTATGTGCTTCTCTGATTCCGACACTGAAAACTCAGATGTTGGGTAACAGCCCAGTGAGAAAGAAAATTCCTGCACTCACCTTGCTGTGTGAAACAAACAACAAAGCATACATACAAACAAACAAACAAACAACAACAACAACAACACGATGCCCTCGGCTCCACCCCCTTCCTACCCACCTGCCACTGAAAAGTTTGGACCAGAGAGACAAAAGCCTCAGTCTCTGAAAACATGTCTCTTTTCTTGGGTACAAACCTGTAATCTCAGCCTTTGCTAGGTAGAAGCAGGACGTGAGTGAGTTCGAAGCCAGCCGCGGCTACATGGCAAGACCCTACCTAAAAGGGGGAAGGCCGTTACAGAGTGCAATGTAATGTTCTCATGTATGCTTACATTGTGGAATAATTCAAAATATTAACAAATTCATCATGTCACATAATCTGCCATTTCCTGTAATGAGAACATTGAAAGTCTACCTTCAGCAGTTTTGAAATATATGATGATTTATTAATAAAAGTCACCACTCTGTGCCATAGGTCATTAAAGCTTATTTCTCCATCCGGACTGAGACTTTGAGCTCCACAAGACTGCTTGCTCTCCAAGCACCCACCACTTCCCGAAGTCCTTGCCCCACACAGTTCACTCTCTCACTCTGGGGAGGATGCAGAAAGGACTCTGCCCTGAGTTCCTACTGGTGCCTCCAGGGCAAGAATCCTGTTTTCTCTACAGAAGAACCTCAGAATATTTTTACAGAATTGGTGGCTGAACTGCCTTGGTTGTTTCTTCATAGGGATTTTAGGAAAGAAGTGGGGAAGGCCTCTACAACAGGAAAAACTTTAGCATCGTAATTAGCAACAAATGTCACATTAGCATAGCAAGTTGACTTTTTTAAAAATAAAAGTAGTTCTGTTAGATATTAGTAACATTCCATGAGAAAATGGACGTCTGGTCCAAAACAAACAAACAAACAAACAAACAAGCAAACCTTAAGAAATGCTAAGCTTATAATCCATAGATCATCCAGAGAGGTTAGATATACAGGAAGGTGCGTGTGCGTGTGCATGTGTATGTGTGTGTGTGTGTGTGTGTGTGTGTGTGTGTGTGTGTGTGTGTGTGTGTGTGTAAGGGGAAACAGAATAGATTTTATGGGTAGACTGGTAGCAGGAAGGACAGGAAATAAGAGGATCAGTTGGGGAAGGAGAGAGGAGATGGAGGTGAGGGAGGTAACGTGGGGAGAGACAGCTAGAACTGAGGGGAGGTATGAAAGCCTAGTCCAGTAAAAACTTCCTAAAATATATGAAGGCAGTCCTAACAAAGTCTCAAATAATGAGGGGGATGGAGTCACAGCTGGCCATCCCTTGTCACCAAAAGAAGCTTCCAATATGGGACTAAGTTATATCCAATTGAGTTGTTAGCCAAATGGGTCCTAAGGGAATCCTCAAACTATCCAGGCTGTTGCCAAGACAACAGATTGCTCTCCACAAGCTGACAGCAAGGCCCCATTGCTGAAGACACAGTTCACTGAGCATGGAGAGGTTGAGCTGGTGCCTTGGTACAAAGCTTGTCGGAGTAACCAATCAATGTCTGATTTGTCTTAAGTCCCATTCCATGAGATGGAATCCATACCCTACAAAAACCAGAGAGTAGATAGCCCAGAGATCTAGGGTAAAGCCAAACACTACTGGTTTAAGAAGAAAAATAAAAGTAAAAATAAAATGACTCCTAATGATATTCTACAATATTCATAGATCAGTGCCTTATTCAGCCATCATAATGGAAGCTTCATCCTGCAGCAGATGGAAACAAATATAGAGACCCACAGCAAGACAGAGAGACAGAGACAGAGACAGAGAGAGAGAGAGAGAGAGAGAGAGAGAGAGAGAGAGAGAGAGAGCAAGCTTGAAAGCTTGAATCACACAGTTCTCAATGGGATGTCCCCATCGAATCCCTCCCCTCAGAGCTCAGAGAACCTCACAGAAGAGGAGACATTAAGAGTGTAAGAGCCATAGAGTATAGCAGACACCAGGAGACCAAGTCCCTCTGAATGAGCCAAGCAAAGCTCACATGAATTCAGAGAGGCTGAAGTAACAAGTACAGGGCCCTGCAGTCGGGATATAGTGTATGAGAAAGAATCTTTTTATTTAAAGGGGGAGGGGATGTTAAACTTTATTTCTCCCTCTTTGCTCTGTGGACATTAGCTTAGGCAAAACTTTGAGAATACTCTAATGAAGATATTTGCTTAGTTTTTATGTGACCTAGAATTTCCCAACTTTACTTACCATGGAGCCTGTTTTTAGAAAACACATACAATCATGAGTAAAGTTCACAAAACACTGGTTTCATATAAATAATTTGTCTACTGGATCTTTTACTTACAAACCTATGAAGAGTCCCTCTAGGACCAAAATGTTATTGATCACTGAATAAATAAGTGACTAAGCCATAAAATTTGGACAAGCATAGTAATCCAGACCACTGATAGCATTATAATCATCTGTAAGGTAACATATTCTCAATATGAACTGATGATCTACCAGGTATCAAACACGAAGGCTAACAAGAGAAATTAGACAGAATTCCCTCTCTGCAAAAGAACACTGCCTAATAGGAAAGAAAAGAATAATGTCCTGAGTTTAAACAGATGAACAGGAAAGCAGGAGAAAGAAGGCAGCTGGAAACCACACCTTGAATAATAAAAACATTAATAATAAACTCTCAATGCAGTACTTACCATGTACCAAGCATGGTTTTAAGCACTTAAACAACACTGCTCTACTGAAATCTCAATATCCTCTTGCTATGTACCTCCAGCACTTGCATTTTAGAAATGAGATCACTGACGTTCCAAAAGGCCAGGTGACTTCATCAAGATCACATGGCCAAAAACATAGCACAATTTTCAGATGCAAACAGTCTGGCTCCAGAATCTGTGTTTCAGCCTAAGAGGGTAAACAGCATGCTAGATGAAGGACAGAAGCCTAGCAGGCAGAGCAAGAGAGAAAAGAGCAAGAGGTCCAGTGTGTGCAGAAGTACAAATACACCGAGCAGAAATAGCAAGGGAAGGTGAGAGGTCGAGGCAAGAGGCAAGGCTGGGATGGGTCTTGAGCCTTCTGACTGGAAGCCCTGTGGAGGTGAGTCCTGCACCCTTCCTCCAGCATCCTCAGGCAGGAAAGAAAAACATGAGTGGTTACAGGGTAGAGCTGGGCTCAAAAACACCTTCATGAATTTCTTTTGAAGTCTGCTCCCATCTGAAATATACACGATCATTTCACATTCTATGCCATTATAGAATTGAATTGACACAACGTGGAAAATTTCAGCCTCTTAAATGTTCAAATGACATTTTTACATGGAACTTCAGAGAAATACACGGTTGCACCTCAAGTAGCTTCTGGTATCCCTGGCAACTTGTTTGCAACTCCAGGTTCCAGCTGGAGACAAAAAGGTCATATGATGTTAGAGCCAGGGCATCTTTTGGGTATATTCCCAAGAGTGGTATCATCCTGAGTGAGGTAACTCAGACCCAAAAGGGCATGCATGGTATGTAATCACTAATAAGTGGATATTAGCTACACACACACACACACACACACACACACACACAGTACAGAATACCCAAGATACAGTTCATAGAACTAAAAAGATCAACAAGCTGAAGTGCCCAAGTAAAGATGCCTCAGTCACACTTGGGAGAGAGAAGAAAGCAATCACAAGTGGGGAGGGAGGGAGGGAGCTGGGAAGGAAAGTGGATGTGGGGGGGGGAGGAGAAAGGGGAACCTGACCTGGTATTGGGTGAGGGACAAGGACTAAAGCCCTGAGGGCCAGCAGAAAGAATGGAAACAGGCAACCTCAGGAGGTAGGAGGTTGGGGAGACCCTCCACTATGCACCAGAGACCTGGGAGGTGAGAGACTCTCAGGAATCAAAGGGAGGGATCTTAGATGAAATGCCCAACAGTAGGGAGAGGGAATTTAGAGAGCCCACCTCCAGCAGGAAGACAGGGCATCAAGTGAGGGATGGGGTTGCCATCCCGCAGTGACACCTCTGACCCATAATTGTTCCTGTTTGAAAGAATTACAGGGGTGGAAATGGAGAGGTTCCTGAGGAGAAGAAGGTCCAGCATCAGGCCCAAAGTGGGATTCCAGCTCAAGGGGAGGCACCAAGGCCTGACACTATTACTGAGGCTATGGAGAGCTCACAAAAAGGGACCTAGCATGACTGCCCTCCGAAAGACCCAACAAGCAGCTGAAAGAGTCATATGCAGATATTTGCACCCAACCAATGTGTAGAAACAGCTGACCCTTGTTGTTGAATTATGGAAGGCTGAAAGAAGCTGAAGAGAAGGTCGATCCTGTAGGAGGACCAGCAGTCTCAATTAATCTGGACCCCCGAGATCTCTCAAACACTGAACCACCAAGCAGACAGCATACACCAGCTGATATGAGGCCCCCAACACACATACAGCAGAGGACTGCCGGGTCTGTGTTCCTTCAGAGATGATGTACCTAACCCTCAAGAGACTGGAGGTCCCAGGGAGTTTAGAGGTCAGGTGGGGTGGGGGTTGGGGGTATCCACAATGAGATGGGGGTGGAGTGCAGAGGAGGTGTGGGATGTGGGACAAGTCGGAGAGTGGATGGGGGTGGAGTGGGGAATGGGATATGGAGTGTAAAAAATAAATTAATTTAAAAACAAAACAAGGACAACAAAAAGGATAACTTCTTGGGCAGGTCAAGAAGTACAATGCCCGTAGGAGACAGAGCCCAAACACGAGGCCGGTGATGAACTCAGGGTGAGACACACTAGGCCTGAGGGATCTTGGGCATTTAGGATAAAGATAGCTTACCCGGAACGTGAGTACAAAGATCATAACGATAAGCAATCAGCTACCATCTTATCAGCCAATTCCTAAATTCTAACAAAGCTTGGAAGCCAGTTACCTCTCTGTGCTGTGTGGTGTTGAGGCAGGATAGAGAGGCTGGGAGAACTGTGGTGACATGGGAGGGACATCTTGAAAAAGAAATGAGGTCTGCCATCTTGGAGGTGTCGGGAGAAAAGGGCAGAACCATCAGCTCCCCCAACTCTGCTTTATACTAGCTTGGTCTGAAAGTCTTTGTTCAGCAATGCCATGAAGCCCAGTTTGGCTAAGAGGAAAGGGGACCCTCTGGATGGGGTCAGGGAATGGACTAGAGTTCTGCTTCCCATCCTATCACTATTGACAGTTACACAGCCAGCCTGAGATGGCTGTCCTTACAGTTGTATAGCCAGCCTGAGATGGCTGTTCTTAGAACGGCTTGCCCTGAAAGGACAGCTTTTGGTTGCTATCTGGAAACTTGCCATCTGGAAACTTGCCCGGTGAACATGTACGTAAACGTGGCTTATGCTAAGTACCTGTTTTCCTTCTAAAAATGCCAGAAATCTGAAGCATGCCAAGGAGAAAGTATGTAACTGATAATATATTCTGAGTACTGCCAGTCCTGTGTGTCCCTGGAAGGAATCACCTGTCACAGCTTGTCATGATTTATCATTGGAGACATGAAGCACAGTTAGCTCCTGGCTTTCCTTAGCCTCTGCTTTCCCTCCCTCCTCTGCTTGTCCTTTGATGTTACAAAGGGTCCTTTAACTGTAATAAAGCTTTGCCCCTAGCTGAGTTGTTACTATAGACTAAGTCCTGAGTCGTTCTAGCAAATTACTAACCCTGAAATAAACTTGGGGACATCAACATCCCTTCTCCCAGACAGAGGTGACACACTCAGACTCTGCGTGGCATCTCCGCTCTTTGTTGTTTACCCGCCTCTAGACGCTACAGTTCCAAATGAAGATATTACTTGAAAATGTTCAAGAAAAGCCTGGAGCATCTCGTGGAAACAGAATTTTGTAAGAGAGGTGTGACCCCCACAGCTCTGATGGCCTGTGACCGAGCCCTGTGAGCTCTGCTACATGTCTCAACCTGAGCGGCTCGGCTCTGGTGTTTGAACAAGATGCTAGGTGATGACTCTGTGGCCTGTAAGCGCCTATTAACTCTGACAGTCTGTGACTCTGCGATTGCTCCATGTTGGGATAGCCGGGAATTCTCCTGAGATAAATCCCAGTGAGGAAACAAAGACAGTTGGTCACAAAGCCTGTAAAAGGAGGTGCGAAGAGAATCTTCCACCCCTGGACAACATCCAGAGTGGCTCCAATTAACATGTGACGAGTGACGAGGGATGTGCTGGAGACTTTTGATCTTGTCCAGGTCCAGCATCGGCTCCTTCTCTCAGCCAGGCCCTGGCTCCAGGGGTCCCAGTCATAAAGGTGTGTCAGGGAGGATCTGCTAGGCACGCGATGGTTCCAGTGCTTTCAGACACTGCCAAGGATGCTACCCTGAGAAGAGGGGGGCATGGTTGCCTTTGTATGTCACAGGGGATTCTTGTCTTGTTTTTGCTGCTGAACCTTATAATACATTATCATGAGATGGGGAAAAAAACAGGTAAGGGATGGGGGGTTATAGGGAACTTTCGGGATAGCATTTGAAATGTAAATAAAGAAAATATCTAATTAAAAAATGCAGCCCAGCAAGCCCTTCATTGTCTATCCCATCAGCTGAGGACTAACTTCCTTCCCTCAGTTAGCATTAGTCACATTGTAGTTTCTACTCTTTCCAGAATATTCTTCACTCCTCCTAGGAAAACTTCACATCACCTGAATCAGCCACCCTATCCAGCTACAAGTGGGAGAATTTTGGATAAAGAGAGCATAGTTTCCTTCTTATACATAAAAATGTAGTCTAATGCTTCCCTACATTTCCAGAAACCACCCAAGTCTAAACTCAGCTTTTCCTAGAATCTAGTTTCTCTGGGAAGTTTACAAAGAACTCTATATTTTCTTCTTAGTTTCACCTCAATTCTATAGCCATTCAAACCAGAATCACGGTTCTTTTCCTTTGTAGAGCAACCATGGTTCTAAATGATTACAGTCCAGAAAGGCCGAGTTTCAAGTGTGGTTAGTCGACCTCTAAGACTAGAAGCAGTCTCTTAAGCATCCTGTAACACAGCACCCTTCCTTGGGAGTCAGCTATAGTCTCTCTCAGCCTGCCAGAGATGATCCCTGAGACTCATAGAATATGTCTCTGTCTCTCTGTCTCTCTGTCTCTGTCTCTCTCTCTCTCTCTCTCTTTCTTTCTCTGTGTGTGTGTGTGTGTGTATCCCCTCCCTCCTCCTCTCTTTCTGTATCTCTCCCCATCCCTCCCTTCCCTCTCCCTTTTTCTTTTACTCTATAGTCCCAGCAATCCTACTGCCTCAGCCTTCTAAATGCTAGAATTATAAACATAAACCACTTTGGGCTCTACTCTGACACTGGACCAAACTGAGACCATCTTGTTTGTTTGTTTTTTATAGAGTGAGGTTTTATACATGCACATAATGTGTTTTGATAAAGTCTCCCCCCCCCCCCGCATTTCTTCTCCTTACACTCCTACTCCCCTGATCTTACTCCCACTCCTCCCCTGATCTTACTGTCATGATTCCCCACCACACATATTCTCTGTCTTTTTATAAAAACTCATGAAGTCCGCTTAGTGCTACCAGTATGTGCAGGAATATAAGGCCATCTACCAGAGCAAGGGTTGCGTCAGGAGCCAGATCCCTGAAGGAAACAGGCTCTCTCTTTCCCAGCAACCATCAACCGACAACAACTGGAGGCAATCGTAATTCGTGTTTCCACATACCCTTGCTTATTCAGTCAGTTAATAACGTGTCTGAATGTCATTTTCTTAACCATAACATGGAGGTTCTCTGAGAGGAAGACATAACTTTTTGTTCGCCACATTGGGTCTCCAGCCTGAGGCAGAGCAAATCCTAAAGAATAGGTGTTTTGAGCTTCCGTTCCTCTCAAGCTCTGATTTTTGAAGCCCCACAATACTGAGAACTGCCTTCTTCTAAAGTTCTCTGTTTTATATTTTATTAATGTGTTTCTTGTTTTTATTTCCCATGGGCTGCTACCCTGGGCTTACTGACCTGTGTCCCAACCATCCTTCAGCACCCTCTGCTTACCCATTCTTCTTCACTCATTAAAACCTTCTTTTTCCTTCTAGACAAGCCTTAATTACTCCCAGGTGTCTGTGAACTTCCCAACAAAGTAGCCAGGATGAGCTTGGGCTCCCAGTGCTGCTGTCTCTTACCCCCCATGTTCAAAGGCCACAGGCATAAGCCCCCGTGCTCAGCGAGTGTGGGGCTGGGGACTGGAACCAGTGCCTCCTCTAGACAGGCGGGCACCCCACCCTCTAAGTTACACCCTAGCCCCTCACTCATTCTTCACAGGACTTCCCCAGTCCATCAGGTCACACCCACAGTGAGATTTGCAGATTACAGTTATCCTTCTCAGGTCAGAAAAGACACTTGAAGTTTCTGTTTTTGTGAGTGAGCCTCTGGCATCTGAAGGTTAACAAAAGACTCTATGAAAGGTTGTTGTTTTCTGGTTTAGCTCTAAGCTTTGTAATACCCATGTAACAAGGATACAAAGTCAACTGAGGTTTCTATAGAACCAAATTTCTTTTTTTCCCCATAAGCCACATGCGTGCTAAATGTTTCTTTCCCTGGGTTTCTCTCCGTTCCGGTTCCACCGCCTCTGGCAGAACAACAATGGTGCATTGTGGACTCGGGTAGTTTTCTGGGATCTGCAAGGGAAACATGGGCAGGGAGTCCCTATCACAAATCTAACTGTGAAAGCTCTAAGGTGAGGGACACGAGTGCTCTAAATGTTAGGTTCAGAAATCTGCAAGGCTTAGCCATTAGATACATGCAGATGCAAACCGTAAGGGAATAGCCGCCCGAGATGTGGATCATCAGAGAGGCAGATGGTGACGCTGACAAGCTTAGAGAGAAACTGCAGGTGGACATGCAAACTCATGTAACCACTTTGGAAAACAGGCTGGTGGGTCCTCAAACTGCTAAATATGAGGGCTGCCACATGATGTGTTCATTTTATGCTAGATACGTACCAGATGAAAATGTCCACACATGTACCTGAATAGTCACGTTAACACTCTTCAAAACTGACAAAAGGGCAAGGTGGGTGGTCACGAAAGGAGAAGCAGGTAAGTAAAGCAGGACTAGTCGTATAACGTGATACTCTCTGTTAATTAAAAGGATAAACGAAAATGGGGCTGTAAAGCACTGTGCTAAACACAAAAACGCCAAGTACAAAGGACTGTAGACTGTACTGCTCTTTTCATACAAAATATTCAGACTACACAAATTTATAGAGACCCAAAAGAAATCAGTGGTTGCTCTGGCCTGAGGAGTGTTAGGGAGGAACAACTGTGACTGCTAAGGAGAGCTGGGGACCTTCGTAGAGGCATGAAAACATCCTCAAGTCATTAGCCTCTGTGAGGCCTAAAATGCATTTAATTATATATTCTGAGTGCACTTACTGGTATATGAATTATAACTCCATACAGCAGGATCTCATCTGCATAATAAGACTGTTCTGGTTTCATTTCTCTTTTGGTGACAGTTACAATTTAGAAATTATAATTTCTGTTTACAATTACAAGTTAGAGTCCGTTAATGAGGGGAAGGTCCTGAAAAAGAACTTAAGCAGTTAGTCGTATCGTGTTCAGTCGGGAGCCAAGAAAACTGAAATGCACCCAGTCCGCCTGCTGGCCTGCTCTCTTCTGACTTTGCCCTGCCTAAGAAGTGGTACCACCCACTGTAGACTCGGTCTTTTCATATATGTTAACAATCAATCTACAGACATATCCACAGGCCAACCTGAGCTAGCCAATCTGTCATTTGGTCTCTCAGGTAATTTTAGGTTGTAGCAAGGTGATATTTAAAACTAATAATAACAAAGATCAAGGCTAAGAAATAATAATGTGAATAATTGAAAACCCTCTGGGGTGGTCCCCTGACCATTATATATAATGCAAGGAAGACATTCTAGGGAAACCAAAACCTTCAGCCACAGACAAAGCAGATCATCTAAAAAGATATTTTTTTGTCAACTCTCTATTGTCTTATAGATATTTGCTCTGGGACTGGGACTGTAGTACAGTCAGCAGAGTGTTTACTCAGCATGCACAAAGCTCTGGGTTTTATTCCCAGCACTGCATAAACTGGTCATAAAAGTGCACTCCTGTAATCCCCCAAACCAGGTAGAGACCAGAATACCAGCGATCTCCTCACAGGCCACCACAGCACAGGCAGTGGTGGGAAAGCATGGGGGAGCTGGTATATTGGCTCTGCTTGCTTTGGGGGTACACGTGAGGGACATTTCCAACAGACTTCAAAGCTGGGGTTAATAGAAAGGTTTTGAGGGAGAAAGTGAGAGAGACATGACTGAGACCATGGATGTAGGCTTCACAAAGAAGAGTTTTAACTTGTTGTCTTTACAAGAGTCATACAAAAGGTTTTGGGTGGTTTCCAATTGCTGCTATGGCATTTAAATGAGAGTGTGTTCTGAGGCATGCCTGACACAATTACAGCTACAAAGGTATGTCTTTAGATAACAGGGATGAAGGAAGTTTGGGTACCTTCAATGTAGACAGAATTAATAGTCTTGTTTGTGAGAAAATATGTGGAGAGGAGAGAGGCCCCACATGAGATCTTGTGCCTGGTTTATTGTTATTCTTTTAAAATTGTATCTATGAAATCTATCTATCTATCCTCTATGTATATCTATAATCTATTATCTATCTATTTGTATGGGGGGGACACACGTGACAGAGGATAACTTGTAGGAGTTGCTTCTCTCCATCTTGTGGCTTCTGGAGATCAAACCCAGGCCTCTTTCTTAAGCATGGCGGCCATCTTGTCAGGCCTATCTTGTTCCTATTTTAGCAACCAACACAGCAAATGTTAATTCTGTCAGAATCCTTGATTTTCAGCTGGCAAGAGGTTTCAGCCAGACCCTGGCGCGAGCATCTTCACCCCTTTGTCCCCCACGTCCTCATAGTTTTCCTGTTTTTGTCTCTGGCCTCAGAAGGAAAGAACATCTTCTGCAGAAATGCAGAAGTAGCTGCCTAAATTTATAAGGGATTCGTAAGTTCTGTTGGGACCACCGTGTAGTATGAGAGGCCAAGCTTACTGCTGGAGAGTCACAGGCAGGGAAGGTTCTCCATTTCATGGAAAGCCCTTAAGTTAAACTGAAAAACCCTAGGCCAGATGCTGGGGTGGCTCATATCTGTACTCCCAGTAGCCACGAGGCAGAGGCAAGAGGAATATAGCTATTTAGAGCCAACCTGGGCTACACAGGGAATGTTGTTCAGATCACACCCACTCAGCCTCTTTCTTACAGCCCCTGTAAAGGAAATGGCAAGCCTGTGTGTGCATCTCTAAGCCCGTATCAGACTCCCTAGATGCAGGTGCCCCACCATTACACCCTCAGTTCCCCAAGGACAGTTACAGGCTCAGGCAGTGAGCCTCTGGAACATCAGAACTGCTGGTGGTACATCTCCCACCTTTATAATGGGTACATCTTAATCAAAGGAGCCTTTCCCCACACATCCTTAGCATCACATTCCTTCCCTAGGATTCTTCTCCCTTCCTTCTTCCCTCAGGAACTGGGGACTGCCTGGTTGCAGGCCTGCCCTGTAGACTGCTCATGAGCCTGATGGCATGAAATGCTCCCTTCCTCTAAGTTATATGAAAAGAGACCTACACCCTGTCTGATGGTCCTAAACTCTCATTAAAGGCCCTGCCACACAGATGGCTGTCTGTTCACGGTGCTAATTACTCTTCTAATGATCCCTTACCCAAAAGGATAATCTATCTTTGTGTCTCTCTTGAACTTCAAAACAGAAACTTCTCAGCGAGTTAAAAGCCAGCCTAGGCTACACAGCAAGAGCCCCAAAAAAGGCAAAGAAAGAAAAGCCCCAGGCTTTGCACAGCTAAGGATACGGTAACAACCGGCTAAACTTCAAAGTGTCACATCTGGGTGTCAAGTCTGGATGACACACAAGTTTCATGGAAGGCCGGTCTGAGGAGCTTCTGCATTGCTGACTTCTTACATTGGTTTGGGATCTCGAGCAAAGAAGGTGTACTAGATTCCCGTAATCCAATCCTAGCTGTGTAAGCTACATTTCCAAGAAATCCCCCAAGGGACAAGCGAGGCCAGGATGAGCTGTGCAGAGTTGCCACCAAGGGATGCTCTATTTGAGTAAGTGCTTATCATCACTGACTAAGCACGGAGTGTCTCAGTTCTGCTGATCTAGAACCTAACAGGGGCGTTGGCTTCTCGCCACTCTTTATTTGGAAAACCATAAAATTGTATCTCCCTAAGACAATACACCAAAATAATACCAAACAACTCACCCTCTAGAAGTTGCATCTGCTGAAATAGTCATAAAACTGTCTCAAGATACATAGAAAATAGTAGTCATTACCATAGGACATTGACCAAGAGTAGAAAATGGTGGTTGTGACAATAGTCACTAATGGGTTGATTACGTGTGTGTCTAGCACCTCTAGAAGCTTGTCATTTGTTGTGACATCTATCCTTGGGGATGAGCATTGCTTCACCTCACAGACAGGGAGACCGTGACATGGAGAAATTGTGTTACTAGCTGAGGTTTCGAAACTTTGGACATCTGGCAAACAAGCTAACTGGCTCTCTTATTGCTTCAGTACTCCTGTTATCCATTCTTTGATTCAATCAATATCTGTTGAGAGTAATCATGCTCTGGGGTGCCATTCTGCTAAACACCAGAAACACAATGAACAAAAAACGTCCCTACCCTCATTGACATTATAGCCTAGCAGAGGACATACGAAAATGCAGGACACAAATCACAATGAATGCAAGAAGAAAGTCACATGGTTGCTTTTCGAGTGAGGCAGAAAGTTAAGGCCAGACATATGTGACCGTGAACCAGCTCAAGGACCAGCAACCAAGACCATCCAAGGATGGTTGTTTGGTTTCAGAGAGTAGGACAAAGAGCTGAGGTGCATATTTTACATACCAGAGCAGGCATGTCCTCTCTGGTTTTCCCAGCATCCTCCAGTCCTTACCTGCATACCCCACCCCTAACTTTGAACTTTTCCCCAAAGGCTCTTTGCTATATAATGCAGACATTTTGTTTCCTTCTTCTCCTCCTCTTCTTCTCCCCTTTCCTGCTCTCTGCTTTCTCTGCTTTTTTTCTTCCCACTCCCCTCTCTCTTTCCCGATGGCAAGTTCCCTGACCTCCTTCCTTGAAGCCAGTGTACTCGCCCACTTGAGAGCAGCTTCCCAATAAACCTGCATTTAATATAATCTAATCTGGTTTGAATTGTCTCATTTCACCAGCAGAGAAATAACCTACCAGTGATACAAATCTCTTCTAATAAACAAAGAAAACACAGGCAGCCAGAAATAGATTTTTTTTTTAGAGTTCCTTTCCTTTCTGTAAGGAAAACCTCCAGGGGCTGGAGAGGAGGGGGCTCCCGGATTTACTGGAACCACTCTCTGTCTTTGGTGGGCATTGTATGTTTTTCACTCATAAGAATCCCATCTTTTCACTGTTACCATTCTGTGTCTTGCTCAGTTCTTTGTTAAAGATAAAAAGCAAACAAGCAAAACACAAGCAAACCCTGGCCTTTACCTAACAGGACAAGACTCTCAACTATAATTTCATAGACCAATGAATAGCCCACGTGATGAAATCCAGGGTTAAAGGAAGGATCAACCCAGATCTTGTGGAAGAACTTAAGTAGAAGCTCCTTGCCCTGTCCATGTGTGTTTGTGGTTGTAGTTGTGCGTGTGTGTGTGTGTGTGTGTGTGTGTGTGTGTGTGTGTGTATGTGTATGTGTGTGTGTTTGTAAAATAGGAAAGGGAGCCACTTGTGCAATGAGCCTGCTGCATACAGGAGTATGGTTGTAGAACCACTGCCGTCCTCACCATTTTGCAACCTTGATCTGATAGAAGAGTAGGAGCTAAAATGTTGCACCCTTTCTAGTCCATGATCTGGAACCCCAAGGCCACTCTTACCAGGAAGCAATTTGTTGTATCAGCTTCTATTGAATTATTATCCTTAAACTAGAGAGCCTTTAACATTTTTGTCTTCTAGATATGGCTACATAAATCCTAATCTGATCTTTTAAACTACTAGGCAGTAATGGTAGAATAAGAAGGAAGAGGAAGGAAGACAGCTGCTGGAGAGAGACATGGTCATCCACACAGGAGCACTGACCAGCGCACTCACAGATCCCATATCCACATAGGAGCACTGACCAGCACACTCACAGTTTCCATATCCACGTAGGAGCCCTGACCAGCGCACTCACAGTTCCCATATCCACACAGGAGCACTGACCACCACACTCACAGATCCCATATCCACACAGGAGCACTGACCACCACACTCACAGTTCCCATATCTGCACAGGAGCACTGACCAGGGCACTCACAGTTCCCATATCCACACAGGAGCACTGACCAGCACATTCACAGTTCCCATATCCACACAAGAGTACTGACCAGTACACACTTAGAAAAACTTTTTCAGAGTAGGACTGAAGCTCTTCCTTACCCTGGCATCACCTAGCAGAACTGTGAATTGTAAATGAAAATTCTGAAAAAGAAGTTGTGCCTGGGTATGAACAACAACAACAACAACAACAACAACAACTCCTAGAAGGAGTCTGTGTCTGCAGACACTGATGGACCAATTAGAATCTCAGTGCTTTGGAGTTTTGTAGGCATCGTGGGCTAGTTTTAGCTTTCTGTTGCAGCCATTCCTTGCCCCACTCTATCTGAGCCGACACATCATGATAATAAATAATAAATAATAAAAGCTATTAACTTAGCAGCACCCTAGCTTCCGTAAATCCAAGAGCTAAGAATGCCATCAGATGGCACCATGTGCATACAGAATAAAGCTTCCCTATCTTAATGAATCTGCCTCCCTAGTGTACCCACCGATGGACTTTAAACTTGCCTTGACTTGTGACGTTAGTTATACTTTAAAATTATAACAACCCAGTAAAACTGCTTCCACACTGGAACATGGCATCTGGGGGCACCTTCATCTGTGTTCTCTGGCCACATCACTCATAATGGCTTCAGGATAAACTGTCTCTTATTCCCTTTAAGATGAGAGCTGGGGAGGGGGGTGTTTTGTTTTTGTTTTTAACATTGACAACATGCATGAAACAAGCTAGCAAAATGCAGCAAGGAGCCGGGCAGTGGTGGCGCACGCCTTTAATCTCAGCACTTGGGAGGCAGAGGCAGGCAGATTTTTGAGTTCGAGGCCAGCCTGGTCTACAGAGTGAGTTCCAGGACAGCCAGGGCTACACAGAGAAACCCTGTCTGGAACAAAATGCAGTAAGGAGAGGAAGGTCTGTGTAAAAATGTATATGATGCATGGCACACGCTCTTCAGACACATGTTAACGTGCTGTTCTGTAACTCCCCAGCCTGCACTCATTCCTGGGGGGTGATTCTTCCTTTCTTAATAAGCTATTTCTATTCCATGACCAATTTTAAAAGGCATGATTTTTTTTTCCCCTCTACCCCCTCCTTCTGGTGGCTGCTGGGATTTTCAATTAACCTGCACTAAGTTTTTCTCTTAAACGCTGATGAAATTGTCCTTGAATTTTCATCCGGGTCTGTTTCTATGTTATTTTATTATGGAGACTAAGAATTCCCTACAGGAATTCAGTTTCCCTGGTAACACTGGCTTCAAAGAAACTTATACATGCCATCCCTTTTGCAACCTGTTAGCCACAGGATCCTGGAACTTGGGAGGGTGGAGGGTTGGGCTGAGCAGGAGTCCAAGCCCCTGGGGACCTGGAGGAAAGGACGAGCTTGGGGTGGGGCTGACTCAACACTCTTCTCCATGCAAACAACAAGAATGGATGCAAATACTTGCAGAATGGAGTGAATCTGATTTGGTCTCAAGGGAGGCCACTCCTGTGACCAAACCTTCAAACACACTCTCTTCCAGAAAGGGGAGGCAAAGGTAGATGAGTACAAAGAAAGATATTACCTCACTTAGGGTTTCAGCCTATTTCCCCAACATTAGCAAGGGCAACCCTCTCCTCCTCAATGAGCAGATTAAAACAGCCACATTAATAGTGAGAAATAGAAAGGGGAAATGTACTCAATGTGACCACACTGGGAAGAGAAACAGCTCTCCCTGCTTCAGGTCCATCTTTGGGGGTCCCGAAGTGAGGTTAAGTTTTAAGCAGAGGGCCAGAGTTACATATATCTGAGTATCTTGGTCAAGGGGTGGTCCTACAAATCACTGACCCATCATTGAATGTCCTGGAAAAGAGATGTAACAGGTTGTAAATCTTTCCAGAAGAAAAGTCTCCCATTGGCTGGCTCAGGATTTAGGGTTTATCTTCTCTCAACATGAGTAGACAATTGTATGACAGCAAAAAAGGGGGACATAAATGTCTCTTTAGAATACCTTCATCTCTGCCAGGCAGATTTCAAAGGTACTATGCCAAGGTGTGGTCAGAAAGGTACAGGGTCTGGGTGTCTCTCAGAGTTAGACACAAGTCCTGTTTCCAGCCACTAGAAAGCAAGTTTCCCAAACTCACTTGCTTGTTCACTCTGTGAACTCTCAGTAGGTGCAAAGACATCCTGGACTCATGCATCTCTGATAGACTGAACACCTTTTTAGAATAAGGGGCAATGCATATAAACAAATGTAACATAACAGGGCAAATAAGTATATAGCTACAGAAAGGTCAAATTCTCTGTCAAATGTTATAAAAAATAACCACATAAGATCAACCAAAGTTTCACAGCTGGTAAAAAGGAATATTCCAATTACACTAATTTTAAGTGTAACTTAAGTATTGAATTCTATGAGATTTTCTTCTACTTTTTGATATTTCCCAAAGTTTTAAAATAATCATAGACTACATTTGAGTTGGCAAGATAATAAACTCAGCCTTAACTCATTAGCTCATTACATCAGTTGCTAGTTATTGAACACTATTCCCCAGCAGTTCTAGGCACTAGGGTGTTCAACAATGATTGCGTTCTGTGTGTCAAGATACAGGAAGGCCTATAGGCTGAGACGAGAGAAAGTGGAGACCCAAGTTAGAATCACATAGGCTCTACTAAGCATGAAAAAATTATGGATATTATGGATACTATTCTAAGTGGGATTATATAAAACATTAAGAAATAGCTAAGTACTTTTACAGGAAAGACAGCAAGAACTATATGGCTTCCACTATAACTATTGATGTCTTTTCTTTTCTTTTTTTTAATGTGAAGGCTTTACTGTGTAGCCACATAGTGGGCTACTGAACCACAGTTATGCTATCTCATGAAAGAATTCCTAAAAATACTTTAAGTGCTAAAACTGCCTTGAGTAAAACCGGTTTCTTGTCACTTAGACCAGCCATAAATTTTTCCATAAACTCCTAAGATAAATTGGACTCCGATCTAACAGTTAGGGAACACCCTGGCCACTTAACTGCTTGCTAGATCTCTGCTTCTGTCAACACCACTTGCTTGCTGCAGATATCCACACCTACCTTTTTGTATATGTCACAATTGTTGTGGTCCTTGGTTTTAAAAACAAACTAGAAGTCAAGACTGCTTCCTGCTGCTCTGGTTGGGACAGTCCTTCTGGAGGTAAAATAGAAGACACCATTTGACTTATTCAGGTATCTCTGGGGTGTTTCTCTCCAGGTATCCCATAATAGCCTAGAACTCTTCATAGATATTGGAATGGTCTTGAACTCACAGGTATCTTCCTTCTCTTGCCTCTCCAGTGTTGGGAGTAAAGGCATGAACCTCTACACCTTGCTGGGATGTCTTTGAGAGTGAAATGAACAGATCACAGAGGGTGAGTTCTAGAGAGATGTTTATCATTGATTCATAGGTGGTAGCTTAAAAGAGAAAGAGAGAGAAAGCAAGAAGGGTTCCAGAAAATAAGCTTGAGCTGTTGCATTGGGGCTTTAAAAAAAGGACTATGGAAAAAAAACTGGGGTGAAGTATGGGTAGTAGGTGAGCTGTCCAGCCCAGCTACCCAGCCAGGTGTCTGGGAGCCTCTTCTCAGTCTCATTCACAGAGGCATTCAGAAGTGCCCATCTGTAGGGCATAACCAAGAAGCAGGAGGCAGACTCTCTTCTGATGTCTTAGGAATGATGCTTTGGGGTCCTTGCTCTTCTTGACCAGCTTCTAACTCCTGTTCTCATCATCCTCTGTGCAGTGAAGACACACCTAAAGTAACTAAGACTGGGGATGAGAGCCCCGAACATGACTGGGGATGAGACTGGGGATGAGAGCCCCGAACATGACTGGTGCTTTTGTCTTCCTGCTAGGACAGGACCAAGGCCATTTTCAGCTGCTGCCCAAGGACATGAATCAAGGCCTTGTTCCTAAACTACTTGTCCCATGTCTGTGTCCAGTCTTCATAATTTCTACCATGTAAAGAATTGGAGCAATGGCCAAATCTGGCTTCTTCTGGTGAGTGGATGTCATTGGGTGTGGCAGTCATGGCACCTCTCCAGTGCATCTTGGGGACTATCTAGAGAATGCTAAGATTGTATCTGTGGTGCTGTAATACAGCCAGGTGTACAGAGGAAAAGAAGTCCTTAGATAGAGACATGAAGGAGACATAAAAGCATTAAATACGCAAGGCAGAACCAGAGGAAGCCAGAGCAAAGGATATTTTAAAACACCATTAAAGTCTTTTAGAATCACTTAATAGACTCTATTGGGCTCCTCTTTGTGGGTTTTTATCTTGGCTTCCAAAGCTGGACTGGAGAGGGATGAACTGAGGATATTTTAGGCAATTTGATAGCTGTTTGGTGGCTATGATCTCAGCTCCCTCCCAGACAGCTTCTAGAGATTGAGAAGGAATTTACTATTATTTGATTTTTAGGTTAAAGCAATAGCAAACATGTCTCTCTCAGTTGTAGGTCCTGTGTAGACATTGAGATGATGAAGTTGAGCCAAAGTCATAATGCCCTACATCTGGGCAGCATAGGTTCAGAATTATTAATGTATAGCCTAATAACAGCATGCAGACCAGGTAGACTCATTCCTCCCCACATCTAACTACACCAATCCCTCCAATATTGTGAGCGATTCTGGAAATATCAGTAAGGGATGGAGCAAGAGCCTAGCTTTTAAATTTAAAATTTAAATTTAAAGTTGACTGTAGTAATTAATGTCTGTAACCCCAAAATGCAAACGGCTGATGCAAGAGGATTGCTATAAGGATAAGGCCAACATCAATTTCCAGAGGGAGTTCTAGGCCAACCTGTATAACCTTCCTGGCAAGAGCAAAGATTCCACACACTGACACTTGTAATCCTTTCCTTGTCTATCAGACTACCGAAATAATGGTTGAAAGTAATTGAAATCCTCCAAGAATCTTCTGCAGGGGAAAGCAAAAGACTGAACTTTGTGCTAGCCAGAGAATGAATTTCTTCCAGGAAGAAATTTCACCATTCTAGTAACTTGTCTGACCATTGCAGGAGAGACTGAAGTCTAGACATGATGGCCAGGGGCTCCAGGGCTATGTATATCCCTTCCTTCTATTTAAACTTAAACCTCATTAAACCTGAGGAACATTAAGGTAGACTGGGGAGGGGACGTCCTACTGGACCATTTTGTTCCCCATTTTAATGCAACCATATTAAGTAAATCTCACTTTCCTGCTTTTTACTACTATTCGTCTCTTTAATTGGCCTATCTAGGACTGGTGGCCTCAAGCCTAGGTTTTTATAGTTGCCAGGATTCAGAGTTTGAACCTAATGATTTCAGGGACACTGAGGGTACAAAGAGAGCCTCTTTCTCAAAACATTAAGAGCAGGGACAACATCAACACGGGACCGAGTATTCAGATAGATGAACTGTTCTCATTCAAACCACCACACCTGCAAAGGTCATCATTTTTATTGATAGCTGAGCAATATTCCATTGTGTGGGCACGCCACATTTTCATTATCTGCTTATCAGTGGATGAACATCTAGGCTGTTTCTGTTTCCCGCCTGCTGGGAACAGAGCAGCAGTGAACATGGACTGGCATAGTGGGCGGGTAGCTCTATGGTGGGATTTAGAGTCTCAGTGAAGGTGCCTAATCATGTGTTACCTCCATTTGCAGCTTTTTAGTGAAGCTCCACATTGATATTCATAGTGGATGACCAGCTTGTACTCCTGTCGGCAGGGACTGTGCCCCATCTTCCTCAATATACATGTCGTCGGGGTTTGTTTTATTTATCTTAGCCATTCTGATTAGTATAAGGCAACGTCTGAAAATGGTTTTAATTTGCATTTCCCTAATGGCTAAGAATGCTGAACATTTCTAAAAATGTTTCTCAGTCATTTGTATTCCATCTTCTGAGAACTCTTTGTATAGTTTCATCTCTTGTTGTTTAATTAGATTATTTTCAGGATTGTTATTTTCCTTGGTTCTTTTAGATATTAGATAATTTTAGATATTAACCCTCTGTCAAATGTATACTTGGCTGAGTTTTCCTCATTCTGTAGGCTTCCTTTTTACTTGGATAATAGCAACTTTTGCTGTACAGAATTCGCTTTGTTTTCATGAGGTTTCATTTCTTCTTGGTCTGTGTGCCTGAGCTATCAGCTTCTGCTCGGAAAGTCTGGTCTTTCACCAGTGAGTTCAAGTGTATTTCCTACTTTCTCCTGTATCAGAGTCAGGTGTCAGTCTTAGGCTGAGATCCTTGATCCACTGGGATTGAGTTTTGTGCAGGGTGAGAGATAAGGATCAAGTTTAATATTTCTAAATGTAGCTATCCGGTTCCACCAGCACTATTTATTAAAGATAATGTTTCTTTCCCATTGAGAATTGTTGGTTTCTTTGAAAAAATTTCAGTGACCATAAGAGTGCAGATTCTTATGTGGACCCTCATTTCTATTCCATTGGACAATCTGTTTCATGCCTTTACCAAACTGTTTTGTTTCTATAGCTCCGTAGTATGACTTGCATTCTGAGATGGTGAGACCTCCAGTGTTTTTGTTGATGTTCAGTTTTGTTTTACCTACCCTGGGTCTTTTGTGTTTCCATCTGAGGATTAGGTGTGTGTGTGTGTGTGTGTGTGTGTGTGTGTGTGTGTGTGTGTGTGTGTGTGGTTTCTTTGTGACAGCCATATCCACTGGAAATAGCAAGAATCATGGAGCCAGCACAGCTGTCTGACACAGTTCCAGCAAAGCTGAACAGAATGCTCCTATGGCTGTCCTTCTGTCTCCCACGTTTGGGTTTTGGTCTCTGCATGTTGCATTCCTGGGGACTTTCTGCCTTATGATTCATTTTATTTCTCCCACTGAGAAAATAATTTCTGAGTCTTTTTAGGAAAATCATAAAATTAAGTTTATTTGGCCCTATTTGGAAGTCATCCTTATGCCCTAGACATCACTAAGCTAGATGTGCAGATAGCTAGATGAGGCCAGTACTCCAGGAATCTGCTTGGGGTATCTGTCCCTGAGCAACCTCAAACAGCATAATTGGTGCAGGGTAAACAGAGACAACTGGCAAACTCTGACTGGCCAGGAGGACAGGTTACAGATTTAAGGCTTCCCTTTGCAGTAGGTTTAGAACTCTCTAAAATGTAGTTTAAAGATGGGGTCAGACAGGGCACACCCCTGGAGGGATAGAACTCAGTGTTTACTTACGATAGATTGACTAACTTAAACTTTCCCTACTTTATAGAGCAGATGATGAAACAATATAGTAAAATTAGTTAGATATTAGTATTTGTTATTCATAAAAGACCGGTTCAGATATTTTTCTGTTTGTCTGGAGTGCTTTAAAGCTGCAAGCACTGCCTGCCTAAAAGCAGGCTGTCATATAACAAATGTGTTTGCTTTTGAGGAGACATTCTTTAGATTCTTCAAGTTGAAGTTACAGGGCTAAAAATAAAAATTTAATCTGTTCTGTTTGCATTTTCTAATTGTGACTGAGCTTGTAACCCTGGACATGTCATCAACCGTTCCTCAGGGGAGATAAGGAGTCAGTGATGGAGGGAGGTGTGCGTTAGGCAGTGGCGTTCAGGTGGTCAGATGTTCAGGCAGCTCTGGCTGACGAGCCAGACTGCAGACTCAGACTGCGTCTGCAGCTCTGACAGACTAGAAACCAGGTGCTTCTTTATTTATACAGGTTTCACAGAACAAAGACAGATTACAGATTAGTGATTATTGAAGTCCTACAGATTATATGTTTTGTTTTTCATTACGTGTCCATCAGGTTTGGTTTTTGTTTTTCCTTTAAGGAATTGTATTGGAGTTTTGATAGGGATTGCATTGAATCTGTGGGCTGCTTTTGCCACAATGGGCATTTCCACAATATTAATCTTACCAACCCATGACTGTGAAAGTATTTCCATTGTCTGATATCTTTTTCAACTTCTTTTGGCTTTGGTATCTTAAAGTTTTCATTGTACACGTCTTCCACTTCCTCGGTTAGATTGACTCCAAGATATTTTCGAGGTGTTTGTGGTGGGCAATGTTACCTTTTCTTTCTCTAATGTTCATCATTTGAACATATGAAGGCTACTGACTGTTGTGTGTGAAATATCCTGCTAATTCTCTGAAAGTATTTGTCAGTAGTAGATTTCTGGTGCTTTCTTTAAGGATTTTATGCATAGAATCATGTCATCTGCAGATAAGGACCATGTGACTTTATTTCCTATTGTCTATGTGTTCTTTACTTAGCGTATTGTTCTAGCTGAGACTGATCACTGTGTTGAAACGCAAGGAAGAGTGCTCATCTTTGTCTTGTTCTTGATTTTAGTGGAAATGCTTTGGGGTTTTTTCTCCAGCTGGCATGATGTTGGCCATCGGTGTCTCATATATTACCTTTATGATGTTTAGACACGTCCCCTGTATCCCAGCCTTTTCCAGACTTTTGTCATGATTGGGTATTGGATTTTGTCGAAGACCTTTTCTGCATCTAATGAGATGATCATGTGGTTTCTGTCCCTTAGCCTTTGTGGTGGATGACATTTATTGATTTATATATGTTTAACCACTCCTGAGTTTCTAAAATGAAGCCACTTTATTATTATGGATATTCTTTTTGATGTGTTCTTGATTTTTTTGTAATTTTTGTAGCTGTGTTCATTGACGATATCAGCCTATAACTTCATTTTTTTTTAGGCCTTTGTCTGGTTTGGTTATCAGGCTAATACTGGCTTTGTAAAAGGGATTTGGAAATATTCTTTGTTTCCGTTATGTGGAATAATTTGAGGAATATTAGCATTAGTTCTTCTATGAAGATCTAGTAGAATTCTATACTGAATCCATCTGGCCCTGTGCTTTTTTTATTTGGAAGATTTTTAAATTACTGCTTCTAATTCACAGTATGTTATGAGTCAATTTAAATTATTAACTTCATATTGATTTAACTCTATTAGGTTGTGTATATCTATATCAATTTCTTATAATTTTTCCATTTTGATAGTATATTGATTATTAAAATACGTCCTTTGGATTTTCTGAGTTTCCTCAACATCTGTTGTAATGTCTCCCTTTTCCTCTCTAATTTTACCAACTTGAATGGCCTTTCTCTTTTTGGGGGGTGGGGGTGTAAATTTGTGTCTCAGTTAGGGTTTCTATTACTGCAATGAAACACCATACCCAAAGCAAGCTGGGGAGAAAAAGATTTATTTGGCTTGCACTTCCACATCAGTGTTTATCATGGAAGAAAATCTGGAGGCAGGAGCTGATGCAGAGGCACGAAGAGTGCTGCTTACTGGCTTGCTCCTCATGGTTTGCTCAGCCTGCTTTCTTATAGCACTCAAGACCACCTGCAGAGGTGGCCCACCCACAATGGGCTGTGCTCTCCCTCATCAATCACTGATTAAGAAAATATTCTACAGCTCAATCCTATGGAGGCATTTTCTCAACGGATGTTCCCTCCTTTCAGATAATTCTAGTTTGTGTCAAGCTGTCCTAAGACTAGCCAGGAAAACTTGGCTAAAAGGTTGTCAATCTTATAAATCTTTTCAAAGAACTATGTCTTAGGGTTACGGTCACTATCTTAAGATATATGACCAAAAGCAATCCTTATTTTATAACTCACATAAATCATAATCAATAATATGCCACAAGGACTTGCCTACAGGCGATATGATGGAGGCATTTTCTCAGTCGAAGTTCCAGATAACCCTCGTTTGTGTCAACTTGACACCAAAAACAAGGACAGCAATGCAAACAAGCCAACTTCAGAAGAACAAATCAGCTCTTGATTTCACAGCCTTTGCATTTATTTCTTTGTTTCTACTTTATTAATTTTAGCCCTGATTACTAGGGCTTAGCTCTTCCTGTCTACTTTTTTGGGGTGTTCACCGTTCTCCCTCTTTTAAGGCCTCTGTGAGCATTATTCAGCTAGTGATTTGAGATCTCTCAAGTCTTTTGATATAGGCAGTTGCAGCCATGAATATTACACTTAGAACTGCCTTCTTGTGTCCCAGAGGCTTTGTCTTGTCGCCATTTTCATTTAATATTAGGAATTTTACTTTTCCCTTCTCGATTTAGTCCTGTACTCAATTTAATTCAGTAATGTGTTGTTTAGTTTTCATAAAATTGTGTGAAATCTGTCTTTTCTTTGGTTGGCGATACCCAATGTTAACTCACAGTGCTCAGATGGAATGCTGGATGTGAATCAGTTCTCTGGTATTTGTTGAGACTTGCTTTGTATTCTAATATGTGCTCTATATCTGGAGAAAGTCTCATGAGCTGCTGAAAAAAAAATGTGTATTCTTTAGTGTTTAGGTGGAATGTTCTATAGACACCTATTAAGTCCACTTGCTTTATGATGTCATTTAACTCCACATTTTTTCTGTCTTAGAGATCTAGATGACCTCTTTATTTGTGAGACTAGTATACTAAAATCACCCACTATCTCTGTGTTGGCATTAATTTGTGATATTAAGTGTAAAAGTGTTTCTTTTATGAAATTGGGTACTCCTAAGTTGGTTGTATATATGCTTAAGATTGTAATATCTTATTTGGTGACTATTTTCCTTTAATGACTATAAAATGCCCTCCCACCTCTTCTGGTTAGATCTGTCTTGAAGTTTGTTTTACTAGAAAGTAGAACACGTGTGCTTGGTTGTTTCTTAGTTCCATAGGCTTGGAATACCTTAAAGTAATGTCTTCTATTGATCATGATGTATGTTTCTTTGAAAGCAGAAAAAAAAAAGATAAATATTGTTTCCTGTTCCAACTTATTAGCCTGGTGTCTCTTCACTGAAGAACCAAAACCACTAATATTAAGAGTAACTACTGAATAGTATATATTAATTCCTGTCATTTTGTTGTTTTGGTGGTGTTCTATTTGACATTTTTAAATCTGGAGTTACTTGTTCCTTGTGCCTTGGGAATGTTTAACCTTCTCTTCAGATCTGAATAGTCCTTCTGGTCTTCTCTGTACAACTAGCTCAGTAGCTAAACATCCCTTTCATCTGTTCTCTAAAGGAGAGCTTTCCTTTCTCTACTGATTATGACTCACAGTTCTGGTGAGTATTGTAGTCTGGGATGGCCCCTGTGGTCTTTCATAACTCATAGAACACTAGTCCAACCTTTTTGTCTTTCATAGTCTCCATTCAAAAGTCGACTGTTGATTCTGATGGGTCTACCTGTGTATGAGACTTGTTCTTTGTTATTGTTGTTCCTGCAGTTTTTAATATCCTTTGTGTGTTTTGTACATTTATAGTTTCGATTATTATATGATGTGGGGAGTTTCTCTTCCTGGAGGAGAAGGCAGATGTAAGATATGTGAACCTTGTGGCATAGGTGGGCCTCAGGGGTGGGTGTAGTTACTGGTGTTTAGTGTTTCTCCCTGGAGGGGAGTTGTCCTCAGGTCAAAGGGATTGGTGGATTTATGGCACAAGTTCGTTCTTTCTGTCTGGAGAAGAAGTCAACAAGAAGCCAAAAGCTCAGCTATGATGAGACAGCTCTGCTCTTCCTGGGAACCTCTTATCTTGATTTATTTTCTATTGCTGGAATAAGATACCATGGCCAAGATGACTTATAAAACAGAGTGTTGGGCTTATGATTTCGGAAGGTCAGAGTCCATCATGTCAGAGCAAAGGCGTGGCAGCAGGAACAGCTGAAAGCTCACATTTTGATCTGCAAGTAAAAGGCTGAGAGAGAGAGAGAGAGAGTCACACAAGACTTTCAAAACCTCAAGGTTCATCCCCAGACACACCACCTTAAGGGTGTGTCCTTCCCAAACAATTCTACCAAGTGGGGACCAAGTATTCAAACCTATGAGACTGTGGGACCATTATCATTCAAACCACCACATTCCATCCCCTGGCCTCCATAGGGTCATGGCCATATCATAATGCAAAACACATTTAGTTAACTTCAAAAGTCCCCATAGTGTTTTACAGACTGTTTTCTGAGACAACCCAATCCAGTTTCTTTGCTGTAATCCTCTGGAAAATAAAAGGCAAATCAAATACTTCCAACATGCAAAGGCACTGAATCTATATTACCATTCCAAAAGGAAGAAATGGGGACATAGTGAGGACATACCAAAGAACAACACCCGGCAGACAAAACTCCAAATCCTATAGCTTTGTGTCTGATGTCAGCGGGCTTAGATGGTCCCACCCCGTCAGCTTGACAGCACACTTTTCTTTCTTGGCCTGGTTCCACTCCCTGTCTAAAGCCCTCCTTGGCCGATGCCTCACAGTTCTGACATGTCCAACATCTTAGGGACTCCAGTGCAAGCCAGGCTTCACTTTCACAGCTTCACACAATGGCCTTTCAGGGACTCCATGCAAGACCTGCCCTTGTTGGAGGAGGTATGTCATCAGAGTGGGCTGTGAGGTTTCAAAAGCCCACACCTTCCCAATTAGCTCTCTGCCTCATGGTTTTCATGGATTTCAGGATGTAATCTCTCAGCTATTGCTCCAGCAATAGCTCACCTGCTTGCTGCTATGTCCCCTGCCATGATGGACTTGGACTTTAACCCTCTGAAACTGTGGGCCCCTCAAGTACTTTTTTTTTCTGTAAGTTGCCTTGGTCATGGTGTCTTATCACAGTGATTGGAAAGTAACATAAGACAGAGGTTGGTACCAGGGAGTGGAGGTATTTCTGTGACAAACCTGATGATGCTGGTTTCGGGGATGTCTGAAAGACTTTGAGTTAGAGATACAGTTAAATATTGTAAACAGATATTAATGGGCCATCCTAATAGGACTTAACCATAGAAGAAGATTCCACAATTCTTTAATTCTTTTCCTATGTATCCTTCAAGACTCTAAGGCCAGAACTGTGTGAATGAAGTAGCAAGTTCTGGCTGCTTGCTTAGGATGGAACACTGACCTTGTGAATTACTTTTCTAGAAATCTCCCTTTGTTGTTGCTTCTTAGGAGAAGAAAATTCCTCAGGCCTTTTTTTTTTTTTTTTTTTTGTACACTGTGGAAGCTGAGTTTGGTGGAGCCTTGTCTGGAAGTTACTCCTTTATTCCACTTTGGATATGGCCTCTCCTCACCCTTCTCACCTCTTTCAGCATCCATCCTGCTTCCAACATTAAATTTCCTGGTGCCTTTTCTCTTTAAACTCTATATTTTATATTTATCACTCCCTACACACACTTGCTCTTTTTCATTATAGACCTGCATAAGATAGATTACTGATAACCATATAGCAAAAATCAGTATTAGACTTTCCTGAACTTCTCTCTACCAAGGAACTTAATGCAATATACTTTCCAATTTAGAAAAAGGGCAGAAATCAGACATGTTATTTGCCAAAATATCACAAAAATATGGTCTCTAGACTAGTTGCTAATATTGTCCTCCTTGAAACCTCTCAAGCTGGGCCTCCATAGTCTACCTGCTGCTAGTACTACTATCTTCCAGAGTCCTACTAGGACTTTGCAGAAGGCAGGTAAGCTGGTGCTGGAGCAATAGCTGAGAGATTGCATCCTGGAAATCAACAACAACAACAACAACAACAACAACAACAACACACACACACACACACACACACACACACACACACACACACACACACACGGGAAGGTGTGGGCTTTTGAAACCTCAAAGCACACTCTGATGACATACCTCCTCCAAGACCACACCTCCTAATCCTTCCCAAACAATTCCATTGACTAGAGACCAAGTATCCAAGCAGATGAGCCTTGGGGGCCTTGCCCATTGGATGACACAATGTATCTTTCTGTTGCATTCTATATGCTCTTTTACTTGGAAACCTGGGGGTCGAGGAACAAGCTGTGTCTCAACTGAAATCCTGTAATCTGAACTTGAGCTGACTGTCTCATGGGGCTTCCCCAGTCATTTCTGGTGGATGCTGTAAGCAACAAATTTAATGATGTTTTGCTATCTATGTACAACTTGCTTTTTTGTTTTATTTTTGTTCACTGCATGCTTAACAAACTCACTCACTCAAAACTAAAAGTACAGCTATTTTGGATCGTTCTCTGGAAAGAACATAAGTGACGAGAAATAACTGAAACCAAACCACCAGATGGCTAATCATCAATGTCATCAGAGAATATTGTTCAGAGAGAAGGAGTAAATTATCAAAATAAAAATGGAATTGTGCTGAGGATGGTAGCGCATGCCTATAAAGCCAGAATTTGGGAGGCTGAAGTAGAAAGACTAAGTTTGAGATGAGCCTGGGTTTCATGGTGAGACGGTCTCAAAGCAAACAACAACCATAAAGCCACTTCTGGAAGCCCTTCTAAAAGTAACTAAGGCCTAGAGGTTGTGGAGAAATGGTTCCTGCATGTGGTTGCCTGACACTGACTGAATGTCTTCTAACATCTCCCCTGCCTGTCTTCTGTTTATGACACATGCTTATGCTATGCACATTTCACCTCAAGAATGGGGGGGAGGGTAAAAACAAAGCAAGAATCATGGCAAGAATGAAGATGCTCTAATGAGACCCTCATATCCTTCTCTGTGGCTGTCATCACACTGATGCAATGCACTCCAAAGAACTGGAATTTCCCAAGAATCTCATGCTTAGAGATGGAAAAGTCTGGGAACCTGCTGCCTGTCAGAAGGGCAGCTTATTTCCGGCAAGAAGATTTCATATAGTTCTAAAAACTTGTCAGATTACCTTCCATGAGAGACCGCATCCCTAGACAGTGATGATGAGCAGGACCATACTTTGATATGCCATGCATATCTCTTTTCTTTATTTCAGCCTAAACCTCATGTTAAAACCCTGAAAATTTACTTGGGGTTATGAGATGGGGGACAATGAATCTCTTAGCTCCTCTTCACAGTGTGGACACATTAAAGAAATATCTTTGTTATAACTTTGTTATAAACACACACACACACACACACACACACACACACACACGTGTGCATGCATGTACATTAAGAGAATTTATCTGAAGACATGAATTCAAAAACACTACAAATAAAGCAAGCTGGGTGGAGTGGTTGATTTTTCTGTCAACTCAACACAAACTAGAGGCTAGAGTTGTCTGAGAGGAGAGAACAACAAACTAGAAGATGCTTTCACAAGACTGGCTTGTAGGCAAGCCCACGGGGCATTTTCTTGATTAATGACTGATGTGGATGGGCTTATTTTATTTAAAGCCACCTCTGGGAAGTAGTTCAGGAATGAAAAAGAAAGCAGGCTGAGCAAGCCATGAGGAGCAAGCCAGTCAGCAGCACTCCTCCATGGCCTCTGCATCAGCTGCCTCTAGGGTCCTTCCTTGAGTTGCTGCCCTCACTTTCCTCAGAGATGAATTGTGACCTGGAAATGTAAGATGAAATAAACTCTTTCCTCCCAGAGTTGCTTTTAGTTGTCATCTTTATCAAAGCTTTTTTTTTTTAATCCACAGAAAGGCAGCCAAGGAAAGAGAGAAGTGAAAGCTAAAAATACAGCAAATAGTGAAATCACAGACATATGTCCTAACACATCAGTACCTAATGATACAGTAATCAGTCCCCTAGGGGAACAACAGTTTTGTGTGTATGTGTGTGTGTGTATGTGTAACAATAACACCTCAGAATCCAAGAAGTAAAATGATATTGCTGAAAGGAAGAAAACACAAATCCACGGTCACAGCTGGGGACTCTGGTTCTGGAGAAGATGGTTGCTGAGGACGTCACTGTGCCCTGCCACCTGCGTGTGGGCAAGCAGAGCACAGACTACATTTAAGAATCAACACAGAAACTTTATGTGCACAATTGGTAGGCAGAGGCCTCAAAGATCATTTTTCCCAAGTCTACTATATTATGTCTTTCGCTAGTATTTGCTGCATCAAAACTGCCTTGCGTGCTGTGTCAGACCAGAGCGTAGGGGAGGGAAGGAGAATGTGACTTTCTCCTTTTACAGAACACCATGGCTGGTGCTGTGATAGGAGAGAACTGAGAACACAGCTCTAGCCTATGCTCCAATCATTCTCATGACATACAAATGTATGACTTTACAAAAGTTAAAGTATACCACCGACAGGGACTATTTCTTTTTTTTTTTTTTTTTTTTTTGCTTTTCAAGACAGGGTTTCTCTGTGTAGCCCTGGCTGTCCTGGAACTCACTCTGTAGACCAGGCTGGCCTCGAACTCAGAAATCTGCCTGCCTCTGCCTCCTGAGTGCTGGGATTAAAGGTGTGTGCCACCATGCCTCGCGGGACTATTTCAACAGATGCTTAAAAGCTGCCTTTGCTAAAAAGCATTGTCTCCTCACTTGGGCCCTGTGTTAGTTACTTTTCTGTTGCTGTTAAAAGATACCATGACCAAGGCAACTTACAAAAGAAAGAGTTTATGGGAGCTTGTTTACAGTTTCAGAGGGTGAGTCCATGACCATCATGGCAGGGAACATGGCAGCAGGCAGGCAGGCATGGTACCAAAGCAGTGGCAGAGAACTTACATGTTGAGACAAAACCAAGGAGCAGAGAGAGGGGGCTAAGTGGGAATGGGTAGGAATCTCAAAGCTCACTCCCAGTGACACACGTCCTCCAAGAAGGCCACACCTCTTAATCCTTCCCAAACAATTCCACCAACATGGAGCAAAGCATTCAAATATACATGCCTACAGGGCCATTCTCACTCAAGCCCTCACTGGCCCACAAAATAAGCAAGATAAAAACTGACATATCTACCTTTACCTCTCATATGTTATTTAGGATAAAGTCTAAGAGATGAGTTAGTGTCCTTAATTTCTCTCGAGTTACTTTGGATCCCAGGATCAAACTTTGTGGTCATCTCAACAACTCAATCAGAGTTGGGACAATGGTGGATTGAAGGGCGGTGCCTTACCTCAACCAGACTGCTTAATTACACATCTTCCATCTTCTAGTCAAACTTGAACCTCATGTGAGGACCTCATGAGGAAACTTCTGGAGCACTTGGACTCCTTTATCTGTCCCTCCTCCGAATGTAACCACATTGAATCAATGTTGCCTTTGTGCTTTATGGCACTGCTCAGCCCTTTAATTGATGCACGGGGTTGGTGGCCCAGCCTAACCTGTGAAGGCTGCTGGGGTCTGAGCTTTGCTTTTACCTATCAGAAGCAAAGTAGAGTAGATATGCTACTATCTCTAGCTTTATAGACCTTTGTCCAGTCCTTCTGTTTTCCCCCACCCTCTAAACAGATGATTATATAATCTTATTTGGATTTAACTCACAAACACTACTGTCTACCACCACAGTGAACCTACCTCTTGCTTTTGCTTCTCTTCCTTCCACTTGTCTTGTCATTCTCAGAGGAGCTCCATTTGCATTCCAGTTGCCTTCGTCTTACCTGGCTCCATGGTGGTCCCAGCTCCTCTCTGTTACTTTAGCCCTGTTAGGTGAGTTGTCAGACATTAGCAGGCTTAGAAGTTGTTGAGTTGGCCTGGACCTCATAATCAGCTTTAGACCCCACCTCCTGTGTCCCTGGTAACATGTTAATTCAAAGGAAGGAGACCATTCCACCACGGGAACTTCTTAGAATTGGAAAAACTACATGTCATGGAGGAAGGTGGCAGTGGTGGAGTTTTGTTGAAGCCTGTGAAGGGAAGAATAGTTCCTCTTGGTAAAGTATGACTATTTTAGAGTTGTATTCCTTTATTGTTATTTTTTGATTCTCTTGAATATGCTCTGTTATATAATTTTTGGTCATAAGAATGAGATCTAAATCTTCTCTGGCACTGGGTTGGCCAAAACATTATAAAATTACAAAGACATATTACTGATTTCTCTGTTAAGTGTTCATCAAAATTGGGCTGTCAATCACCTGGACAGGAAAATAAACATCCCCCTAAGCCACTGGTTCCAGAAACGTCACACTTGAAGACAATGTTAAGGAGAAAAATAACCATCTCCTTAATGAGGCGTGTATTTAAGTGCCTATCCCAGAGGCCTCTGTCTCAGTAACAAATGCTTACAAACCTTCACGGCCAAAGCTGCCTACTTTGTGAGCTTTTTGAGTTCTCCCAAATCATAACTGTTTTTCATTTCTTTCTATTTAAATCTTTTGACTTTTGGAGATTGGCTAAAATCCTACGACTGTTCTAGCACTCCGGATGTTCTCACTTCCCTCTCTGAAGTCAACTCTGGCTCACATGTTCACAGATGCCTATAGACCTCTGCTGCTCAGCCTGCCTGGCTTCCTGACCTCTAACTCAGAAATCCTGACCTCTAGTTCAGAGAACCTTCACTCTCTCTCTTCCTTTGATCAAGCTCCCTCTTCTCAGCACATACCAAGATCTCCAGCTTGCCTACTTTGTTGTTTTTATCCTCTCAAAATCCAATAAAATTGTCCTCAAGTTTCTTTCTGAGTCTATTTCCAATCTATTTTATCTTGAAGACTAAGAATAGTGAAACGGTAAAGCCTGTGACACTAAACTTTTTAGAACCAAAAGTTTTGCAAACCAAAAGTTTTCCTTTCTTCTAGCTCTTCAGCAGACTGAGACAAGGTAACATTTTCAAAATTAAATGAGGATTTTAAAAGGTTACAGAAAACGTGAACAGAAAGCAGATGTATGTAGGATGTGACCATTTTCTTTTTTTTTCCCCATTTGTTTATGTGCACACATACACGCATGGGGCAAGAGTACACATCTGCCATGGCATGTGTGTGGTGGTCAGAAGGTCACTTTTAGGAGTCAGTTCTCTCCTTCCATCATGAGAGTTCTAGAGATATAGAGTTTAAATAGGGTTTTTATTGCCGTGATAAAACACCATGGCCAAAGGCAAGTTAGGAAGGAAAAGGTTTATTTTGTATTGCAGATATAAGTCCATCACTAAGCAAAGATAGAGCAGGAACAGGAACAGAAACTGATGCAGAGGCCATAGGTGATGCTGCTTACTGTCTTGCTTCTCATGGAGGGGTGCTGCTTACCAGCTTATTCCTCGTGGCTTGCTTACCCCTGCTTTCTTACATACCCCGAGACCCACCAACCTAGGGGATGGCACCACCCATAGTCATCTGAGCCCTCTTATGTTTATCATCAACCAAGAAACTGTCCCACAGACATGCCCACAGGACAGTCTGATGTCAACTCCTCAACTGAGGTTCCCTGTTCTCAGTTGTCTCCAAGTTGATAATAAATAACTTAGCATGAAGAGCTCAGAAGAAATCCCTCATGTCTAACACCAGCAGACCCTCAATGCCAATAATCTAATCAACCAGAGGACAAACGACAAAATTACAGGAAGTGTTAAATATCTTGCATTAATTACCTCAAATAACTTCAACTAACCAATAAAGAATGCAGAATGAATGATAGAATTAAGACTATATTAAGTGATCTGTTGTATCTAAGAAACACTTTCCAGTGTTAAAGACATCCATAGACTGAGAATCAACTGATCAAATGAAGGAAAAGATGAAAAAAAATCTAATATAGCTCTTTGTATAACTGATAAGAATTGTCCTCAAACTGAAACTAAGAGGTAAAGATGGCTGATACATATTAATGAAAGAACAATCCACCAAGAAGAAAAAACAATTGTAAATATACATACACTAAATATTAGGACTCTTGTAGCACAGACTTGGGAGTTAAGAGACACTCAGGACTCAGGGGGAGAGCCTTAGATGAAATGCCCAACAGTGGGGAGAGGGAACTGGAGTACAGTCCACCTCCAGGAGAAAGACAGGGCATCAAGTGGAGGAATGGGATTGCCATCCCACAGTCAAAAACTCTGACCCAGAATTGTCCCTGTCTAAAAGAACTGCAGGGACAAAAATGGAGAAGAAACTGGGGGAAGGGAACTTTCCAGTGATTGGCCCAAATTGGGATCCAGCTCAAGGAGAGGCCAAGACCTGACATTATTATTGACGCTGTGGTGTGCTCACAGACAGGAGCCTAGCATGGTGAACCTCTGAGAGACCCAACAAGCAGCTGAAAGAGCCAGATGCAGACATTTACACCTAACCAATGGACAGAAGCTGGGGACCCCTGTGGTTGAATCAGGGAAAGGCTGGAAGAAGCTAAGGAGGAAGGCGACAGCCACATAGGAAGATCAGCAGTCTCAACTAACCTGGACCCCCAAGATCTCTCAGACACTGAGCTACTACCCAGGCAGCATGCACGAGCTGATATGAGGCACCCAACACATACACAGCAGAGGACTGCCTAGTCTAGCCTTAGTGAGAGAAGACACACCTAACCCTCGAGAGACTTGAGGCTCCAGGGAGTGGGAAGGCCTGGTGTGATGGTGGTGAGGTGGGGACATCCTCTTGGAGATGGAGGAGGAATGGGATGAAGAAGTGTCAGAGGGTGGACCAGGATGGAATAATGACTGGACTGTAAAAAAAATTAAAGAGTTATTATTATTATTATTATTATTATTATTATTATTATTATTATTTTAAAAAGAAGAAGCGAGATAACCATGTGACACGGTGCTCAGCACTGGGAAGTGCGACTTCAATAGGCTGTGTTGCCTTTTATTGTCAGAATGTATGCTTTTGATAAGTAGCAGAATGTGGAAACAAAAATAAGAAGAAATGCGTACTTGTGGCAAAAAAAAAAGATACTAGGATGCCCAATTTCATACAGTAAGTACTAATGAACATTGATTGCATATTGATCCTGTCATAGTAATGAATGATTTTATTTGTTTTTTGTTTTTGTTTTTTGTTTTTGTTTTTGTTTTGGTTTGGTTTTTGGTTTTTCGAGACAGGGTTTCTCTGTGTAGCCTTGGCTGTCCTGGAACTCACTTTGTAGACCAGGCTGGTCTCGAACTCAGAAATCTGCCTGCCTCTGCCTCCCGAGTGCTGGGATCAAAGGTGTGCGCCACCATGCCCGGCATGAATGATTTTAATTACCTATTCTCATCTCTAGATAGGTCATCCAAACTAAAAGTCAACAAAAACCCTAAGAATTAAATTACATTATAGACCAAATGAATATGACAGATATCTACAGAATATTACATCTAACAAACAGAATACACATCTATTTTTCAGTGTAGTGACCTACTGAACTATAGTTATACCATCTTGTGAAAGTATTCAGGAATACTTTTAAGTGCTAAAATTAGCTTGAGTAAACTTGCCTCTCATTGTGTAGACTGGTCATAAATTGTACTGGTCTTGTAGGCCTGCCATAAAGTTCACTGGTCACGTAAACCAGCCCTAAATTTCTATATAATGTGTCCCTGAGTTCAAGGTTATGAGAATTAACTACTATCTTTACACATCTGTAAATACTTTGCTTGCTTGCTTTTTGCAGATTGTCTGCAGCTACCTTTCTATGTATGTCACACAAGTTTTGTTTCTGTCTTTAAAAATTTGAACAAATTGGAGGTTTGGGCTTTGTCTTACTGCTACTCTCCCTGGGACAATCCAAAGCAGAAAAGAAAAGCTCCATTTATTTTGACTTATTCAGACCTCTTGGGTGATCTTTCCTCATAACACCAACAGCCTGTGAAACGTCTCTAAAATGGATGGTGTTCTAGGCCACCGTAGAGAGAGCACCATCAGTGGGCTGTGAGGCGCTCAGCAACTGGGATGTCCACAGAGCATCTGTCTTTTGAGCATTCTCAGTTAATTCACACAAACACTTCTTATAATCCCATGCTGTTATAAAAGTTTAACAGACATCTCACCAAGCAGCTAACAGTTGGCTGATACAGGGTCCTGCTGGGTAAATCTTCTCCAGCGAGGATGTTTTGGGAGCAGACCCAACCCACATCCTCTGTGGAATCCCTCAGCGGGGACAAGCCAGGGGGGGCGGCTCTGGCAGAGATCCAGGAGGTTCTTGAGAGCTGCAGCGCTGACAGGCAGCTCAGCAACAGACTATGAGTGTGAAGAGACTTGAGATGCCGTATCTCAGGAACATGGCCACCGCGTGAAGCTGGGGGTCACGTCTAAAGTTCCAACACTTGTGTTACTTTGCTTGCAGGAACTCTGTGCTATTGGGGTTCAGAGCTTAGAACTGGTTCAGTAACATATCAGTGCCATCTTGGGGTTAGTTCATTAGCATATTGAAGCCTGTCTTGGGCTTGGCTCCTATCTGAGCTGTCTCGACTGGATCATTATCTGATATGTTTATCAGAGCTTGCCCTGGAGCCTGCTGCCACTCTGAGCTGCCAGGTGGCAGGCTCCAGTCTTGCCTGCTCTACATTATTCTAAGTCACACAAAATGGTTTTCAAGTTATACAAAATGGTTTCACATATGTTCCTAACAGCCACAAATGAAGCCTTTCTAAATCTTAATAATAATAATAATTAATAATAATAATCTTTTGAAATCACAGTGCAATGAACATAAAAATCAAAAAGAAAAGAAAAGCCATGGAAACCATAGATACATGGAAGTAGGACAATATGCTTTTTTGTTTTAATGGATGGTTTGTCTACATGTATGTCTGAGAAATGCATGTGTTCCTGGTTCCTGAGGAAGCCAAAAGAGTGTTCAGATCCCTTTAACTGGAGCCACAGACAGCTGTGAGCTGCCATGTGGGTGCGAGTAGTTGATCCCTGTCTAGGTAAGCCACTGGTGCTCTCAATCACTGAGCCGTTTCTCCAGCCCCAGGGGCAACATATTCTTGAATGAACAGTGGCTAGTTAAAGAAATCAAACAAGGAAATTTAAACATTCAATAATCTAGTGAGAACTGCAAAGGCAGTTCCAGAAGGCAAGTTTATAGCTTTTAGCACTAACAGTAGCAGGGAACCAGAGAGATCTCAAGCAACCTGATAATAAACCTCTAGATCCTAAAGAAATGAATAACAATCCAAACACAGAAGTAACTGAGGGCCAGAAATAAGGAAAACCACAGTAGAAGTTCATAAAGTGGAAACTAAAACAAATATTTAAAATTGACTCAATAAGGCAATTTTTTTTCTTTGAAAAAAAAAAAAAAGAACAAGATTAACACCTAACTTATCTAATCAAAGTGAGAGACAAAAGACCCCAATTGATAAAACAGAGATGAAGAGGGAAGAAGTTACTAGAGATTCATTTTGATGAAAAGAATCCTTGGAGAAATTTGAAAACTGGAAAACCTAGATTAATCAATTCCCAGATACATACAACCTACCAAAATTAATTCAAGATTATATAAACAACTTAGACGGACCCATGACAATCAATGAACCTGATGCAATTATGAAAAGTCTCCCACAAAACAAACAAAAACAGGATGAAAAAGGGACAAAGTCAAATTACCCCTCCTTGTAAATGGCTCCTATGCTAAAAAGGTCCTAAGGACCCCCACCAGAAAACTTTTAGATTTCTTAAACACTTTCAGCCAAATAAGAGAAGACAAAAATCACTCTTGAATATGCTCATGACAAGCTTACTGAGGAATAAATTAGGGAGGAAAAAAATCCCATTCACAATAGCTTAAAAGAAAAGAACAAGAAGATATAGACAAACTCTGAGGCTGTACCCAGTCATGAAGTGAAGGGCCTGTACAGCACCTTAAGAAGTCAGAGACGCTAGAAGATGTCAAGTCCTTCCATGCTCGTGGATTGGATGAGTCATTCTTTGGCTACACAGCAAGCCCAGGGGCCATCTGGGACACAGGAGATCTTGCCCTCAAAGCACACACACACACACACACACACACACACACACACACACACACACGCATATGCCAATGAGATGACTCAGTAAGGAAAGGCTGCCAAGCAGAATGGCCAGAGTTCAGTCCCTAGGACTCGTACGGTAAAAGGAGAAAACGGACTTTCTTGCATTGTCTCCCGACTGCCACAAGAGCTCAACGGCACATGTGTATATCCCCAAATAAATGAATGATGTGATAATAAAGACGATTCTTTAAAATTCACACTGTTGAGTAATCAAAGCTATGGATGTATGAAAAACCTTGTGGAGGTCCTCTGCTCTGTAAGAGCTGTGGTTTGGATGAGGATGTCCCTCACAGGCCCAGGTACTTGCAGACTTGGTCCCCTAACAGTGGCACTGCTTGGGGGAAGTTCTGGAACCTCTAGGAGGCGGAGTCTTGCTGAAGGAACCATTTCACTAGGCACTGGTGGCTTTTGGGAGTTGCAGTGTCGTCCCACTTTCCATCTGCTGTTTTCAGGAGGTTGAAAATGTTTCTCTTATCTCCCTGCTCGGGCTACCTGCTGCCTTTCCTTGTTGTTATGAACTCTGACCCTCTGGAGCCATAAGCTCAAATAAACTCTTCCTTCTCTAAGTTCCCTGGTCATAGGAATCTGTCAGACCAACAGAAAAGTTACTAATATAATAAGCTAATATATTTATGATTACATATTCAATTTCACATATACATATTTGAATTTAGTTACTCTTTATGTGAAGATAATATTTTCCCCACAAGTCAGTGAGCAGTACCCCTCCATGGGCCCTGCTTCAGCTCCCACCTCCAGGTTTCTGCTCCATGGGCCCTGCTTCAGCTCCTACCTCCAGCTTTCTGCTCCATGGGCCCTGCTTCAGCTCCCACCTCCAGCTTTCTGCTTGAGTGCCTCCCCTGCTTTCCCTTCATGATGGATGGAGTTCTGAAATTTTAATAAAGCCTTTCCTCCCATGAGTTGCTCTGGATAATGCTATTTATCACAGCCACAGAAAGCAAACTAGAACCAAAACTGGCATGTCACTGGGGTAGGTTATTGCTGTGACAGACAGACCTGACCATGCTGTGACAGACAGACCTGACCATGCTGTTTTGGGAGTGATTGTAGAAAGGTTTGGAACTTTGGGTCAGAAAAACTGTTGCGTTATAAGTGTAGCGGGCTGTTATATGGGAGCTTATAAGCTAAGAGTGTTGAAAGAAATGCAGGCGATAGAGGCCTGGTTTGTACATTTTCAGAGGAGAGCAAAGAGTCTATTGGTCTGTTTGTAGGATATTTTCCATTAAAAATCTGTGTAATGTGTAAAACCTGTCCTCTACTGAGATCATGGATGCTACTTAGGTGGGGCACAAAAATCAGCTTTGAATAGTAAGAGACCAGTATCACTGAGCAAAGACCTTCTGGAAAGTATCTCCTCAAGGTCAGCACACAGATGCTGTGGTCCGGAGGGGCCGAGGCTGCACTTCAATCTGGCAGCTGAACCTGGTAATGTGCAAGTCCATCACGAAATGTCGACTTTAACAGCATGAAAGCTTTTAGGACTGAACAGGTCATAGAGAGAAGCTGAGACTTAGGCTTAGCACACGTGTCAAAACCAGAGTTCCATAACAGGAGGTCATTAGTGGAGGTACAGCCTCAGTTGCAGTGTAGACCCCAGGATATTAGAGATCCTAGTACTACAGGATGCCCACCAAAGTCAGAGTCAGGTATCCAGGCAGAGCTGGCCTGAGCCTGTAAGCTGTGACATCCAAGTTGGAGAAGTGGAGTTAGCTGGCAGAGCTTTTGGACCTAGAAGATCATGAGTCTCGGATGTTGGACCCTGAGTTATCCTTTTGAGCTTTACTCTTTTCTATACCAAAATTCTTTCCTTTTGGAATAAGAAAGCATAAAACTTGGTTTTTATTTTATAGGCGCCCATGGCTAAGAGACTTTGAACATTTAAATAGCCACTGAAATTTAAAGTATGGGTATTTAAAAAAAACAAACAAACTGTGAAACTTGTAAAAGCTGTACTTTTTTGTTAACCATAGTGATGTGAGATCTGTGTGTCCAGTTGACAAAGGATGGGGTCTCCTGGTTAGCTTCAGCTGTCATCTTGACACAGCCCAGAGTTATCTGAGGGTATCAACTGAAGGACGGCTTCCATCAGATTGGCTTGCGGACATGTCTTTATTGCTAATAGATGCAGTGGGGCTCATCCCACTGTGGGTGTTGTCATCTTCAGGAAGGTGGGCTGGGCTGGGTCAGAAAAGCAGATGGAGGTGAACCAGACATCAAGCCCGTAAGCAGCACTCCATTGTCTCAGCTTCAGTTTCTGCTTGCGGGCGTCTGCTTGACTTCCTGCTCTCACTTGGAAGTTCCCACAGTTCATTTTAGTCACTGTGTTTATCACAGCAACAGAGAAAACCAGGACAGGCAAATAAACCCTCCTTTTGGTGAGGATATTTGTGTCATGACATCAGAAATGAAACTAGGACTTCCTGTTGTTCTCTACCAGAAAGACCATAAACCTAAATATAGACCTTATTTTCTTGGCTCTCCTTTGTCTAGGGATGGTCATGTACCATAGCTTTGGTCATGTAGTAGCTGACTGGGTGGGAGTTTGATAGTAAGTTCCAAGGAAGCTTTTGTTTTCGATGAAATGAGACAGACTCAACCCATCTCTCAAAATGGCAAAATCTGAAACGCCAGTAACACCAAACACTCTGTGTTGGGAATGTAAGAAATGTACTGTATTTTCTATCAAAGGCTTCAATGGAACAAAAAACAAATTCATTTTAAAAAAATTGTAGAGAAGCCACTTGGAAGAAATTCAAATTCCTCTAGGGTCAGCTGTAAGAGCCAAAGTTATGGTTCAAGTGTTTTAGTTGTAATTACTACGATTCAGAGATGCATGAAACAAAAATGCCTGCAACCTGGAAACCTGAGGACAGAGACTTCCTGAAATGCTGGAGGCTATTATTTACTGGAGGCCATATGTTTACTTGACCCAACCTTGGGGACGTGTTGGCCACATACAGGTGGGAAGTACATGGGAAAGAAGTATGTCAGGATATCTGCTTGTCCCTGGTTGGACATGATGGGAAATATGGCAGCCTTATGTCTTTGCCTTCATAAGCACCTGCAAAATGTGACTCCGTGGACATTTTCTGGGAACCCCAGAGTGGATCTGGCCAGAGTCTGTCATCCTGGCCAGTATTTAATTAAAGCTTGCTTCACAATTGTGGGAGCAGCCTAACTCTTGACTAGTGGGTTTAACACAGCCCTTCTTGAAGTCAAAATGCATGCCCAAGATTGCACAAGGTTCTAAAGATTGCATTCTGCTTACCAGGCTGTTTATTATCCAATCTTGTAAGAATGTCAGGCTGAGGTTTGGACCACTCAGAATGAAGCAAAGAACCCAGTTGCTTGAGAATAAACAACAACAACAACAACAACAACAACAACAAAACAGATGACACAAAATGTATGTGCTACCCTGCTTAGTTCGGCGTTGACTTGGCGTGACTATGGACTCTTCTGCAGAAGTAAAATTCTTGCCTAAAACCTAAATGTTTAGACTACGTAGTCATTTTCTTGGAACTCCAGACCCATTTCTAACATCTGAAGCTAATTCACTGATGGAGTTGAAGAGTTTGGCAATTTCAAACAAAAATAAATAGAGACTTAGCAACACTCAAAGGATTTGAAACACGTCCACAAAAATCTCTGCAGATTGAACTGGTCCTGGTGCCTATAATGCCTACGATGTTAATACTACGGAAGCTGAAGGAGGGGTATTATGAGCCTGAGGTCACCCTTAGCTCCACAGCAAGACTGTTAAAAAAACAAACAAACAAACAAACAAACAAAAAAACCAAGCAAGCAAAATAAAATCTCATGCACATAGATGTTCCTAGCACAATTTACCCATAATTGCCAAAACTTGGAAGCAATCACGATGCTTTTCATTTGCTAGGCACATGGTAAATACACCATCTGGAAAGCTGCAGGAGGCATGAATTTCAGCTTCTGGACTCTTTAAGATTATGTGAATCATTGACGCTTCCTGAAGCATCAAATCAGAAAGCCAAACACAAGCCACGTCTGCAGATAGAACTGCAGTTCTAGCCACCCAGTAGGCTGCAAGTTCAAGGCCTGTCAGGGCAACTTAGTCAAACAAGGTCTCAAAACACAAAGTTATCCAGTCCTGAAGTGTAGTTTACTAGTAGAGCACTTGTTATCATGTGTGAAGCACAGGGTAGGTATAATACTGAGTTCAGAAAGCCAGAGAAGGGGGGGGGGGGAGGAAGGCTAGACAAGGTCATTAAACTTGAGAAGGAAAAGAGGCAATTGATCTTAACACAGTTTCTGACACAATGTTCAGTAACTGTTAGCTGCCGTGTGAAGTTCACTATTATGAGGACTTCTTGACTGGGTTTTCTCTTTCCTTTAACATTTCCTAAGCCTATATAACATGGCAGGCATTAAAAAGACCACAAAAAAAGACAACTGTCTTTTGTGAGCTATTAATCCAATAGTTATGGTGACAGTAGGTTGCTGTTTTGTTTTGCTTTTTAAGGCAAGGGTTTATTTGGTTTATGTTTCTACATCCATAGTTAAAAAGGGGGTTGTTGTTTTGTGGGTACTTGTTATGTAACAGGTAATTATGAATCCTTCAACAGCAGTATCTTGCTTAGTCATTACAACAGGCTTATGGGGCTTTTTGTTTGTTTTAGAGATGAAGAAAATCTAACTCAGATATTTTTCTCATGTCACATAAAAGTCACATGCCACAATGTCAAACACTTCCGGGGAACTATTACTAATCCTTTAACCTAGTAGATTAATCTTAGGATAAATAGAGATTTCACTCTCTAGTGAGGGAAGGGCTCCTGAAGCACAAAACCAGATGTTCTTGACCCAGTTAAGGGAAGAGGAAAATTCAGGAAGTTCATGGCTGGGTGATTCCTCCCGGGTCAGATTGCTGCAACAGTGACTTTTAGATTAGCTGCCAGCTGGGCTAGAAGAAGGCTTTAAAGGATAAAGCCCGTGTTCCTTGGTTTTTATTTGTGGTGGAAACGGTTTCATTGTACCCTCAAGCACAATGGCGTTTTATTGACTAGAGATTAAAGTGCACGTCAAGAAACTTCCTCTCCAATCTCAGACTCGCACGGCACCAGCGCCTGTCACGATCTCAGCAGCTACCACTTGTTCCCGCTGTTCCTGATGAAGAGATTATTTTTACTGAATACACTGCCTTGACAGTAGAGGCTAAATGCAGCTAATACCCTTCGTACAGAGAACCCTAAGGATGGGTGAGGAACCAGTAGAACCTATTCAACTTCACACAAATACCCAGTTGCACAAAGTCCACCTGATTCACAGGCCAAACTTTTTAAGGTCATTATATGGCCTCTTTCAGCTGTGTAAAAGTCTAAAATTCTGAGAAGAAATGTAAGCAAATGCCGGTAAGGGGCTGAAAGTTCAGGTGGAGGCAGGGGGGAAAAAAGCAGTTCTTTCCAGCTTTACGAGGCAAGCAACAGTGATAACGATTTGCTGGGTGTCCTGGTTAGGCTTTCTGTTGCTGTGATGTGACACCATGACCAAAAGCAAGCTGGAGAGGCAAGGGTTTCTTTGGCTTCTGTTTCCACATCCACAGTCCTTCACTGAAGGAAGTTAACCTAGGAATGAAAACAGGCAGGAGCTGATGCAGAGGCTGTGGAGAAGTGCTGTTTACTGACTTGCTCCTCTTGGAGTGGCCTGCCTGGTTTCCTTCTTTCCTTCCTTCCTTCCTTCCTTCCTTCCTTCCTTCCTTCCTTCCTTCCTTCCTTCCTTCCTTCTTTCCCTCCCTCTTTCCCTCTTTCTTTCTTTCTTTCTTTCTTTCTTTCTTTCTTTCTTTCTTTCTTTCTTTTGATATTTTCTTTATTTACATTTCAAGTGTTATCCCCTTTCCAGGTCTCCCCTCCAGAATCCCCCTATCCCATCCCCCTCCCCCTGCCTCTATGAGAGTATTCCTTCACCCATCTACCCACTCCTGCCTTCCTGCCCTGGCATTCCCCTACACTGGGGCATCGAACCCCCTCAGGCCCAAGGGCCATTCCTCCCACTGGTGTCCAACAAGGCCATCCTCTGCCACATATGTGGCCAGAGCCATGGGTCCTTCCATATGTACTATTTGGTTGGTGGTCCAGTCCCCGGGAGCTCAGGGGATCTGTCAGTCTGGTTTCTTATAGAATCCAGGACCACCTGGTCAGGGATGGGCACTACCTACTCACCATGGGCTGGAGCCTTCTCCAAAAAACAACAAGAAAATGCCTCACAGCAGGAGCTTATGGAGGCATTTTCTTAATTGAAGTTTCCTCCTTTCCAGTGACTCTAGCTTGTGTCAACTTGACATAAAACTAGCCAGCGCAAAAGTGTAATAATACAGTACTTAAAAAGCATTTACTGCGTGCCTACTGTTGTTCTAGCGACTTTGAAATACTGTCCTAATTGTGTTAGAGGGTACTATTAGCCTTATTTTTCAAAGAGGCAAGGTTAACTTTAAGTGCAGAGGGGCTAAGTGACTTGTTCATGGGAATCTAGAAGCAACAAACATTTACTGAGTCACGCACCAGAAACTAAGTCCAGGAAGTATATACTGTCCCATTACCTTGCTTAATACTCAAAGTAACCTTAAGATATTACTATCATTGTCATTTCTTTCGGATAAAGCCTGAGCCCAGAGACCATACCCTTAATCACACACTAGGTTGCCAAGAGCAGGGGAACAAAAACAGACTGAGAGTGAGTGGGCTCGGAATTCCGTAGAGATCTAATGGAGGAGTTCTCAAGGCGCCAGGATTGCAGCCCAGAATCTAGGGCAGAATGCTGTGCCTTCGAGCTATTGCTCTCTGCCGTTCTCAAGGTGCACTCATGTTCTATGCTGCACACCGAAGCCATCGCCACCTGCGTGAGCCACCCTAACCAGAGGAGGAAAGTGCCAGCCACTAGCACTTCCGTCACCCCTCTCCTGGACGCAAGTATTTCGCAGCCTTTCGCACATCCCTCCCTCCTCAACAAGCTATGGTGAACCCAAGCCTGGCCCTAGCAACCCATATTCAGTTGCCATGGTGAAGGATGCGCGAGGAGCCTGAAGAAGTGGGGCCATGACCAGACCCTCGAAGGGTCGGTAAAGCCCACTGAGAGGCCTTTGAGTTGCCATGGTGATAGAAGCCCCTACAGGCCCGGGAAGGCGCTCTTGGGTAACAGTCTGTTCTCTTAAAGAGGCAAAGAAACTTGGCTTAGCCCTGGGGTTGCCATGGTGATGCTAGAGTGGCGCTGAAAGAGGCGGGGTCCGCGGCCGGCAGGGTCGAGCACGCGCCCGGGTTTGATATTCTGTTTACTGTTCCTGGGAAGGCTCCCGGCTTTGTCATAACCCCACCAACGACAAAAAGAGTCTTGATGGGGCAGCGACTCTTCCTGGGCTCTGCCAATTCCAAATTGGATCGACCCGAAGCTGCTCAGTCCTAGTTCACATCTCTTGTCAGTGCTGGGAAGCCTCCTGTTGCCATAGTGATGAGGGATCCAAGAAGGTGCACCTTGTCCTTACTTGTGAGTTGGAGAAGCCCAGGAAACCGTTACACCGGCCCTGCCAACACCCAGGACCCAGGCTTATGGAAGACAATCTGCTGCTTCCCGGACCACTCATGACTTTACTCTGTCAGTGGATATGCAATAGTGTAATAGGTGGACTGAACCCTGACACTGGGGAAATACTGACCGTTAAGGCCGCTTAGTTTTATAGATATCCTACAAAGTAATGTCTCCCAACTCTTGTTATTACATGTGGACCTAGTACTACTATTATATATTGTGCCATTTTGTGGGTGTTTGGTGGTGTGCATATGCAATTTTCTCTTTAAAATAATTATCCAAAACTAAAATTACTTTGTCAAAAGACCCATGCAGGGGTTTTGTTGTTTTGAGACAAGATCTTACTGTGTAGCCCTGGCTAGCCTGGAATGTGCTATGTCGAATCCACTGGCTTTGGACTCATAGAGATCTGCCTGCCTCTGCCTCCACAATGACAGGATTAAAGGAGTGAACCACCACACCAGATGAGAAATGCAGTTTCAATATTTGTGGATATGGCTGAATTGTTCTCCAATGGCATTAGCAAATTACATAACCCCCCAAACTAGAATCCAATACTTTTAGTTAGAATTACACAGTGATGAAGTATTTGAAGACTTTTCTAGAGCCAATGTTATTAGTACATTTAATTCTTTCTCTGATCAGTTGTTATGCTACATTACACAATCCAATTCTATTTATTTCATAATCAAGATTTTGTAGGTTGAGTTACTTTGGCTTCTGCCATTAAGTTTCTGGCTTCCATGTTATTTGAAACTAACGGACTAAGGGGTGATCCTGCCACTCAGAAGCTGACCCTCCACAGCGGGGCCATGCTGTTCTCATCTTGCACAAAAAGAGCATCATAGAAGTCCATCTGAGGGAAAGCCTGCTTTGGGGACAAAGAAACAGAACAAGCCTACTTATAGTTTTGGCTAAGGCATAGACAGACAGACAGACAGACAGAATCTTGTCACTCACAAAATAAATATCTCCCATACCTGGGAGAATTAATGACTGCTACTTCTGTTACAAGTTTCAATGTGCTCTTGGTTCCAATTTGCTATAGATTTAGATTTATCGAGGTTCTCATGGACATCTGATCTACAGCAAGCCTAGCTTCCATAGACCCTTTCAATTCACCCAACCAAACTCAAACTCAGAGGTGCCTTTCTAACACTGCTAAGTGAAGGCACCACACAGTTCTCTCCTGGTGTTCACTTTCTTCCAATACAACGAACAACTCCTTCAACTTCAGGTAAAGAGGTTTTGGTAGTGTCATGGTTAGCAAAGCTACCTTTAGCTATACATACCGTGTTCCTAGTGGGCTTCGGTTAGGAGATACTGGTACAAGTTCCATCTCCTTCTGGGAAATATTTGTAGGTCTAAAATCTGTGACTTGGTAGTCTTTTATAAATGTTTAATAAGACTAAATTTCCATAGGCTGTTTTAATCTGTATTGACTACTTCAGTCAGTTTCTCCCATTTGGGGTTGTTGTTGTTGTTGTTGCTGCTGCTGCTGCTGCTGCTACTGTTGTGGGGTTTGTTTCACAATTTCCAGGATAGGTTTTTTGTTTTATTTGTTTGTTGAGACAGGGTTTCTCTGTGTATCCCTGGCCATCCTGGAACTCACTCTGTAGACCAGGCTGTTCTCAAGCAGAGATCCACTTGCCTCTGCCTCCCACTCTGGGATTAAAGGGGATTAAAGGCATGCACTATCACAGCCCGGCTCCAGTAGTGTTCTTAAAAGGTGACTCTTCTGAGATAAAAACAAAAAGTTAGCAAACACAGTCTTTATGAAATTGAATCTATTCCCTTCAGGTGCTCGAGCATGTGTGTGTGTGTGTGTGTGTGTGTGTGTGTGTGTGTGTGTGTGTGCACACGCACATATGCACACACACATGCATATGCAATGGTGCTCATGTCGAGACAGAGGACAACTGGAGTCACTGGTGTCCTTCTATCTTATGGGTCCTGGTGATTGAACTCAGACCATCAGGCTTGACATCAAGTGCCTTTACCAACCAAGTGGTCTGGTTCAATGAGTTCTACATCCTCAAATAGGCTTATGGTTTGAAGGAGAAATACTCCTGTCCTGGGTTTGAAGACTTGGTCTGCAGCTGGCAGTACTGTTGTTTTGGGGAGGTAATGAAACCTTTAGGAGAGAGAGCCTTGGTAGAAGAAGAGAGGAGCTAGACTAAAGGAAGTTAGTCATGGGGTGGGGTCCTTGAGGATTCATAGCCTGGTCCCACTTCCTGGCTTCTCTGTTCGTGAGTGGAGATGATAGCGCCAACTGCCTCCTGCTTCTGCTGCCAGACTGCCCCTGTATGATGGCCTGGACTCTCAAACTCTAAGCCAAAAGAAACCTTTCCCCTGACGTTGTTTAAGTTTTTGTTCACAATAAGAAGAAAAGTAACACTGCAACATAGTCCAGTATGACTATGGGCGGGGCTAATCCACACAGGGATACACTGGAGTAGTCAAAGGGTCAGTCACTCAGACAGCAAGATTCTGTGATGGCAGCCCAAGACTATCGCAACCCTAATGTCCAGATAATAGGATTCTTGGGAAATAGGTTATGGTACAGTCATCCTATGGAAAACAGCGTTACTCCAAGATATACCCATACAAGTTCAAAACTTTGACATCGTGGAGAGCTTCATTTAATACTCTCTCCTTGATTTGTGAAAGTTTCACTGCATTTACAAGTGCTGACACTGAGCTCTGGGAGGCTGCCATGATCTCGCCTTCACAGTGGAGACAGGGTATGCTGGAGGCAAGCCTTCAGTGGGGCAGCAACTGCAGCCCCACACATGCTGCTCATTTGTCTCTAGTGTTTTAAATTGTCTCAATTTCATAACTTTGAGATTCATATCAGTGAGTTTTGAGTTCTTGTGGTAACTGGGTACCATCACTTAAAATAGTGACTATCTTCACGCACAATTTTACATTTTAGAGGACAACTTAACCCTGCTGTCTGAGCTAAGTTTGTAAATTACATGTAGTAAAAAGCAACTTATAGAAGAGTTTATTTGGTTTATGGCTCCAGGTGAATAGACTCCATGGTGGCGGAAGAAAGTAACTAAGAAAAAGCAGAGTCAATCAAAACGTATGTCACTTTGGATTGCTCAGAAGATAAGGTTAGGGGGGTGCAAAATGCTCTGTATAGCTGAACTTGGGGCTTAGGTTTTTTTTTTTTTTGTTTGTTTGTTTTTTTTAAACTGATGTATCCTCGAGCCTGTTATATGGATACAATAAACTGTTTCCTGGCTTCCACCCTTGGTATCTCTCCTTGATCTCAGCCTTTCTGGTGCACTAGCTAGGAAATGCAACAGTGCTTTCCTCTCCCACACTGGGGTGCTGGCTTCATCTCCCACACTGGGGTGCTGGCTTCATCTCCCCTGCACTGGGGTGCTGGCTTCATCTCCCACACTGGGGTGCTGGCTTCATCTCCCCTGCACTGGGGTGCTGGCTTCCCTGGGCACCAGAACAGAAACTCGCCTGGCACCAATGGAACACTGAACATGTAGGAGATTGGCCATTCTGGGGTCTAGGGACATCTCTAAAAGTAGAATGGAGCCCAGCCCCAGGAAGCAGGTCAGGGAATCTGTCACATTAGACTACTAGAAGAAACTCGGTTTGATTGGTTTTGGATATCTGGTTAACATTTCTTTGGATGGAAAGGACAATTTGGTTGATTATCTCCTAAGAGTCCTTGAGCTGTGTAAATTATCCGGGAAAACACGGCTCTACAGTGACTTCTAGGCAGTAGGCAAGGGATTGTAGTCATACGGTTATGTGTGTCTGAATAAAATATATGGCAGTATCTGACTCTGGGGGGAACTTTATCCCTCCCTGAGAATTCAAATCCAAGTTCGGGTTTATATGAACCTGCCATATGCCAAGAGGCTTCAGGATGAAGCAAATGAAGCCTACCCAAATAGTCCTCACCCTTCACTCTTCCCTCTTATGTGTGAGCGCCACCTACTGGGACCAAGTGAGAGGACAACAGAATAACCCCACACCCTTAGACAAATGTCAAGAAAAGACATTGGGGGAAATGTAAGGTCAAATCAAACTGTCTCACACAACATTCTGGGCCTGTAATGTAGATTGCCCATCGTCTGGGATGGGATGATTACTGAGGAGTCATTAAAAAAGGAAAGAGCTAACCGAATGTTCAAAGTTGTTACAGTGGGTGCAGGCCTTCCTGATCAATTCTCCTACACAGACTGATGACAAAATATGACTTTCTCCAGTGCTTTGTCTCTCTGTCTCTCTGTGTGTGTCTCTGTCTCTCTCTGTCTCTGTCTCTCTTTCTCTCTCTCCCACCCCTCTTTTTCTCTCCCAAAATCTTGTTTAAAAGAAAGCTTTAAAATTATATTGGCTCGGGCAATGACTTCCTTAACTGCCCTTAATGTACAAAACAACAACAAAGATAAAGATGAGAACAAAACCATAAAAGCTTAAACTAAGTCAAAAAAGGATTAAATAAATTATACAAGGTTTATAGAGTACAGGATTTAAGGATGATATATGTTTAATATTTAAGATTTATTAAAATTCCTAAAGTTATAATGATCTGGTCATGGTAAGAGATTCTAGCTATATTAAACTTTGGCCACTTGGGAAAACTGAGCCATAACAAACCAAGACTTTGTTAAACTCTGCGGGTCGTTTTGTTCTCTGAGGGTCGTTCTGTTTGTATTCACTGAATGTTATATACAGAGTTTAAAGCATAAGGCTGGTGATGCTGTTCTTCTGGGTGTCCAGCAAAGCTTGAAAGTCTACACCAAAGAGGATAAGAGGGTCTGAGAGGACATCCAAATCCTTTGTCTTTGAGATTCATGGTGAGCCAGGGCTCAGGGGACAAGGAGACGCCTCTGATAAATTGCCTGTCCTTTTGATCAGAAAGGTTCTGTAGTCTCCAGAGATTAGATTCTAACCAATGTTCATCCTATGATAAGGGAAGTCACTAGGGACCTCAGGCTATGTGTGATACAACACTTACGATGATTATATGGGGGGGGGGTCTACACCATTGCTATACAGATATGGGAGGAATAGGTGACTCACAATGAAAAAAGGGGAAATTAAAATTAAAAAAAAAAAAAACCCTAAAATATATACTGATGGTTCCGGACCAGGTCTTTGGATAGACAGAGATATCTCCACTCCCTGCTGCTACTGCTGATAATGTGGCTAAAATTATCTGTCTCCCTGCAAGTTACAAAAGGGGAAATGCTGTTACTGCCAAGGGTAACCACAGAGCCGACAGAGAAGCAAAAATAGCAACTTCAAAAAGTAGGTAGGGGGATGGAACCGCCAATACGACAAGCTGCATTAACTCCCAGGCTGTTAAGTAAATGGGATCCCAGTTACTCACAACAGGAAATGACTCCGCTGAAGATTGAAAATGGAAACTATCTGGCCTTTAAAGATGAGAAGATAGCCATCTCTGTGGCCATGGCCTCTGCATTTGATAAACAGTCCCATCGGGCACTCACATCATCCTGGACAGCTCCGGAAAATGTGTTTGTCTGAAACTTTTACACTTCTTGGCTTTCCAGAATATCCCCATATATTACACACATGTATGCATGTACACACACACACACACACACACACACACACACACACACACACACGATCAGTCCCAATCTGGGGCTAGAGTCCCAAAGGATTCCTAAGAGCTTCTGGTCTTCAATCTACATTGGAATCCTGAAGAAGAAGCAGGTTATAATACCAGCAAAGGAATTCCTGAGCAATAGGACAAATGAATTTGCCAACAGGAGTAAGAGCAAGCAGGCAAGAAGCAAAAGCTTCCTTCTTCCAAACGATGTGGCCCATACTTAGGGTGGATCTTCCCATCTCAAATGATCCAATCAAGAAAATCCCTCATAAGCGCCCAGCTGCTTGAATTTTAGTTGATTCCGGATGTAGTCATGTTGACAACCAAGATTAGCCATCACAAATCCATCCGTTTTCAATTTGACACAGTCACTTCTTTATGTCATGCTTAATTTACAAATGAAAACAATAACCAGATCATAATTTCATGGAACAGGATATAACCACCCCACATATGCCACAACATGCATGGCTTAGGAATTGGTCTGACTGAGGTGACAGCGAATGAAAAGATAACATATATACATACAGAAAAGGCTGGGATTGAGGGGCTGTGTGCCTTGATGCAACTGCACCAGCAGCAGCCCTGAACCTCAGGACACAGATTATGTTCAACACAGTACATTGATTCTATACAACACAAAGGTATTGTATAGAGGTGGGTTAGCTAATCTTGGTAGGAGGCCTCTATAGAGGAGCAGTCTCAAGTTGCAGTCTTAAGGAGGAGGAAGCTGCAGTTGATGATTTCTGTACACCCTGGTTTAGCTAATGGTTAGCCATTTGTCAGCATCCAGAGTTGGACCAGGAGAAGGCTTTGCCATTCCTCTGAATTTGATCCAGGCAAGGCTTTGCCATCCCCATGGACCTGAGGCATTGGGGTACTTGACAGAACATGCTCATATCAACAACACACATGCACTCAGGACTTTCACCTTCTCCCCTCACACAATCATAAATGCATTATATATTTCTTCAAGGAATATATAATGTTCTTCAAGGAATAAATAGTATTTTAGTGTCCTATAACTTAGACATGATAATAGCCACTGATATTATTTCAATTGATGTTACCTGACATGAGAAAAATGAGTAGAAAGAAACCCCACAGTATTTCTTTCATATATGTGTATATGCACAAATACATTATTAACAAATCAGGACAGAAACAATGCTCATTGCAAACTGGTCACTTCACCTTAGCTGGTATTTATAACTCTTCATCTGTATGTATTTCCTCCATCTTCAGAAAGTACATCAGCAGGTCTTGGTTCTTTTCCTGAAGGAGTGATACATACCTTCATTCTTGAAGGGTCTGTGACCTTTGTCATCTAGCCTGGATTAGGCTGTTGTACTTTTCCATTGACTTTAGTGGCAAGACATCTTAACAACAAGAGATGCCCTGAGTAATGGAGACACACTCTTCCTTACCTCTACTGTGAAGAACCAACTCAATTTCTTCTTGGAAGTCTGGATCAATTGCTCCTTCTAACAGTGTTATTTCTTTCTTATCCTGTTAGTTTAAAGGCCTCAGGAGTCCAAAGTAGCCAGAAGGAAGTCTGAGCTTCCAGTTCAATGGAATGTTTGTTATATTTCCTGGCAGGAGAGCTCCCCAATCTGGAACCAAAATTTCTAGGCCAGCAGAACTTAAGATCATTGGAACAGGAAGCAAAACTTTTCCTGAGAATCATTAGGGATTGTGAGTGGGATAATTCCCATTTCTACCCTCTTGGTTCCTGCCCCCATTAAGCCTAGCTATGGACATTCCATATACTGCATTCTGGGGAACCCCAACTCCAGGCTACTTCCACCTAAGTGGCACTGTAACTGTGTCTTCAAAAGGCCATACCACTATACTATCAAGCAAGCTGCTTCATTATGGAGAACATGGTAAGCCCTATGAATCCCATGAGCATGGCTCTACCATTGCACTTCAGTGGCTCTGGAGTGAGTTCCCTGATATGCAAATGATGAATGGAATACTATGGTGGTGAATAAAGCCCACAGACAGAAGTCTGGCAAAAGCATTATGATCAAGAAAGGCAAATCCATAATCATAGCAAAAATCTATTCCAGGAAAGTGACAGGTTTTTCTTCCATAAATAATGTAGTTCAACATAGTCAATCTGCCACTGGGTCACTGGCTAGTCATTCCTGGGAATGGTGCCATACTGGAGACTCAGTGTTGGTCTCCGCTGCTGGTAGATTTAGCACTTAGCAGAAACTATAGCCAGGTCAGCTTTAGTAAGAGGCAGTCCGTGTTGTCGAGCCCATACTTAACCTCTATCTCTGCCACCATGGCCACTTTGTTCACGAGACCTTTGGGCAATGACAGGAATAGCTGAGGAAATAGGCTGACTGTTCAGAGAATGAGCCATCCTATCTACTTGATTATTGAACTCCTATGTTGAAGTTACCTTTTAATGAGCATTTATATGGGACAAAAATGTCTTTAAATTCTTCAGCAATTGGAAGAAATGTATCCAAATAATTCTCCAAATGTCTTGCTCACCAAAATTTCCAATCATTCTCTTTCCAAGTTCTTGACTATTTACCCAATCCATTTGCTACAGCAAACAAATTATTCATTATTCAGCAAACAAATGCTTATCTAGCCATTTCTCTTTTATGGTGGTTTGAATAAGATTGGCTACCATAGGCTCATATACTTAAATGCTTAGTCACCAGGAGGTGACACTATTTGAAGGAGTTAGAAGGATTGGTAGGTATGGCCTTGTTGGGGGATGTGTGTTCCTAGGGGTCAGCTTTAAGGTTTCAAAACTCCATGCCAGGTCTGGGTTATCTCTCTCTCTTTGCCTAGGGATCTGGATGTAATTCTCTGCTACTGGGTCAGCATCAGCTTCATGCTGCCATACTCCCTGCCACGATTACAATGAACTAAACCTCTGAAACAGTGAGCAAGCCTTCAATTAAATATTTTCCTTCATAAGAATTGCCTTGGTCATGGTGTCTCTTCACAGCAATAGAACAGTAACAAAGACATGCTTCCAAGCAAAATTATATGACCATATATACTGCCCGAAGTTCTATCCACCATGAAGGGTACTTTCCCTTTACCAGTGTCTTTCAAAGTCATCTGAGAAATGGATGGTAATGCTGTAGCTGTCTACTTCTTGGTAGTGCCTGCATAGTGTGAACCACCAGTAAAGAAGGGTTTAGTGTTCTCTTCCTCAGTATCATAGGACATACCCCATGAGGCTATATGTGTATTCTTAGGAGCAGACGGCATCTTAGTAGGAGTTGAAACCAAAGGCATTTGGGCAACCTCTTTATGTAACTTCCTTGTGCCTTCGGGACTTGCTCAGGTCTGATCACATATATACAACTTCCATTTGATAATGGATTTCTGATGTTCACATACTACTTTCTGGCTTGGTGGGTTAGAGATAATACTTATAATGGGTAGCTCAGGTCACATGGTAACTTGGTGGCCCCATTGTCATAATTCAGTTTCCACTAAGGCCCAATAGCTGGCCAAGAGCTGTCTCTCAAAAGGAGAATAATTTGTTTGCAGATAGTGGTAGATCCTTACTCCAAAATCCCAACGGTCTTCATTGTGATTTATCACCAGGGGACGGATAAAGGCTCCAAAAGTATCCTCATCTATTACCAATACCTCAGATACCATTGGGTCTGATGGATTATATGGCCCAAGCAAGAGAGGAGCCTATCAGCAGCCTGGACCTGTTGAGGAGCCTTCTCCTGTTCTAGACCCAATTCAAAGATAGCAGCTTTCTGAGAGTCACTTGGTACATAGGCCAGCGTCACACCACCCAAGAGGGCAATGTGCTGACTCCAGAATCCAGACAGGCCCACAAATCATTGTACTTCTTTCTCAATAATAAAAGGGGCCAGGTGCACTGATTTACCCTTTACATTGGAAGGAATATCTCTGTGTGCTGCACACTACTACACTTAAAGAAATTTCACTTGAGGTCAAAAGTCCTTTAATTTTGGTTATATTTATTTCCCTTTCTCTGGTGTACATATTCATTACCAACAAATTCAAAGTGGTTGCTCCTGCTCACTTAACCCAACCAGCATAATGTCATCAATATAGTGTACCAGTGTGATATTTTGTGGAAGAGACAGATGATCAGTGTCCCTCTGAGCTTAAGTTATGACACAGGATTGGAGAGTTAATAAACTCTTGAGGTAAAACTGTAAATCCATTGGTCTTCTTCACAGGCCATTAGAAGGGCTAAAGGGAGATGTGGTAAGAACCACTACCCCTGTCTCTCAAGTCCTACATGGTGGCCCATTCTGTATTTCCTCTGAGGATGTGATATTGGTATTGGTTCATTATTTTCCCTAGTAGAGGCTGTTACATTGGGATTGGGGATGGAGACTTGACAGGCCATGAGTGAGGAGGTTCTGGGGCCAGATGTGGGCTCAGTAAGGTTCCAATGAGTGAGGGCAACTTCCTTGGTAGGCTTATCAATCTGATTGTTGGAGAGGGGAAAGTGCTGTATATCTCTTTGGTGGTCACAGTAATGAATAATAGAGGCTGTCACGGGAAATTCAGTAGCATTTAAGAGAATCTGAATAATGAGAGTTCCCCCTCAAAGCCCGGATTGGTTCGTAGATGCTCAAGATACCCCATTTCCAAGCTGACTACGCCATCACTCTCCACACACTTACACTGTTATTGAGGCTAGACCGCTTCCCCTTCACACCACATCAAAGCAGAACTCACAGTCCTAATGCAAGCCTCTTCCAACTTCTGGTGAAGATGCCAAAGTGATAAAGATATCCAGCAAAATGTATGGTCTTGAGAAGGCAATAAATTAGGTCTTCCCACCTTAACTTCCCCTTTCTGCCCCGCGGAGTCCTGAGCCCCAGTGTCCTGGCACAGTCTCTGCTCCCATGGAGAGACTGCAGCTGTTTGTGGTTTTGCTAAAAGGGTGGCTCTACTTATGTAGAGGTCCATCTTCTCGTTCTTTCATCTACACATGCCTACACTAATCCTGATCTAAAAAGAGGCAACTCCAATGGCTTCCGCTTAGCCTTTCCAACCATAACAGCTCTCATGCCACAGTCTCATAAACTGAAACTACAAAATTCGGGGCTTTTCTGTTGGGAGACAGCCAGCTGTCATTGGACTACCTGGACCACAGATGTAAGCAGAACTAATAAATCCATATACATATCACACCAGTTCTCTTTTTTCAGAGAACCCCGACTAATATAGAGTGTGGTTCCAGGAGTGGGCCTAGAGAAACAGAATTGTACAGTTGAGTGACTTAAGTACCTGAAACAGGTTTTCTAATTCGACAACACCTGTAGTTCCAGAAGGCTTGCCTGGTAGCATGGAGAGCCCTAAAACTCCATGGTATGAGCCATTTAGGGACTGTACCAAGACAAATTCATTTGATTGTACTGGTTCACTGTTGTAAAGAGCAAGGAATTTAGTAACTTTTTACATAAAACCTTTGACAACTTGTAAAAATAATGGTGCTGGTTGGTCACCTCTAGCATCTTTGGATAAACCGATTAAGAAAAAGAATGAGCTCCATAATAAAACAACCAACTTCTTATCTCAGGATACAGTGACAAAGGAGAAGGATAAACTCAGTTATATGACTGACTAGTTCTAGATTCATGTAAACAGTCTAAAGGCTTCTAACTGCCCCTTGGAAGAGAATCTTCTCTCTGGAAGTCAAAGAGCTCAAGTTGCAAAGAATCAAAACACTATTTCTCCTCATTAGAAATACAGACCCTGGCCTCTCTCTCTCTCTCTCTCTCTCTCTCTCTCTCTCCATTTTTATGTAAAAAGTAGCACACTAATGAGGCAGAGGACTTTGAACCCTCAGAGTCTAAGGGTTTTGTGTTTCTAAAAGAGCAGCCTCTCTACCCTTAGCAGAGAAGGCCATCCTCACACCCTTCGATAAGGACCTCTCCAGCTTTTCTTTGTGGAAGTAAACCTTCATTATCTGACAAACTTGGAGTGACTTCACCTGAAGGAAATCCCAGACAGGACAATGCCGCTGTCCTTCAAGGTACCTCTATATCTAGAACCACATTCAAGGTTCCTAGAAAGGACAGAGAAAGTGTAGCCCATGAGGAGGTGTGCTATAGCATTAAACAGCTTAATGAGTTTGCTAACTCACAGAAGAAGAAGGAGGAGGAGGAGAAGAAGTCATCTCAGGAATATATGTGGGAATGGATATTAAGGGTGTGGGATAGATCGTGGAAGGTGTAAACTGTCTCAGGCTGAATTTGACAAAATATAGCCACCACATGGAGATCCTATTTTTAATACAAAAGCTCACAGAGTTAAAAACAAGTGTCACGAGTTCATTTGATTGGTTGGTTGAGTCGTTTGTCATAAAATGGCCTACTAAAAAGGAACTGGAGGTGCCTGATATTCCCTGGATTAGTGTTGGTGAAGGGATATTTTTAAGAGCTATAAATTTAAGGGATATAAAATTACAATGCAAGAGTGACTATGCAGTGCTATATGTTTAAAACCTGATCCTCCACGATGGGAAGGCCCAGAAGGCATGCCCTTTATTAGTCCAGTAAGTTATTAAATGGTGAGAGGAACATTTTGAAGAGCTTTCTTGTCATTTCCGGTCCTGGCTTTCAGCCTCAAGTCTCTCCTCTTTTGGTTTCCTTCACCAATACATGGTGATATGTAGAAGCCCAATGTGGGAATAAGTGAATCACAGTCTACTACTCCAGTACCCCTATAATAAGTGAATCACCGTCTACTACTCCAGTCCCCCCATGTTTACACAGGCTTAGGGGGACTGTGCTGGCTACTTTTTGTCAACTTGACACAGGCTAGAGTCATCTGGGAAGCTGGAACCTCAATCAAGAAAATATCTCCTTAATATTGCCTGTAAGAAAGTCTGTGGGTCTTTTTCTTGATTTATTGAAGGGTCTAGCCCACTGTGTGTGATGCTCCCTCTGGGCAGTGGTCCTGGGTTATGTTTTTAAAAGCTGAGCTAACCATGGGGAACAAGTCAGTAAAGAACATTCCCTTTTTTAGATTCCTTCCCTGACTTGCCTCAACAATTGTCTGTGATCAGAACATGTAAGTTAAACAAACCCGTTCTTCCTGTGATTGGGCCAAGGTTCTGCCATCTTGTCCCTGCTTCAATAATCTAAAGTCTGACTTAGAGCTGATCACCCCCCTTATACCCATCCCATGGGAAAGTCCCTTAGAAAATTATCCAACCCTGTCCCAGGGTCTTGCAGTCAAGATGCCCCAGCTAACTGCTGCATTTTGCTTCTGTTAAACTGCTTGCTTGTTCTGCTTCTTCCTGAAACTGCCAACCAGAACATGATTTTTGCCTTTAAAAGCTCCCTGCAGAAAGCAATTGGGGTTTCTCTGTGAGAACTGTTTCTCTCCAGGCAGTGGCCAGTTGGCTTAATAAAGACTCTCAAATTTGTACTCTGGTTTTATTCAGTGGTCCTTGGAGACTCTGTCCCATGACATTCCCTCAAGTTGCTTTTGGTTATGATATTTATCATAACAATGAAAAGCAAACTAAGGCAAGGACCTTCAGGTTTATGGTGAATGTGGGAACCTTCAGGTTTATGAGAAACCTAGCGTCTTTCTCATTTTAAATTAAACCTAATCATAAATATAGAGCTTAATATGTACTCTACTCAACATGGAATATGATGTATAAACAAATATGAGTTGTCCAGTAGAGCGCTGAGTGATTTGTCAGCATCTGTCAGTGATTTAATCAGTATTTGTCTAATCAGAATCCAGTTTTGCACAAAGCAGTCATTGTGTCTGATTTGGTGAATATGACTGTTCTGAAGTCCCCCGACAAAGTCCATTATTTGTTTTCTAGTTTGAGAAAAAAGAATGGGAACTATAGTTATCTCCTAGATGGCTTTCTGGAATTTCTGTACATCTTCCAGCCATTAATGAAGCAGATGAGGTTTCCAGTCTGAAGGAAGCGATGTCCTTAAAGAAACTGCCCAGCCAGGAGGTGATAGCGCATGCCTTTAATCTCAGCACTCGGGAGGCAGAGGCAGACAGGTCTTTGAGTTTGAGGCCACCTTGGTCTATAGGTCAAGTTCCAGGACAGCCAGGGATACACAGAGAAATGCTGTCTCAAAAAAACTAGAAGAGAGAGAGGTGGGGGGAGAGGAAGACAGGGAAAGAGGGAACGAAATTGTACTCAGAGTGGCTCTTCAACAGTGTGACACCCAACAGTCTCTTTGGAAGGAAAGTATTTAAAGGTATTCGGCGCTATTCTGTATAATGGAGACACATTGAAGGTGGTTTGTCTATAGAAAGTTGAATTTAACTAAAGGATTTAATAATGATCTCCCCACAATACATCAAGATATTGTTTTCCAGACTTTTGACTCTCATTAGTGTAGATTTTCTGGAAACGAGCTAGCCTGAAAATGAAGATGGAGCATTGCCAAAGTGATTGTGTGCAGCTTAGAAAATGATTTCATTTATCAAAACAAAATTCATGACTCTTCAAGTAAGAAAATGGCCAACTCGCATTGACTTAGAAAGAGTGGATTGCTGAGTTTCCACAGAGGCCCCCTTGCTGTGGATGATGAGGAAACTATAATTCTGGGTGGCCTTCATCATGAAACTCATTGCATTTGATTATTGTTCTGTGTGCCAGCCACAGCTGCTGGAGGCACTCATCTGTCAGCATCTGAAACAGGGCAACATGTGGCAATCACTTGCCTGTTTCTTGAGATTTCACAGAGGGTTCCTTCAGAGACACCAAGACAAGTGGCCCTGTTCACACACAGCCTAATCAAGAGACATGATAGAGAATAAGGATCGAATGGAGAGAAGACTTTAGATCCAGTGCAGAACGGAGCCAGGAACTTTGAGAGAGAAGACAAGCACACTCTAGGCAGAAGGACAAAGGATATAAATGGCCTGACTCCAAGTCATTAGGGCCTGGCACACACAGAAGCAGGGGAGAGATGTGCCAGCAACATCAGGAGGTGGTCAGGAGTCACAGGAAAAGCATTGATATTATCTGAGGTGCAAATAGGAGACGATGAGGTTTTCAACAAAGAACAGCATGGATTGTCTCACCTTTGGAAAGATCTTTTGACTGGCCTGTGAAGAATGCCTCCACGAGGGGAAAAAAGGAGTCAGGTCAGGTAAGCCATTCCTGCAGAGGCATTATCCAGAGAGAGGCGATGGAGGGGAGAGGGGATGATGGGAAGTGAACTAACAGGGGCTGAATCGAAGGGAAGATGGATAGGCAAACACACTAGCTAGGGGAGCAGCTGGCACATCTGGATGGGGGTAGATGCGTGTACAGCTTTTGTGGACACGAAGCTCTGGGGAAGATTGCAGAGCTGGGAATGGAGGTTAGGTGCTCTCCTTAGAGCAGGTGAAACCTGAAGTTTCTGTTATGCACGCAGGTGATAAAGTAGGAAGCTGTAGGGCACACGGGTCCCCAGGACTCTTCAAAGAGGCATAAGCAAAACATAGACACCTATGACTTAGCATACAGATGCATGCAAAAAAATCTCAAGACAGAATGTGGTCATCTAGACAGAAATGGGGGATCCAATGATGACCCCGAGGAAGGCCAATGCTCAGGCACCGCCTAGAGGAAGTCCTGCAAAGAAGATCAAGAAACAGCAGCTAGGGAGATTGGAGGAAACTTCTAGAGGCAGATTATATTCACACATGGTGTGGTGGAAAACTCCAAATGTTCTAGTACCTTTAGGACACAAGATATACCTCTTTTCTTCCTCCTTTGGCTACAAAGACCCACACTTTACTGCCATTCTCCTTCACCATGCACTTTGTCTATAGGAACCAGGTATGAAATGCTGCTGACTGAGAAAACACAGAAAAGGAGGCGTTGCTTACCCTCCAGTGCCAAGGCCTTGGGGTGGCTTTTTATCTCACTTTACCACAACTGTTAGGCACCCGTACTATACGTTCAACTAAGTTTTCTACACGAACAACTCTTATGTCACTTCTGTCTTCACCGGACAGAAAATCTAGTCTTCTCTCCCTCCAGGCCCCACAGCCCAGCCAACCACCTCTGCTCTTATCTTCTTGCACCATCTTCCTTCAATCTAGCTCTCCTGACCTCCTCTTTTTTAAAAGGAAGGGTTTACTTTTACTTTTGATTCTGTGTGGGTGTCAGTCTGTGGGTGGGTTTATGCCACACGAGCATAGGTGCCCAGGGAGTCTAGGAGACCATCATCAGATTCCCTGTAACTAGAGCTCCAGGTAATTGTGAGCCACCTTGTGTGGGTGCCAGGCAGAGAACTCAGGTCTTCTGGAAGACCAATCTTGACAGCTAAGCCCTCTCTCCAGCCCATCTGACCTCCTCTTGGCCCTCCACATGGTGAACTGAGATCCATTTGCCCTGCCGGTGCCGGTACCCTGATGGACCTGGGTAGCAGATAATGGTCCTGCTGTAGAGTCGATGCTACGGGCTCTGCTTGGAGGTCACTTCCTCCAGGAACTCTTCCCAGAACCCAATTTAAGGCTGCCCCTCATTCCCACCACTGAAAAACCCACAGCCTCCTTTCTTCACTGTGATTGCTCTGTCTGAAATTATGTCTTTTATCTGCTATTCATATGTCTATTCTGTCCCCATGTCCATCTCATGTTACACAGCATGTGTTAATGAACAAGTGCATTATTGACACCTCAGTGGTGGCCCTTGTAGTCCTAGCTAAAATTGTTACTGTATGGATCATAGTAGCCATATACAGAGGGCAGATTGGATTCTGTTATTTATTTATTTATTTATTTATTTATTTATTTATTTATTTAGCTCCATGACTTTGGGTAAGTGGGAGAGCGCTGTAGGTTTGGTGTAAATCAAGTGAAATCTGAGGTAGAAAGTCCCTGTTCTGGCAGACATCCCTGGGTTCAAGCTAGACAAAAGTGCACCAGCATAATTAAGACTGAAGAGCCAGGTCATTCAGGACAGGTGGCCAGCCTGACCTCACGTCTCACATCTCCTGGGAAGCAGAAGTCTACGTGTTCAGGGTTCTTGCTCCACTCCTGTGCACCAAGAATAGCCATCTTTTTCTCTGTTTTGCTTTCTAACTGGACCAGAGTCTCCCACCCTCCACCTCTGGCTCCACACACCCCCCTTGATGGTATTAGAGTCTATACTTCAACTACCTGATAGGTTCCCTCCTTAACCACCTAATGGGTTCCCTCCTTTCTGGGAATTGGTACTTTACTTGGACTTTATCTTTTGTAAGTGAGTGATACATTTTAGCTGAGAAAATGGTGCAACCAGTTCCAAACACCACCCTCACATTAAATGCCGGGCCACATTGACTCGGGGCTGCTGCGCATCTCTGTTTCTTAGAAGGAATAAAACGGTTGATTAGTTTTTGCCTCTGCCCATTTATCTGTTAGAACTGATTAAAAAAAAAAAAAACACCACTAACATTTACAGCCGGAATTGAATCTGCATTCTAAGCACTTAAGTACAAAGCCATTTTCCAGACATCTTGTTGATGTTTTATTTTCTCCATTTAGACTGCAGCCTGCAGGGACAGCGGCTGGATTTGTAACGATCCAGAGAAAATTTGACAGCAGATCTCACTGTCGCTTGCACTGCTATCAGTACTACCGACCATCTCGGGGCACCTATGTCTTTAGCAGAATACAATTTTTTGAAGATAGTTTTTAAAAAAAAAAAAACAACCAACTTCTACTTTATTGCACCAGTTATTACACTACATTTGATCTCACTTAGCTCTGTATTGGCTTCAGGATGTCATGGCCATAAACCACAGGGAAAATGAGGATCAAAGTGCCCCCAAACTGCCTAAAGTCATACCAAGAGTGACCCTTGTCTGTGCCTATTCATGCTATCCTTGGGTAAGGTCCAGTGTTACTATAAATAGTCCCCCAAATGGTCCTCTTCTTAGAGCTTCCGAGTCAGAGCTAGAGTGTCATACTGTGCAAGACATAGACAAGGGGGCGCTGAAATATACAATCTAAGCAAGTGAATCCCATCAGGCCCTGAACGAGCAACTCCCCAAGGATGCCCAGCCACTGACATCTGAGAAGCTTTTACTTTGACAAATTACGCATCCCATTTCCTCTTCCATCTTCCATCTGTGAAGCAGTAATCAGCGTTGTCATTCCTTCTTCAGGAAGCCAGATTGAGCCGAGATTGAAACTGAGAACTAGAGAGGTCTGCTTCCTACAGAACCTGGAAACAAAGCTGGGCTGCACCCTTTTTTGACTTGCAACTGTTTTCTACCTGTAGAGAAAGCCCCTGTGGGCTTGAGGAGGGCGGGGCTAGAGGAAGGCACGCCAACTGCTGCCACTGGCTTATAAGGGTGGAGGACTAGTCCTGTCTATGGCTTTGCACATACGGTTTCATCAACACAGATCTGTGAAATGACTATAGCTGCCAGGCCTCCCATCTTTCTCATGAGGTATAGGAGATGAAAAAAATCTATTTTCAATTAAAATAAACCAAAGAGCCCAGAAATGCAGTGATCATAAATAAATAAATTTAATTAAATATAGAGACTCAGACTGTACAGTTTAGCCAAGACCCACTGCCAGGTTTCTCTGATAATTTCATTTTCACATCAGAATTCCCAGGCCCACCTCGTCCCCGTCCTTCTTCGGGTCATCATCGTCTTGGTTCACGGCTGCCCACCCCTGTCAACGTTCTGACTCTCAGTTTTGAAGGAGAATGGCAGCTGTCGTGATGGCTCAAGTTCACTCAGCATCGCCGCGTAGGCACCCACGTTGGGTTCAGCTTCACTGCCTGGCATTGAGAAAGCAAAGTCTTGTGGTGCATGCAGGTGGTTTGTGACCTGTAAGTCCACACAGAGTAAGCAACATGAAGTGACTCCACTGAAATGTGGAGACCGGTCCTTTTCTCAGAACAGCTGGAGAGTAAGTGAAAATTCTCTTCCTTTCCCCTCCTCCCTTCCTCCTCTTCCTCTTCATTTTTAACTTTGTTTGTTTGTTTGTTTGTTTATGTATCCCTAGATGACCTGGAATTCAGTACATAAACCAAGCTGGTCTAGAACTCACAAATATCTGCTTGCCTTTGTGTCTTTAGGTTGGAATTTTTCAAAGAGAAAACTAAAGGAAAATAGACCTTCTGAAAAGCACAGTAATAAGAGACTTTGACAAAAGCCAAGCAGAGGGTCCCATACTTTCAAAGCCTCGAAGCCCGCAGAGAGCTGAGCAGGCAATGAGTCAGGGAGATCAATTTTTCCTTCTGGTGGTTCAGATCCAGGCTTGGAAGGAAGATCCTTGTTGTTCCTGATTGGTAGGATTCTTTCTTTTCTCAAGTGAAGGATTTGTACCTGTCCATTAATTGGTTCATCATCTATAGGTAATTTCTGTCTTTCTATCTTTCCCAAGCTATCCAGCTCATACCAACAGTAGCAGCAATTACCTGAATTGTTTTGGGGATCTCTCAGGAAGCCCTGATTCCTACCAACAACTAAAGGGGAGGTGCTCCCACACCTGGCACTGGGCTTTTTATTTGATAACCTCTGGTTTGTGGGAGGAGCTTATGTAGGGTAACTCCAATTAAATCTTTTTATGAAAGGGTATGTGTGTATATAAAATAGGTTTCTGTGTGGCTTTTCCAAACGTCCAGAGTCAACACCTTAAAAGTTTTAATGGCCAGGTCTGATTCAGAACATCTGGGATACAGTGATAAATGGGCTCTCAAAACACTAAGGAATTCAATTCAATTCTTCAATCCTTTGTATTGTTTAAAGAAACAAAACAACAAAAAAATTACTATTGGAGCCAGAGATAGAGGGATAGATGCTGCCTGGCTTGGGAGGGGGGAATTGGCTAAAGAGATCCTATTCCATGAAGAAGGTGGGAAAGGGTAGTACAGAAAAAAAAAACTTACTCTGGTAGCTCTTACAAAGACTGGACAAAGAGAACAGCGGGTATGTGGTCTGCAGGCTGTGTAGGTTTTTTTTTTCTTTTCTTGATGTTATAAGAGAATACCTGAGACTGAGTAACTTATTAAGAACAGAGTAATTAAGAACTTAATTGGCTGTAAGTCTGGAGTCTGGGAAATTCAAGAAGATGCTACTTTCATCTACTGATGGAATTCATACTGACCATCCCATGGTAGTCGGTAGAAGGGCCAGAGGTAGCAAGAATGAGAGAAGAAGGCACTCATCTTTATGACACGCCCACTCAGCAATAACTGATCTACTCTTTCCTCAGTAACACTAATCCATTCATGTGGGCAGAATCCTCATGGTCCAGTCACTCCCAAGTCACACCACAGCAGCAAGAACACATGTATATGTGAGAGAGAGGTGGCCAAGGTGGACTCTAGAACGCGTGTTCTAGACTAGGCTATGACCCAACTAGAATGATAACTACATGCAGTTTCTGAACTCAGATTCTTTTGGTGGTGGTGGTGTTAGGGGAGGGAGGATATTGACTAGAAATCAAGCCTGTTCATCTTTTTTTTCCCATGAGAATTCACATACCTGTTCTTGGGCCCCACCACAGACCATCACTCCTGTGTAAGGAGAACCTCTGGATGAAGCATCCAAACCGTGGGTGGGTGTGGGTGCCCTGCAATCCCCAGAGTAATCTTAGCACACCCTCCTGACCTTGAGTTTTTCTAAAGATGCTGACCCATCTCTCTAGCCCCCTAGAGGTAACTCTTAATCTTCCCGACCTCTCTGTCTTACTCTGTGCCGAATCAACGGGTCAACATAGAAGAATGGAGGGAAGAGAAGACTGGATTCAAAAAGTGTTTCAAAACAATACATTTGAAGGCAGGAGAATCTCCTCCAAACATGTCCTAAGCACAGGCCTGCTTGATCCACATGAAGAGTTAGAGAATGGTCTTAAGTGACTTCTAAAGCCACTCATTTCTACTTCATTCTCTCTGAATTCAAGCTTCCTGGAGGACTTCAGAGAGATGCTTCCATACCACTTCAAGTACAGCAACAGAGGTGAGTAGCTGTCCAGTTTCAGGCTCTCTAAGGCCCTAGTATAACCCTCCCTGCTCTCCCTTACTCTATGGCTGAACTATTCTAGCCTCTCTCTCGGGGGAGGGAGCCTTCCAACTCCTCCACAAGAAGCGGAGCAGGCTCCCTAGTGGGCTGTGGCTGGCAAGTAGGCTGAAAAAGGCCATATCAGGGTTGATAGGAAAAAGATGCCAGTTGACAGAGAAGACTGGAAGTTCCTTCCTAGCTGGGCTTCATAGAACAAATGACGCATGTTCAAGGACAGCTCATAAAATGCAGATGTGTAACAAATGGGTGCTGAGCAGGTGGCCTGTAAGGACTCATGGTCTAGCACATGCTTAGTTCTATCCTCATGAGCCCACTCCCCTTATGGGGCTCATTTCCCCTTTCTTAATGAACTGTCTCTTTCTGTTTCTAACCATGAATCCATGGTATAATTCTTTACTCTGGGACACAAGGACATGGGTGTGGAGTCAAATCTGAGCCTGGAGCATGCATGCCTCCGAAGCAGGGGTAGTTCTGTCACTAAGCCAGATGCCACCACACTGGCCCAAACCTAGGATATGACAATTCTGGCTAAAGAGGTTACTTATTAACATCCCATACTAAGAAATAAATCTGAGCTCTTAGTTCAGATTTATAAGGAGAACAAAGCCCTGTAATGCTAAATTAAGAGACTTTAAATTTTTTCTGATGACATTCTCCAGGTTGAGCTATAAATCCCGCATGATCACTATTGTTAGCACAAGAAACACCTCTTGTGGGACTGTAATGGCCCAAGATTATAAAGGAAGAGTCAAGGAAATTACAGCCTGAGATACCTCAGATGAGGACTGTCAGAGTTGACTCCCTACCCCCTCCCAACTTGGTGCCATGAAACCGACAGTGCCACCATCAACCTTAGAAAGAATTAAAAAAGTATTACCTTGACAGTTATTAGGCCTCATTTGGTCTTATAAGGATACCCCCACTCCCCACCCGAGGACCCTACAGCTCCTGAGTATACAGATGTAGTACCTTCCAACAACCCTGTCATAGCCAATTATACACAGCCACCCAAACTTTGCCCCAGGGACCCTATACACCTCCCCAGGGACATAAATACTCCCTTTCTTTCTCCCCAATAAATGAACCAGTTCTCTGGAGCTGTTCCTGTGTGTATTTACTGCCTGCGAAGTCACTGTCAACTGAGAACCTGCACACCACCCACCAGTGCCCAGTTAAGCATCCCTTCCCCCAGTTCAGCTTGCTGCACAATGGACTGGACTACCCTGGGGGTTTAGGGGAGTGAGCAGACACAGGACATGACTTATTCTAATGCTAACATTAGACCACAACTCAAGAACAGAGATTCGGGTCTCCCCAAATGCCATGCTCCAGTGGAGTAGCAATTTCATGCGCTCTTTATAGTAAACAGAACAAAGAAAGCCATAAACGGAGACGCTTTTCAAATACATCAGTGAGATGAGGATCATGGCAAGATGGGGAGAGGTCTGCTGCTGATGCTCTGACAACACGCTTGGCCTTAGACTGAGAGGAGACTGAGGTTCCGTTAAGTTAGTAAAGTCCATTTTGTCATCACTAAGCAGTGCTGGTCAAGGTGTCGTCCTCCTCACTCGCTGTCTGGCCTCCAGACTGTCTCTCGCAAGGCAGTCTGACAAAAGGTCAGAGCTGTGAGGAATCTCTTTCCAGGGAACAAGTCCCTACCACATACCTCTTCCCNCCTTAGACTGAGAGGAGACTGAGGTTCCGTTAAGTTAGTAAAGTCCATTTTGTCATCACTAAGCAGTGCTGGTCAAGGTGTCGTCCTCCTCACTCGCTGTCTGGCCTCCAGACTGTCTCTCGCAAGGCAGTCTGACAAAAGGTCAGAGCTGTGAGGAATCTCTTTCCAGGGAACAAGTCCCTACCACATACCTCTTCCCTAACCCTACCTCACCCTTCATTGGCACCAGGTTTTAAGCCTTTTCATTCTCCCAGGGTGAGATTTCTGAGGAATTCCCAATCCCTTGGTAAATCCATGCTTCAGTCATCTGACAGCCAAGGACAGAGACACCTTACGAACACCAGGACAGCTTCTAGGAGTACCTGCCTAAGGGGGAGGGGGGTCAGGCTACTCAGTGAGTCTGAATTCAGAGTCCACAAATAACCCTTCACCTTCTAACACTGGGTCTAAGACAATTCAGTGAGGGAAGGAATTATCTTTTTTTTTTTTTTTGGTTTTTTGAGACAGGGTTTCTCTGTATAGCCCTGGCTGTCCTGGAACTCACTTTGTAGACCAGGCTGGCCTCGAACTCAGAAATCCACCTGCCTCTGCCTTCCAAGTGCTGGGATTAAAGGCGTGCGCCTGGCCAGGAATTATCTTTACAACAAATGCTTAGGAAATAAATGAATCCCCACGCAACAGAGTAAGTTGAGCCTCAATTTACCTCATCTACCAAAATTCACTTAAGTGTAAGGCTTTCTGTGTAAGCATAGAGTTGGTGAGATGGTTCGTATGGCACATAAAAAAGTACTTGTGCAAGCCTGGTTACCCCGGCGGAAGGAGAGAACTTGTTTCAGAAAGTTGTCCTTGAGCTGTTAGATATGGGGCCTGCCGATTTAAGACCTGACTGTGAGCCTGGAGAAATCTGGCTGCCCCCCAAGCCCATGCTGGGACAGGAACTGCAAGCCCAGACACCACTCCCCAGAGCAACCTGTCAACAGATGCTTTTCCCTTAGTGATGGACTGAAGTGTAACATGAATAAACCCTTTCCTCCCCAACTTGCTTTTGATGATGATGTTTACCACAGCAATTGGAAGCCTAAGACTCTGCAAACCACACATCACATGTATCACTCCTCCCCTTTCTATTGCTCCCTCCTCCCCCTCCCGCCCCCATGGCTCCTCCTCGCTCACTTCTGCAGTTACTCCAAGCTCTATACTCACACTGGAAGATATGGAGCTAAAAGCCTCAGAGGAGAGAGAGCACACACCGTTTGGCTATCTGGGTCTGGGTTTCCCCACTCAACCTTATCTTTTCTCTGCCACTCATTTACCTACAAGGTTCACTATTATGTTTTTCCTTACAGTTGATTTTTCTTACACAGTGTGCATATACATTTTTATTATCCATTTATCAGTTGGAGAAAGTTCACATTTCTGTTTCCCGGCTATTGTAAAACAGAGCAGCAGTGAAGAAAAGGGCTGAGGAGTAGGGTGTTGAGGGCTTTGGGCACATGCTCGGGAATAGTGTAGCTGGGCCACACTGTAGATGTAGCTTTAAGACTTCTCCACACTGACTTACTTCCAGAGCAGCTCCACCAATGGTGAATGAGGTTTCCCCTTGCCCACAATCCCCTCCAGCCCCTGTCAGTCACTTTTCTGTTGCTGTGATAAAACACTATGACGAGGCACCTTAAGGAAGAGTTTATTTTGGCTATGGTTGCCAAGGTGTGAGTGTCCATGATATGAGGAAGCAAACATGGTGGCCAGAGCGAGAAGCTGAGAGGATGCGTTCTTTACCACCAGCATAAAGGACAGATAGGGAACTGGGAACCAAGTGTTCATCTGACCCTATAGAGAACCATTCCTGTTCAAACCACTAGGCACCAGATTCCATGTTCTAGCATGTCAGTAGTCTCATGAATTTCTAATAGCAACAGAGCAAAGAGAGTCATAAATCAAGGCGTTTGCCACACACACAGGTGGGAC
>LR751191.1:121628-205563 GCA_902729485.2 Mus minutoides | reverse complement strand
TGGGAGCAGATGAGGGAGCCATCTTGTGCCCAGGGTCCTTAAGAGACCACTCTGCACAGGTGAGAGTGCAGATTGCAGAAGCAACACTGCTTCTGGGGCAGGCAGAAGCAACACAGATTCTGGGACAGACCCCGTTTTGGGCTCCAGATATCTGGGCACCTTCCCCACCAGAGGAGAGGTGTCTGTCTGGTAGGGCTCTGACTTCTTGAGCAGGTAAAAGAGACATCTTGTGTCCCAGGTCCCTTGGAGACCAGTCTGCACAGGTCACCTCACAGACTGGGGAGGCAACACATCTTCTGGGACAGGCCCTGTTTCAGGCATTCATCTTCAGTCAGGAGGCAGGTCTGAACTCCAGACCTCTGTGCATCTTCCCTGCAAGAGGAGAGCTTGCCTGCAGAGAGTACTCTGACCACTGAGACTCAGGAGACAGCTGGACTCCCAGGACTGCTGACAGAGGCTAAAAGAATCACAGGAGGAACAAGCTCCAACCAGAGACAACTATAACAACTAACACCAAGATTACCAGATGGCAAAAGGCAAACATAAGAATCTTACTAACTGAAACCAAGACCACTAACCATCATCAGAAAACAGCACTCCCACCTCAGCAAGTCCTGAATACCACAACACACTAGAAAAGCAAGACTCGGATTTAAAATGATATCTCATGATGCTGATAGAGGACTTTAAGAAGGGCAGTAATAATTCACTAAAAGAAATACAGGAGAACACTGCTAAAGAGGTAGAAGTTCTTAAAGAATTACAGGAAAACACAACCAAACAGGTGATAGAATTGAATAAAACCATCCAAGACCTAAAAAGCGAAGTAGAAACAATAAAGAAAACCCAAAGTGAGACAACTCTGGAGATAGAAACCCTAGGAAAGAAATCAGGAACCATAGATACGAGCATCAGCAACAGAATACAAGAGATGGAAGAGAGAATCTCAGGTGCCGAAGATTCCATAGAGAACATGGGCACAACAATCAAAGAAAATACAAAATGCAAAAAGATCCTAACTCAAAACAGCCAGGAAATCCAGGACACAATGAGAAAGCTAAACCTATGGATAATAGGAGTAGATGAGAATGAAGATTTTCAACTTAAAGGGCCAGCAAATATCTTCAAAAAAATTATAGAAGAAAGCTTCCCTACTCTAAAGAAAGAGATGGCCATGAACATACAAGAAGCCTACAGAACTCCAAATAGACTGGACCAGAAAGTAAATTCCTTCTGATACATAATAATCAGAACAACAAATGCACTAAATAAAGATAGAATATTACAAGCAGTAAGAGAAAAAGGTCAAGTAACATATAAAGGCAGCCCTATTAGAATTACACCAGATTTCTCACCAGAGACTATGAAAGCCAGAAGATCCTGGACAGTTGTTAGGCAGACCCTAAGAGAACACAAATGCCAACAATACCCAGCAAAACTCTCAAATACCATAGATGGAGAAAACAAAGTATTACATGATAAAACCAAATTCACTCAATATCTTTCCACGAACCCAGCCCTTCAAAGGATAATAAAGGGGAAACATCAACATAAGGACAGAAACTACACCCTAGAAAAAGCAGAAAAGTAATCCTTCAGCAAACCTAAAAGAAGAAAGACCCAAGAACAGAATCCCAACTTTAACAACAAAAATAACAGGAAGCAACAACTACTTTTCTTTAATATCTCTTAACACCAATGGACTCAATTCCACAATAAAAAGACATAGAGTAATAAACTGGCTACACAAACAGGACCCAACATTTTGCTGCTTACAAGAAACCCACCTCAGGGAAAAAGACAGATACTACCTCAGAGTGAAAGACTGGAAAACAATTTTCCAAGCAAATGGTCCAAAGTATCAAGCTGGAGTAGCCATTCTCATATTAAATAAAATTGACTTCCAACTGAAAGTTATCAAAAAAGACAAGGAGAGGCACTTCATACTCATCAAAGGTAAAATCTATCAAGATGAACACTCAATTCTGAATATCTTTGCTCCAAATACAAGGGCAGCCACATTCATTAAAGAAACTTTCATGAAGCTCAAAGCACACATTGTACCTCACACAATAATAGTGGGAGACTTCAACACCCCACTCTCCCCAATGGACAGATCCTGGAAACAGAAACTAAACAGAGACACCTGGACACTAACAGAAGTTATAATACAAATTGATTTAATAGATATCTATAGAACATTTTATCCTAGAACAAAAGGATATACCTTCTTCTAAGCACCACATGATAACGCCTCCAAAATTTACTATATAATTGGTCACAAAATAGGCCTCCACAGATACAAAAATAGTGAAATTATCTCGTGCATCCTATCTGATCACCGCGGACTAAGGCTGATCTTCAGTAACAACATAAATAATAGAAAGCCAACATTCACGTGGAAACTGAACAACATTCTATTCAATGATTCCTTGGTCATGGATAAAATGAAGAAAGAAATTAAAGACTTTTTAGAGTTTAATGAAAATGAAGCCACAATATATCCAAACTTATGGGACACAATGAAGGCAGTCCTAAGAGGAAAACTCATAGCCATGAAAGCTTCCAAAAAGAAACTAGAGAGAGCATACACTAGCAGCCTGACAGCACTCCTAGATACTCTAGAACTAAAGAAAGAAAATTCACCCAAGAGGAGCAGACTGCAGGAAATAATCAAACTCAGGGTTGAAATCAACCAAGTGAAAACAAAAAGAACTATTCAAAGAATCAATCAAACCAGGAGCTGGTTCTTTCAGAAAATCAACAAGATACATAAACTCTTAGCCAGACTAACTATAGGGCACAGGGACAGTATTTTAATTAACAAAATCAGAAATGAAAAAGGAGACATAACAACAGAACCTGAGGAAATCCAAAACCTCATCAGATCCTTCTACACAAGGCTATACTCAACAAAACTGTAAAACCTGGATGAAATGGACAAATTCCTAGACAGATACCAGGTACCAAAGTTAAATCAGGATCAGATTAATGATGTAATCAGTCCCATTTCCCCTAAAGAAATAGAAGCAGTCATCAATAGTCTCCCAAGCAAAAACAAGCCAGGACCAGAGCGGTTTAGTGCAGAGTTCTATCAGTCCTTCAAAGAAGACCTAATTCCAACTCTCATCAAACTATTCCACAAAATAGAAACAGAAGGTACTCTAATCAATTCAATCTATGAAGCCACAATTACTCTGATACCTAAACTACACAAAGATCCAACAAATAAAGAGAACTTCAGACCAATTTCCCTTATGAATATCGATGAAAAAATAATCAATAAAATCCTTGCAATTGTTGCTATATCCAGTGTCACTGCATTGCAGTTCTCTCCCAACAGGTATAAAAGACAGTTCAGTAGTTAACCTTTACCCCAGATTTTCAACAATTCATTTATCTTTTCCTGCATACTTTTGTTTCCATTTATAGTACAGAAAGTTGTTTTAGAATACAGCTATGCTCACCAGACACCAGACAAGCTATTTTGAACAGCATTTATTAACTTATGGCTTTGTTACATGAAATTTTTGTGTTTCTTGCTATTGTTTAAACAGAGATTAATTGACATAAAGGTGGTGGCACACACTTTTAATCCCAGTACTCAAGAGGCAGAGGCAGACAGGTATCTGTGAATCTGAGACCATCATTGGATACAGAGCAAATTCCAGGACAGGCAACACTACACAGAGAAACTCTGTAAAACACAGCCACACAGACACATATACACACATACACACACACACACACACACACACACAGAGAGAGAGAGAGAGAGAGAGAGAGAGAGAGAGAGAGAGAGAGAGAGAGAAAGAGAGAGAGATGAGAGAGATATGAGAGAGAGAGACACAGAGAGAGACAGAGAGAAACAGAGACAGAGACAGAGAGAGACAGAGACAGAGAGAATAGCAAAAGTCTCTCAGATCAATTAATTTGATTTGTTATAGTTTGAGGTTCAGAAGACACAGTTAGAAAGTCATTCTCTTTGAAAACTAATGAGAAATATTACATTTTCTCTTATTTTTATTTCTTTCAAGAGATCAGTTCTATAGTCCATTTACTTTTTATAAAGTCCATATAGTGTATATCTAGTTTTGATTTTTAATTAACAATCCTACTATCGTTTAAAGAATAATTGCATTCACCACTGTTTTTAAACTGCTGCAGGAATTATCAATACAATTATTTGTCTGTTTATTTGTGCACCTACACTTCCTTAACTTTTGTTTTCTTTAACAGTACTACAGTATTTTAATAATCATAGCTTTATAGACTAGCTTCATAAATGGTGAGTGATGAATGGTGGCCTTAATTTTGCTTAATTATTTAATACCTAAACCATAGTGTTTTATGTTCTTCTCTTTGACAGATAAGAAGCATAGCTAATACAACTTTTTATCAGATCGTGTGAAGAACCTTTACCCTTCCAACATCTGCTATTCTGAAGTGATTCTCTGTGTCCCACAGAAGTAGCCAAGCAAGTGTTGAGCCAATACAGTTGAATAAGAAATTATGCTGAAAATAAATGCTAGCATTGAGAAGACATTTGAATTCAGATATTTGTAATTGGTCATCAAGATTCAAAGGGACCCCCAATTTCTCAATATTTGCTTTAATCCTAATTATTTAGCTATGGGCCTCTACAAATGGAAGTCATCACTTCAGTGGTATATATGAAGTAAAACAAACTTTACAAGTCCCTGATCTTCTTGAAATTAACTTTTTTTTTCAGAGAAAAGTATTAACTAGAAACATATATTCTAAACACTAAAAAAGGGAGTCTGTGGAGGCAGGTCTATTCTGAATAAGCAGTGGATCACAGAAGCACAGGGCTTCATACCCGAAGGAAGGGTCTCAGCTTGTTCACTGAGAGCCCCCATTCTGTGAGTCCCTCTATGCATTAATGGCTATCAAGTGAGCAGGTGTTTATTTTGCAAGAGAGAGGTAAATCCATAGACTCATTTAAGTATTTTAAATAAACATTTTCTGTAAACCCTAAAAGAGTGGCTATAATATGATTTCTATAAAGAGCACATTTACATTTATGTGGAAAAAAATAAATAGAACAAAAGATCATTGAAACTTGGTCTTCCTCAGGTTCTCTCTTCACGTTCAAGCTGCTGATATTCCCTTTCATGGGAGGCACTTTGTGGTTACAGCATAAATTGAAGCAGGCTGGCTAAACCTACAGCCCAGTTACACAGTCTTCGCAAACTGAGCTGGGAGTTTCTGGGGGCTAAGCCACCTTTTAGTGATGTTCATTTATACTTCAATTTTATTTTGGCATGAAAGTAATAATTAGCAGAACTCAATATTTTACTTTGATTTATTAAACTTATTTATTTATTTGTGAATGTATATACTGAAGTATCTGTACATGTAGGGTACCCTGATATAACATGTAGGTAGGGTATCCATTGAGGCCAGAGAAGAGGGTCAGATCCCTTGGAGCTGGAGTTATAGATATTTGTGAGTTGCCTGAAGTGGTTCTGGGATACAAACTGTGGTCTTCTGACAGAGTAATATGTGCCCTTAACTACTGAATATGTACTACTACCATCAAAGCATCATCATTGCTTCCCAAAAGTCTTTGATTAGGAAAGAAAACACAAGATGTACCTCATGTTTGATTGAAATTTAGTACAGAATGATCATTTCTTAGAGCAGTATTATTGTCTTATGAAGTCTAGGGACTGGGAAGATGGCTCAGTGATTATGTGCTTGCCAAACAAGTTCCAGGAACTGAGTTGGGATACCAGGCACATCAATAAACAGTTAAATGCAACTATAATACTAGAGTTAGGAAAGCAGAAATAGACTTTGCTCACAAGCTACTGTAGCTGAACCAGTGTGTACCAGATCTAGTAAGAACACAAAAATTAATGTGAAAGTGAACAAGGAAGACAAATATTGTTGACTTCTGGCTTACCCACACACATAAACACACATACGCTGTTACACAAATGCCAAAACCATATAAAAATTAACATATACTCTGGAGGATATCATCCTGAGTGAGGTAACCCAATCACAAAAGAAGTTACTTGATATGCACTCACTGAGAAGTGGATATTAGCCCAGAAACTTAGAATACCCAAGATACAATTTGCAAAACACAAGAAAATCAAGAACGAAGACCAATGTATGGATACTTTGCTCCATCTTAGAATAGAGAACAAAAAAACTCATGAAAAGAGTTACAGAGACAAAGATTGGAGCTAATACAAAAGGATGGACCATGCAGAGACTATCCTACTTGGGGATCCATCCCATAATCAGCCACCAAACCCAGGCACTATTGCATATGCCAGCAAGATTTTGCTGAAAGGACCCTGATATAACTATCTCTAGTGAGGCTATGCCAATGCCTGGCAAATACAGAAGGGGATGTTCACAGTCATCTATAGGACGGAACACAGGGCTCCCAATGGAGGAGCTAGAGAAATTACCCAAGGAACTGAAGGGGTCTACAACCCTTTAGGTGGAACAACAATATGAACTAACCAGTACCCCCAGAGCTTGTGTCTCTTGCTACATATGTAGCAGAAGATGGCCTAGTTGGCCATCATTAGGAAGAGAAGCCCCTTAGTCTTACAAACTTTATATGCCCCAGTACAGGGGAATGCCAGGGCCAAGAAGTGGGAGTGAGTTGGTAGGGGAGCAGGGCGGGGGGGGGGGAGGTATAGGGGACTTTCAGGACAGTATTTGAAATGTAAATAAAGAAAATATCTAGTAAAAAAAGAACATATACATATATCACATACACGTACAATGTAAGAAGTCAATAAATCAGCATACGTTAGGGCACTGAAATTATTCAAGGAAAAGAATGTCATTATTTTATAGTTTTGATTTTTTTAACAAATTGAAAGCTTGCTATTCTGTACTGGCTAGTTTTGTGTCAATTTGACACAGGCTGGAGTTATTACAGAGAAAGGAGCTTCAGTTGGGGAAATGCCTCCACAAGATCCAGCTGCAAGGCATTTTCTCAATTAGTGATCAAGGGGGGAAGTCCCCTTGTGGGTGGTGCCATCTCTGGGCTGGTAGTCTTGGTTCTATAAGAGAGCTGGCTGAGCAAGCCAGGGTAAGCAAGCCAGTAAAGAGCATCCCTCCATGGCCTCTGCATCAGCTCCTGCTTCCTGACCTGCTTGAGTTCCAGTCCTGAGTCCTTGGTGATGGAAGTGTAAGCTGAATAAACCCTTTCCTCCCCAACTTGCTTTTTGGACATGATGTTTGTGCAGGAATATGAACCCTGACTAAGACAAATTGGTACCAGCATAGTGGGATATTACTGTGACAACCTGACCATGTTTTAGGGAGGACTGTGAAAAGACTTTGGAACTTTGGGCCGGAAGATCCACTCGGAGTTAAGAGCTCTGTCAGATGTTGTGTATGAGCTTGGAAGATAATATTGAGAACAGTGCAGAAGATGGAGGCCTGACTTGTGAAATTTCCAGAGGAAAATTAAAGACTCTTATCAGGGCCATTGCTATTTTGATTGTTAAGATTCTGTGGTTCTGGTTTGCTGGGGCTGATGAACCAGCTGTGATTAACAAGATACCAGAACTACTAAAGTGAAACATTTGCATTACTGGGGTTATTGATGCTGCTTAGCTGGAGCTAAGAAATTAGTGGTGATTAAGAAGAGACCAGCATCATTGAGGAGACATCTTCTGGGAATTGCTTTCTGAGAGCACAGAGCCTGTGTTCCAGAGATAGCTAAGGTTGTACCTTGTGCTGTGGCTGTACTTGGTAATGTATAAGAGTCACCCATGTGGTACTGGTTTTGAAGGCATGAAAGGGTCAGGCAGAGCAGCTGAGGCTTGGCATTGTGAGAGGCCATGGAAGGCCATTGGTGAAGGTACAGCCCCAGTTAAAATTGATGGCCCCGTACTGAAAGTGTCATGCAAAGGAGTTGAGGTTTGGCACCACGAAGAGAGACTATGAGGGGCTATTGGTAAAGCCTAGCAGTGGAAGACAGCAATGTTTTGGAGATGTCAATACCATGAGATGGCCACCAAGAACAGCAGCAGCAGTGGAGTACAGGTAGCTGGAGCCTAGAAAACAAGGTGTGTGCTACAAAGAGCATGACTGCAGAAGTGAGCCAAGCCCTTGGAGGAGCCCAGAAGATTATGAGTTGGATCCCAGACATTGGACAGTTGGAGTTTAATTTTTGCTTTTGATTGTGACTGTGCCCTGATATTTTTCCCTCTTGAAGGAAGAAAATATTTTAGTGGATCCCACAGTTAAGAGACTTTTAATTTTAAAAAAGACTTTGTATTTTAAAAGATATTGGATATTTTAAAAGTATTGAACTTTTAATATGTAATGACAGTGGGACTTTTAAATTTATTTAAGATCTTGGGGATGAATAAGAACTAAGGGTTGAGGCTTGCTAGTGATGTGTTTGTGTGTCAAGTTGACAAGGGGTCAATTGTACTGGCTAGTTTTGTGTCAGCTGGACACAGGCTGGAGTTATCACAGAGAAAGGAACTTCAGTTGGGGAAATGCCTCCACAAGATCCAGCTGCAAGACATTTTCTCAATTAGTGATCAAGGGGAGAAATCCCCTTGTGGGTGGTGACATCTCTGGGCTGGTAGTCTTGGTTCTATAAGAGAGCAGGCTGAGCAAGCCAGGGGAAGCAAGTCAGTAAAGAACATCCCTCCATGGCCTCTGCATCAGCTCCTGCTTTCTGACCTGCTTGAGTTCCAGTCCTGACTTTCTTGGTGATGAACAGCAATGTGGAAGTGTAAGCTGAATAAACCCTTTCCTCCCCAACTTGCTTCTTGGTCATGATGTTTGTGCAGGAATAGAAACCCTGACTAAGACACTAGTCTGCATGTGGAGGAGTTAATTTGCTTTCTTCATGCTGTTTATGTTGATGAGAGACTTTCACTTTAGTTTTCTCAAAGTAAAACAATGATAACATTTTTACAAAAACAATTGTAAATTACTCTTTTCTCAAAATCGTGTTGTATAACACTTTATTAAATGTGTGAAAAGCCACTCTCCTATTGGAAGCCCAAGTAGCCATAATATTATCTTGATATGGCACTTACATCTCTCATTAAAAGGTTAAATTAATTAACTGTTTAATACATTACATTTATGCATTAGTTTATACATAATAAATATTGCATAAAATAAATTTAATGTGTTAAAATGCACAAGAGCTTACTAAAGAGGTGGGTGACAGGTTAACTTACTAATATTTGGAAATAGAATTATCAATGTCTAATTAGAAACTGAATAACATTAAATAACTACTTCAAAATGAAAATAATCACTTACAGGATGACTGATTTATACAATACTTTGCAATTGACTCTGGTTATTTGTCCCCTTTGAAAAATTGCAAGCAGATGTGTAAAGGAATTGACCAATTCTAGCATCACGCATGGTAGGACTGCTCAAACCACTACCTTTGAAAGTATTTTAATTTTGTGACAATTTTATGTTTGTAAGAAAATTGTAAGATTTGTTCTACAATGTTCTTATACCAGGTCACCCTGCTGAAGCTGACCTTGGCCTTTGTAGTCCAAGCTAAACTTGAACATATGACCCTCCCACCTCAGCCTCCTAAATACTAGGATTGGAATTGGGACACATCATACCTGCTTTCTCAAACTACTGTTTGTTTAGTAAGCCAAGTTTCAAACCTCTATAATATCTTCCAAATAAGCAAAAAACCATTTCTCTATCCTTTCATATGTGTATGATTTACATATTCTCTGCATTTAGATCTAGTTTTGAGTTGGACAATAAAAGTATACCCACATTTGTCATAGGTAATTTTAAGGACATAGAACTGTGGCCAATTAAATGACTGGAAACCACCATATGAAAATGATTCATGAAGTATATGCCAGAATAGATTCTAGAGATCTAAACTGAGAAGACATCATTCCTATAGAGATCTAAACTGAGAAGACATCATTCCTACACATTTATAATTACAGGGATAAGAAAGATCTTTCATACCAACTTAAAGCCAAACATTTATTTCAAAACTTCTAAATTACCATTTTACATAGATTTAGAGCCCTATTTGTTCTGTGGGACACTGCAAGCTATATCATAGAGCATATATTTGTTATTCTATTATAATTCTCTGGCATCTTGCTTCATATTTCCTATCACATTCATCTCTGCAAGACTTTGGTGATACTGCTCTAAAGACTGACATCTGTCACAACAAACCATTGCCTCAATTCTCACCCAGAATGTCTTCATTCTTGGAATCATTAAACTATTGCCTATTGGTTAACAATTTAAAATAAAATTATAAATCTAAATGACACACAAACTGTTAAATTTAATAGTTCCATTCCTCCATTAGATGCAAACTTTAACTCTTTTTTTTTTAAATAGAAGATTAATGTGAGGTCAAAGTCTACTAAATCTTAGGCTCCTCTACCTACAGTCAATTTAGTAGCACAACTAAAGTTGGTGTCCAGAACCCTTCCAAGCTATTTGTTCTGTTGACAATCACACCTCTGTGTCTTCATCATTCACATATCAGATTCCTATCTCTTATGCCATTCGATGAAAAATGGATCACAGGCAGGCTATTTTTCATTTTTTTGTATCTCAACATAATATTCACATACACACTGACCTCTCAGAGACAGCATTTATTATGAGATTTTATTGTTCATTTTTATGAATAAAATATCAGTATTCATCATCCATATACATAATTGTGGTTATGGAGCGCTGGGTGACCTTACAATGGACAAAGGGTGGAGAAAGCATGAAGCTGAATTTTCCAAATAGAGCTAAGCTTAATTCGCAGAAATTTTAGGTTTAAACTATCTGAATATAGTCACTTCATTTGATGTTGACTAATGATTTGCTGTATATTGCTTTTATTGTGTTTAGGTATGGGCCTTGAATTCCTGGTCTTTCCAAGACTTTTATCATGAATGGATGTTGGATGTTGTCAAATGTTTTCTCAGCATCCAATGAGATGATCGTGTGGTTTTTGTCTTTGAGTTTGTTTATATAGTAGATTACATTGATGGATTTCCGTATATTAAACCATCCCTGCATCCCTGGGATGAAGCCAACTTGATCATGATGAATTGCAGTTCAGCAATGAAATAGACAGCTTTACAGAAGAAGGTGGATGCCTGGCTCTCGGTTTCAGCCTCTCTTCTGTGGATTTCTCTCCACTGTTTACATCACCTCCTAGCTGTGCTTCACTCCTGAAACACTTGTGGTAGCTAATATGTAGGAGAAGTGCAATAAATACTAAATACTTGAAAAGAAAGATGCAAAGCCATGTTTATTCCCTCCCAAAAGAAGCAGACATCTCAGTTCACAGGTTGATCTGATTCAATGGGATGCAAGACCCATAATGAGCTCATTGGTCCATGTACCTGAAACCAGGTAGCTTTACGTCTGATGCAGGTATTCCTGTAGCTCTCCAGTTACTGCATCACACTTTGAACCCAGAAATAAGTGTGTAATAAAGCAGGCTGAGAACAGCCTGGCTACACAGAAGTTCCCACAATCCAAAGAGCTTCTATTTGACTGTTACAGTAAAAATTCTCTTCTCTTAACTACCTCCTCCCCTCATATGTGCCAACTTATATTTTAGATAAAGATAATGGTAAATATGTAACGAGACAAGTGATTCATAACAAAATATAATCTTGACTGTTTCAAAGATGCATTTTAGTAACATTAAATATTTTTACATGACTTTATAATAGTCACTACGTATCACAGTATTTTGCTACCACAAATTGAAAAAAAAAAACTGTTCAAATTTTCTTTCACAGGCTCAGTTGAGCGGAATTATGCCTTTTCCTTATCCAATTGATGGTGGTAGATTACTCATTGAAGTAGAGTTGTGTGATATTGTCCCTTCTGTGCCTCCTGTATTTCATTTTCTTTTTCTTTCTTTATTATTAATTATTTTATTGATTTATATTTCAAATTTTGTCCTGCTTCACTGTCTTCCTTCCACAAATTCTGCTGCACCCAATCCCCCTTCCCCTTTAAGTCTAAGAGGGCACTCCCCCACCTACTCACTCACCCCTGCCTCACCCCTCTAGCATGCCCCTACTCTGGGGCAACAAGCCTACACAGGACCCAGCACCTCCCCTCCCATTGATGCCCCATAAGGCAGTCTCTGCTACCTATGTAATGGGAGCCTGAACAGACTCATGTGTACTCTTTGGTTGGTGGTTTAGTCCCTGTGAACTCTGAGGGATCAGGTTAGTTTCTATTGTTGTTCTTCCTATGGGGTTGCAATCCCCTTTGGCTCCCTCAGTCTCTCCCAAAACTCTTCCACTGTGGTCCCTGGGCACAATCATTGGTTGGCTGTGAGTATCTGCATCTGTATTAGTCAGGTGCTGGCAGAGCTCTTCAGGGGACAGCTATACCAGGCTCCTGTCAGCAAGTGCTTCTTGGCATCAGCAATATTGTCAGGTTTTGGGGTCTGCAGATGGGATGGATCCCTGTGTGTGTGTGTGTGTGTGTGTGTGTGTGTGTGTGTGTGTGTGTATTTTCCTTCAATCACTGCTCCATTTTTGTTCCTGTGATTCCTTTAGACAGGAACAATTTTGTGCTAAAAGTTTTGAGATGGGTGGGTGGCTCCATCCCTCCACTGGAGGCCCTGTCTATCTACTGGAGGTGGTCTGTCTCTTCAGGTTCTATCTCCTCTCTGTTGGGTATTTCAGCCAATGCCATCCCCATTAGGTCCTGAGAGGCTTTCACATCACTGCTGTCTGGGGCTTACTAGTGCCCCACCTCCAGTTTCCTACCCACTTATTGCTACTTATTTCTATTCATTCTCCTGGCCCTCTGGAATTCTTTCCTGGACTTCCTGTACCTGAACCTGCCCCCCTTTTCCTTCCTCCTCTCTTCCCCTTCCAGGTACCACTCTTCCTCTGCTTCCCATGATTATTTTATTTCCCCTTCTAAGCGGGATTGAATCATCTAAACTTTGATCTCCTTCTTGTTAAGCTTCATATGATCTGTGAGCTGTATCGAGGGTATTCTGAGCTTCTGGCCGAATATCCACTTGTCAGTGAGTACATACCATGTATGTCCTTTGGGATTTGGGTTACCTCACTCAGGATGATATTTTTCTAGTTCCATCCACTTGCCTTCAAAATATGTGAGGTCCTAACTTTTAATAGCTGAGTAATATTCCATTATGTAAGTGTACCACATTTTCTGTATCCATTCTTCCATTGAGGAACATCTGGGTTTTCCCCAACTTCTGGCTATTATAAATAAAGCTACTATGAACATAATGGATCACATGTCCTTGTTAAATGTTAGACCATCTTAGCTCAAACAAATCAATAGCCTTCCTCTACACAAATGATAAATGGGCTGATAAATAAATTAGGGGAAAAAAAGAAATTAGGGAAACAACACAATAGGCTTCACAATCGCCTCTTATCTTTCATTAATCACAATGTCTTAAAGATTCATCCATGAGGGGCTGGAGAGATGGCTCAACCATTATAGGCTAGGCTCACTACCAAAAATCTAAGACTCATACATGTGAAAGTGTGAATAAGAATTTCAGTCTTATTGAAGTATGAATCATATTCTTCCATAGGCATGTATTACAAATACACACAGAGTTTTCAGAAACAAGAGAGATGCTTATATAATCTTCAGCCAGTATTACCTAAAGGAAACAGTGGAAATGTAAAGATGACTCACATCATTCCAGCAGACATATTCTTATCTCCTTTCTCAGTCATTAATATTTTCTCTAACTCCATTGAGTAGGGTCTGAGAGTTCAATCCTGTAATCCTAGCTTCTTGAGATGCAGAATCAGGAAAATGTGTGTCTCAGGAGTGCATGAATTGCAGAGAAACATAGAGATACAGAGACAAGGCAAACCTCAGAAAATGATCAAAACCCTGTCTCAGAAGAAACTGGAGAGGCCTGAGAACTTAGCTCATTGGTAGAGCACAGCCTAATGTATGGGGGCTGTAGGTTCAATTTCCTCCACTTAAAACAAAAACAAAGAAACAAAAGCTATATCAACAGAATCAGGCACAATATACCGACATGAGTTGTCCCTTTGCATGTTGCATAGTCTACATTCTCACATGGTTTCATAGTTCATTGCTTTCTAGTAGTGTCCTGTGTGCATAAGTTACCATTTTATTGCTGTGATAAAATGTCATGGTGAAGTCATATGAACAAAGTGCAATGACACACATGTAAGATAAGCCACAGACAAACCTATTATATGGTCAACTTATTAAAAGGATAAGAACAGGATCTATTTAGTGAGAGTCACAGAGCCTAAGGAGAGTGTTTATACATTAAATTTTTGAATTCTGTGAGTTAGAGAACTGAGATTTTTCTTGCCTAGCAATTCTTAATGGAGAAAAAATTTGCTTTTATGTGTGTAGTAAGAATTTTTTGTTCTCTAGATAGTATTATTTTGAGACATATTACATGCAAGCTCTGCAAATGTACTATTTGATACTCACTATACACTCATTTTTGTATAAGGTAAGTGTTCTTCTAGGAGAAAAATCTCATTTACTAACCTTAGGGACACCAAACCTTACTCTCAGTGTCAGAGATGAAACGGACAAAAAGAAAGGGATTTTCTCCTTAGAACTCACTTGGAACCTATAACATCTTTAATAAAGTTCTCATAAAAAGCCACATTCAAATGTGGAAACAGAATTAAGCTCTTCCAAAGACTTGAAGTTATGTTTGTCTCATGGGCCCTTAGAAATTCCTAGGAAGGTAGTGATCTTTCAGTCTTTTGTCTCTGTCTTCAATGCCCCTTCAAAGGAAGCATGTCATGTTGATTCTGGGGAAATACATTGTATGATTTCCAGAGATAAAGGCTGTTGAGAAAAAGACATTTCTATTTCTCTGATAAGACATTACAGTGTAGAGAGCAATGGCACATAACTTTAGTTCCAGCACTGAGGTCACAGATAGGCTCTGTGAGTCTGAGGGCAGCTAAGCAAGTATAGGCCACGTAAGACTTCATAATGGGACCTTGCCTATAAACAAACAAATAAACAAATAGATAAATAAGCAAGTAAATAGATGGATAAACAAATAGGTAATTAAATAAACAAGCAAGCAATTACATAGACAGACAGACAGACAGACAGACAGACAGAGATAGAACCTCATAGAATCTCTTTGAAACAAAGGGATGAGTTTTTTTCCATAACCGTCATCTATTTGGATATCATTTTATTTTTATGTCTGTATGTGTGTGTCCACAAAGAATAGAGGACATTGTGTTCCCATTAGCTGAGTCTACATACAGTCAGGTGTGAACAGATGTATGGGGGTGCTAGGGACTGAACTTAGGCCCCATGGAAGAACACTTTTAACTGCTGAGTCATCTCTCCAGCCCCCACCCCCTGCTCTCACTTCTTCCAGAGAATTCATGAAAGAATAAGAAAGTATTCATTGTCAAATGAGCACACCAGCCTTCTTCATGTTCTTTGTCCAGATTTTGGGTTTGGCAAGAATTATGAGAAAAAGTCAAAATTACCCAGCTGCAGGTGTGCGTGGATAAACTTCTCTCCCTTTTGTTTGAAGATGAAAGAAAATATGGTTCTTTTTACTTGGTTTAAGGCGAGGTACTGTTTTATCTCTCCTTCAGTGGCTTTGGAAGAGGCCCAGAGTGGCTCCCTTGTAATCTTTGCTTTAGTAATCTCATGGCTGCTTACCTGATACTGTAGCTGATTGGAAAATGCATCTTTTCTTTCTTCCTGTCAAGTATCTCTGCATTAATAGTAGTGCAGAACTAATAAAATAAATGGGACAAGACCAAAGGAAGACCAGAACAAGACCAAACAAGCTTTATAAATATTTCATCCTAATTAAAGGATAAATTAATTTCTACCACAAGTAAAAATGATTGTAATGAAAACCAATTCATTGGATGTTTAGATGTTAAGCTGTAGTTTTATACTAAGTTTTCTGACCAATAAAACCGTAGAATTTTATAAAATAATTTTAAATATTATTTTATTTTGTTTTCTATGGTTGCTTATAATAGAACATTGATTGACTGGTAACATTGTAACACTGTGAGTCCTGTAAATTTATATAGTTCATTAAAACATTAAATTCTCAACTTAAAAAGAAAATTTCTCCTCTGTTGATCCTTACAATAAAATAAAAAATAGATAATTGCATTGTTTCTGGTCTAGTAAGTATTGGGACAGCATAAGTCACAGGGAGACTATGCTTTATTTATGGTTTTAAGTTCACTATGTTGTTATTTTCCTCTTAATTTTTATGTCTCTGATTTTATTATACTATACCTGTTTCATTTCCATATGGATTTTACCATTTATCTTTGGAAAAAAAAGACATTGCCTCATATAAAGATTTTTAATTTTTTAAATTTTTAAATAAAGGAGTATATGTGTCTATGTATGCATGTATTCAAGCATGTATGCATGTGTGTGTTTATATGTATTTGTGTGGTGTGTGGATGTGTGTGTGTATACATTTGTATATATTAGTATTGTATGTGTGTATCATGTGCATATGTGCATGGGGTATGTATATGTGGTATGTGTACATGCATGTGGTGTCTGTATGTGTACATGCATGTGGTGTGTGTCCATGTATGTGGTGTCTGTATGTTGGTGTGGTGTTGGTGGTGTTTTGTGTGTGTGTGTGTTTGTGTGTGTGTCTGTTGGGGTGGTGGTGGTGTGTGTATGTGATTTTTCTGAATCCAATTGGTTTACTATACCTTTTGTTCAGTTAAATTTGGGTTATGGAGTTTTAGTTACATAAGAAAAACTGGGGACTGGTAGTGTATTTTAAGTCATTTTAAGTCACTGAGCTCAAGTTCCTAAACCATTCTAATAGATTTCTCCATTTCTAGTCACCTTTCTGAGATTAACAAAATAGATAATTTAGTTACTTGGGAAAGATGGAACCTGGATCTTAGTTTTTGAGAATTGTATACAATTTTAACCTGCCTTCTCAAATTCTTCACAAATGCATGCCATTTTCCTTACCAATCCCAAATATGTGTCCTTTTGTTTCCTTCCTCCCAAACCAATTTGTGATTCTCAAGTATTCTTGGATGTGTGGCATTCCACTGGAACCACAGTTAACCTATCATGAGCTACATGTTAAAACACACACACACACACACACACACACACACACACACACACACACACACCTGAATCTCCATTTCTTAGATGTTGATAAATGCCAATAGCTCCTCAGCTATGGCTAGGGCTTCATGCCCAACTTCTCTTCATGTTATGATTTTGTATAATTAGACCTACACGATTTGCGCATGCTGTTGCAACTGCTGTGAGTTTATATATTCATATGTGAAACTGTCGTGCTGTCTCCAGAAGACAGTGTTTCCTTGTAGTCACCCACCAACCCTTATAACTTTATTCCCTCTTCTAGAATGATCCCTGAGCCTTGGGGAAGGGACTGGAGTACATATGTTCTGTTAAGAAAAACAAATTCTGTAGTCACTTGTTCACAGCACCTTTGTGAGTTGTCGGTCTCTGTTAATCACCATTTTCTCTAAATGGAAGCTTCTCTGGTGGAGACTGAGAGATACATTGGTCTATGAGCATAAAAAATAAGTCAACAGAAGTGTTTAATACAATGTCCATTCAACAGAGTACTACTAACAACAGTAAGTTCTCCCTTACGTCTTTGCTTTTCATCTTGTCTTCAATGTGTGAATTCCATTCTGAGTCATAACACATCAGCTAGGATGTCTAGAGCAATTTTAATTCACAGTGAGAAGGGGGGGGGGTTGGAATTTCTTACTATCCAGAATATTCATTTTGTATGGACTAGTGATAGTTCCCTGACTGCTAGGTCATGGTTAGCTCCAGCTACTTGTAACACTCTCATGTCTCACTTTTCTGCTCTCATTTCCTGTTAAGATTATTCTACCACACTTTTATGTGAAGTTTAAAAGAGTTTATGACAATTTTTTTTGTTTCCATATAAAAATATTCCCCTATTCCCCTCCTACTTCTTCCTTCTGACAATTGGGGAAACTCCAAATCAATCAACTCATGAGCAATTGTCAAAAGTCAAATGTTGAGAGTTCTGTAAAGTAACACACCTACAATACCTGACTAGTCCTTATATGGTTGCCTGCTTCAGTTAGCATAGATGAATTTTGTTGCTTATCACCTAAGGCCAACTGAGAGTAGACTTCCCACTTGTTTTCTAGTGTGTTTCTAAAGTTAAATAATATACTATCTCTGTATCAATAAAAGATATTTCTATCATGTTGAAGAAATCTTACTGTGACTAAAGTGGCTATTCGGGGTACTTAGATAGTAATGATTGAATAAAATATTTGTGAGGTGAAGGAATTTTAGATATATTTAAACAGCATCAGTTTGTAGTTTACCATATAACAGCCAAATGCCTCTGACCATAGCAGATAGATTGTAGAACAACACCAGACCTGACCCATGCAATACTGCTCCAAAGACTCCAAAATCATATCTGGTCCATCAAATATTACTCAATAGCTATCTCCTGTACCTATTTTTATTTCATATTTATAGCAATCGATCTATATTTTTGTTCAACAGATTAAAAGATAACATTTAAATACATGAAATAATTAATGAGTAAAATTATAATAAGAATGCATACTGAATTTCTCATTCTCCAAGTTGGTCTCCACCAGTTCTCTCCCCTGAAATTCTTTGCCTTTGTTAGAAAGTGATCTTTGGTGGTAGAAATCTTCATGATAATGTATACAAATTTTTTAGCATAATTGAAGTAAATGAAACTTGTCTTCAAGGTATCCTTATAAATGAAAACATTAGTACACTAGCTTTTGATGTCTTATATACTTATGAATATCATGAAAGATATTATTACAATTATCTAATATAATGATAATGAGATCATAGAATATGCCCAAGCTCATGAACACGTGTTTCTACCATTGCTAGATGATGTTCAATTCTGTTCAGGCAACAACTGCAAATCCAATAGTCAACTTGATATTTTTCTTATTTAAGATGTAGTTCTAGTACTTTGATCATTGTGCAGACCTCAGAAGTGATAAAGTACTCTGCGTCTATTACTACAACTACTGACTCAGGCCAATTTTACTAATTTATTATTTATGCAATCCCATCACACTGATGTGTTTGGGGCGAGATGTTTACATATGATCATTATCCAATTATTTTACCTGTTGAGTCTGCGATATCTCCCAGGAGGAAAGAACAGTGGGACCAATGGCGCTGCTTAATGATTCTTCCAACTTCAAACCTTCATGACTGTTGTATGGTGTTACATTTTCTAAGTCAGAGGCAACTAGCAACCCATGTCTCACTTTCTCCTATAAGTTCTCAATTATTTCTTAAATATCTTAAATATATCTATCAACAACCAAGTTTCAGCCTCAGTTGTATGTGAGTATTTTAAGGCTGACCATTTGGCACTGAACAACCAATTGGTAAACTCTTCCCTGGGGAAGGCTACCTTGCCCACTCCAAGCTTTCCTTGGTTGCTTGAAGTTCTCTGTGTAGGGTTGAGGCCTTAGAGGCTTTTACCTGTTCCGTTTATCATATTATTTGCTATCATCATTATTTAGCTCATATTTGGGTAGTAATGTTTTTGAGACTCTATGGGTATATCTTCTAATATTACTAGGAGGCAAATATAACAGTCAACTCCCAGATTTTCCAATATTACAATCCTTTTGCACCTTCTTCCACAGTAGTCCCTAAACCTTCAGTGATTTTTTAGATGTATCCATTGGAACTGGGGTTCACAACTCTGTATTTTGATTGGTCATGGTTTTCTATAATGGTCTCAATCTGTTGCAAAGAGTTTTCTTGATTAGGAGACAAAACTCTCTTTGAGTAACAGGACAGATGTTTATTTTTGGTTATGACTCTAGCCTTTAACAGCTGAGCCACCTCTCCAGCCCAGGACAGATGTTTATTGATTATTGTTGGTGATTGTGTCCCAGGCCTGAACATATGTAGTAAGTGCAGCATATCAGATTTTACACTTCAGTAGATTACTTGAGCAGGTTAAGTCCACAAGCTTTCCTCTGTGACTTGTAATTTTTGCCTTACCCCCATTGAACTATGCCAATGCAATGTGAGCAGACATGATCAAAAATTTATTCTCTCCCCCACTCTGTGTGTGTGTGTGTGTGTGTGTGTGTGTGTGCTTCTTTTCTTCTGACACAGACTTTACTCATTTTTGTAGACCTATGTCATAAAAATATGCCAAGGAAAACAGTCTGGAAGGACACAAAGAAGAGAAACAAGTTGTTGAAATAAATGATTGGCATACAAGGGTATTGATAAATGCGCCACAGATTAATTAAACTCCATCAATTCTGCATTGCAAAAGTGGTGTCTACTTGGCTTCATTTTTTTTACATACGGGAAATATTAAATGACATAATTTTATCCAAAGCAAAAATAAATCGAAACCATAGCACAGATTACAACAAATTCATCACCAGAACAAGGAATATACAGAGGATGTATGCTCAGTAAATATTTCATGGGTGAGAAATATTTCATATGCAGAAATTTCATAGTAATTAAAACTATCTGAATTAAAAAGCATTTATGTGTATACAATAGACACTGACCCATTGTTATTATTGTTAATTTATTCTTTTCAAATTAAATACCAGTGCACATAGACTTACATGGTTAACTCTTCTACACTGTAATTAAAATGTGAATATAGTCTTTGCTGGTGATTAGGAGTAGATTGTTGTAGGGAACAAAATATAACAAGGGGTCTGGAATTCATAATAAATAAGGAAGAGGAGCTAAATTAAGTAACAAGTGAAAATCTCTTGGAAATGAAGCCACATGGTGAATGGTGCATGCATGTGTTACATTTATATAAAAACATTTTAAGTTTAACTTGGAGAATTTTAGTGTCTGGTTGAAAGAGGTACACCTGAATCCGTTACAAAATTTATGGCACACACACACAAAATTCAGGTCACACCTGAACACATGGAAAACCATTCCCTTTTGGAACAGACAAGTAGAAATTCCCTCAAAAGTGAATAAAACCAAATACTGGCATATGGGAGTTATTGTGGGAAACATTTGAAATAAAATTATACAGTATGATTGCTTGAAAAGATATTTTATTAAAATTAAACCAATAAGACTAGAATTTTTATTATCATAGATAAACACCTAGAAACAAAAAACTGACCTTAGAAATTAAATGCAATATGATAGATTAAACTAAATGAAAACAAATTCCAAAGACATGAGGAAGAATGAACTTGAGCAAGGTTTTCTGGGCATGTATGTACATTTACATTTAAGAGAGTTAAAGACAGAGAGACAAACAGACACTTGTACATACACAAACACATGTGTACACACATACACATATACACACAGTCATACATGATCACACATATACACATATATGTATGCACAAACATACACACATATATGCATGCAGATATACATATACATGCACACCTGTGCACACATGCATATATATACACAGACATATACATTCATATATATGTACACACATACACACAGATGTGTACACACAAATACACACATGAACACACATGCATGCACACATATACACACATGTATACACACAAAGAGCAAGAACTTTCTTCAAATGTAAAGCATAGTATATTATACATATATAAAAAGGAAGATCTGAAAAAAATGATTAAAATATGGAGGTGAAAATATTTACAAAAATTATTGCAAGCTACTAATTTTTCTAAGGAAAATGTCTTTCTGACATAAGTTTTAAGATTTAAGCGGTATCAACATAATTCAGTAAAATGTATATTTTCCAAACTATTAGCCTGAGCCTGACCTGGACAGACACACCTCTCATGGACACACCTATTTTTGTCCCACCTATGTGAGGCAGGAAGGTTACTTGATACTCAACTAATTGTACTGGGTAATATGGAGTTCTTGGAATAAAAAAGCCTCCACCAGCAAAAATCAAGCAAACAGTGATGGACACAAAACACTCTGATGATTGTGAGTTTTCAGAACATCAGGAATATGCAGGTGCTCTGCAAATTTCCTGATAGATGAAGGGAATCTTGAGTTCTTAGGAAGAAATACAAATCAGGCGCCATGATGTCATTCACACTTAATAAGTCAATTCCGACACTCAGAAATGTGTTTCCACTGATCTGAGGAAATATTAAAACATTTGTTCTTAAAATTTAAAATCAGCCATTTCACCCACCAAGGGTAATTCTGTAGGTACTTTCAGATATCTAGGTCTGAGATGGCTGCCTTCCATGTGGTCTGATATGGTGAGTTTTGTATGAGGAGTTCAGGGTAGAAAAGTACCCAAACATGTATATTTTTTTCTGTCCCCTAACTACACTAACCTAGTGCTTTTAGATTTGTGGAAAACATTCAAAACCTTTAGAATTCTTCACTTGGGAAGTGAGTATGTTCTCAGAACAGTCTCTTCCTTTAAGTGGTATTTAATTTAATACACCATTGTCATCAAACCCCAGGAAGGTCTAGCCAGAGGCAGTTAACAGAAAGTATTTCTGTTCTTTCCAGTGGCTCAGCTGGACTCCTGCTAGAGTCCCCATTGTTCTAACTGGACTCTCCTTTTGCCCAATTGAATACACTGGTACCTCCTTTAATGTATTGTTTCCAGAGTCAGGGTAAGCCTCCTTGTAATTATTATGAATTGGTGGGACTGTGCTCCATTTGTTTCTTGAGTGTTTTATTAATTTTTTTCATTATGGAAAAAGAATATGGCTGCACATATCCTGGGAATAAAAATTCAAGGAAATAATCTCATCTAAGCAATTTCTGATGTCAAATCACACAATCCAGAAGGCAGGCCATAGCAAAACATAAAAAGAGTAAGTTTTATTAAAAGCCACTCTAAGTTACAGGAAATTGCAATTAGGCGGGTCTTTTTGCTTGGTATTTCATTAGACATTTCCAGGAGATGGAAAAGCAGATTTCCGGCCTCTTTATGACTCAAGTACATTCTGAACACCCTGTATCTTAGTTAACAGATTTAAAATTAAAGTCTGTTAATAACAAATGTTATTAAAATATGTCCATGCGATTTTCATAGACAACGATGAAGCAAAGCAGAAAAGAACTGAATGGTATGTGTGCCTTACAAAGGCTATAGGAAACGTGCCGTGATAGAAAAGGGAAGTAAGTCAGACATATCTCATAAACCCTGTTAAAAGGACATGGAGAGTCAGAAACACATCAGAAATCATTTTTCTAAATTGGCAAAAAAAACCCAAAAAACAAAAACAACTGCTTTTATTGAAAATTTAAAGTAATTTACAGTCATGCTCACCATACTCCACATATGTATGATCAGTATGTGAGGTCTTATCAGAATACAGGTATATGTGTAGAGGGTGTACTCAGCCACACATCTATATATGTATCACATACTTTTTGTAATGAACAGGGCTGTACTGAAAGCATGTGCTCTGGGGAGATGCTTTGTAGATAAAGCATATGAGTATATGAAGCAACTGAATAGCATTTGAGGTTTTGAGAGCTTTGTTTTGTTTTGTTTTGTTTTATGACTATGTCACCACCCTGTCCTACTACCTACATTCAACACATAATGTTGACATTTGTATACATTTGTTTTCCCATTGCTTGTCATAAATACCAGACACATAGAGTCGAAGCCATCTCTACCCTCCATTTTGTTCCAGACGTTTTATCTACATGAAAATTAGCGGCCTATACTTTTGCTCTGGGGTTTTACACTTTTACTACCTGTATGTGTGTCTGTAGACATTGGTATTTTCCCTCTGCATGCATGCTAGCATTCATGAGTATTCTTGTGCCATTTCTCCACATGTGATTGCTTTTCAGTGCCCCATAACAGAAACCACACAGTAGATGAAGTGCTTGTTTCTTGATTGTCATAGACATTGTTAGGCAGGTGTTGCTCTTTCAAACAACATGGACCTGACTTTTAAGAATGCTAAATTTGGTACAGTTTCAGATATTTAGGCTACATAAAACTCAAAATAGAATTATTGTTTCACTGGCTAGAAGCAACTTTACATTTATTAGAAATGCCATACTGCTTTTCAAATGGTCTTTTTCAATTACCACAAAAAATATGAAATTGTCCTGGCTGATCATTCTCACATTTACTACCAGTTTTCCATATATTTGTATATGGAGAACAATATCATGTCTCCGTGCACTTACATATGTCTGAGAGCTATTGTATTTTGCCAGTTAGTGAATGCAATACAAAATGTTTTAATAAGAAAACAGTACTGCTCTACATATGTGGCTCACTGGCAGAGCACAAACTTAGCATGAACAGAGTAGGTCTTAGCCTTGATTCTATCAACAAAAACAGCAGCAAAAACTAAACAAATGATGACAGGATAGAACAAGTAACAAATATGAGTTCATGTCTATATATTGTCAAGTGTTAGTTAGCTGAGTTTTCTAGCAATAATAATAATTGTTTTAAATTTTAATTATTATGTCATTTTATGTGTAGGGATGTTTTGCTTGCAACTCAGTTTAGCATCATGAGCATGCAGAGCCTGAAGAACCCAGAAGATGTGTTTAATCCCCTGGAACTGGAGTTGCAGACAGTTGTGAGCCACCATTTGGGTGCTGGGAATAAAACCTGGGTCCTCTGGAATAGCAGCCAGTGCAATTAATCATTGTGCCATCTCTCAAGTTCCTAGTATTCAAGTTTTGAGAAAACAAACACTGTATGGCTTTCATGAACATATTTATTCAGAGAGCACCCCAGAGCTTATTTCTGAGTATCTTAGAGGACATGAATCACTCTTCAGTTGTTTATCTCCAAACATCATATTTTCCTACAGGGAAGAAAGTCTACTTAGAGCTAAAACAGCATATTTCTATTATGAGCTTTACACACACTTTTGGGCCTATTTTTATAGAATTTTCATTATGCCAACTCCTCTTTTATAACTAGGAAAGCAAATCTCAGAGATGAGAAGTCACTGTCAGAAGGGAGGGATGAGAGAGAAAAGTGAGGATGTAGATGTGGTTCCAGGAAGCCTTTTTCTCTAGGGCATCAGCTCAATCATCTGACTGGCTTTGTTTCCTGAGGAAACTAAGACAGTCTCACATAGCACTTTGTCATGGTGACCATTGGCTATGGTGAGTTTCGATGAATCTAGAGATGAACAAGGAATCACGGCACTCTGAGGTAGAGTGAAGGGGTCAGAGCTTCACATCCACAGGTGCTTAGAACAAGCCTTTGAGACCACAGACTTGGGAAGTGCCAACACATCTCAAGGCACATTTACAGTGTGGAAAAAGAAAGGCCCTTGTTTAGACGCAGACATGATACCAGAGATTGACTTGGAGGCAGAGGACTGTAATTGATGAACTTGTTTCTCCTTATAAAAATGATTAGAAAACCATCCCTCGCACCAGACACTATGATACATTTCCATGTGGCCATTTATAATTTATTCTTAACTCTGAGTTACTGGAGTTCTTCCCACACACATTTATTTTGCCTCACACTGCTTGACAATTTCATGTGCAAGTCTCCAAGAGTCTTTGTATTTCTCCTCATTTTCCAACACAAGAGAGAAAACACAATCTTACCCTACTTTCTGGGTAAACACACATGAAAATGAGCAGCATCCAGGCAGAGATTTTATAAATGCTTGCTCTGGTCTTTGCAGCCTAGATACTGTTCTGGTCTCTCTCACAAACCTGAAGACCGTGGCTTAAATTCAGACAGGCAATGAGTTCCTCTTTGGAAAAATGGAGTAGTTCACATTTATGAAAATTCAACCAAATTAAAGAAATAGAAGAATTAGTAAAATGTTTATCACCTCATATGTATTTGACACATGTTAAAGGGTATTGCTTTTAGATCTACATGTTCACAGTGTCTATCCATAAATAAGAATGCTATGCATATGATGGCATGTGAAGTGTATAGCACAGGGTGAAAGGAACTCCAAGCTTACATCATTCAAAACTAGCCAGTACTTTGGCAAAGTGTGTGCACAGGTGCCTGGAGAAAGAACTTGGGATGTGTCAAAAGTTTTCAATTTCAAAGGACATCAAGAGCTTCCAATAACATGAAACTTATTTGGAACAAGATGATGTCTCTTCTTTCCCTCATACTATTGAAATGGTAGCCAAAAGGTTAAGGGGAATAAGTCAGTAATAGGCATGGGGAAGGAAGGATAACATTTTTAGGTTGAAAGGTTATTTGAACTTTTCAGTTAAATGAAAAATAGCTGAAGAATCAAGGAAACAACGAGATAGGAGAAACATAATCCAAAAATATATGTTATAGGGGTGTTGCATATTTCCATCAGAAACTCGCAAAATTCCATGGTAACCAGAGTAGCACAGGAGTAAGCATTGGGGTATAAATGAAAGGCTAAGCTTGAAAATGTTCCCTTGTTTATTTAAACCAACTCAGGACTTAAAGATAGCACTGTTCTTTCCCAAACAAAGTCCCTTGAGAAAGAGAAGAATCAGCTGTAGACTGGCTTTTGTTTTCAGCTCTGCTGGCAGGGATGTTGAATTAAATCACCTCAAAAACACATCCCTTCCCTCCTTTGGAATAAAGCTCTAACTACCAGCCTTGGTTTGGTTGATCTCACAGCAAAATCTCGAGTAAGTATGCTATAGCAAGTAGTTGATGTACATCCACAGGGAGAATCAAACAAGAAAGCCTTCTGCATGCTGTTCTTAGCTGGGTAAACTTTCTATGCTCTATAAGACCTACAAGTGAGAACATGATAACTATTCATTGGGTTAAGACAGAAGACAACTGATTTACATTGATCCATTTTCCACTACTACAATGAATGTCTGAGGTAAGCAAGTTTATAAAGAGAAAAGTTTTATTTTGGTTCATCATTTTGAAGGGCTCAGGCATGGTCATTGCTTTTGGGCAGGTGATAAAGAGGATCACTATGGTGGATATGCATAGTAGAGTAAGTTGTTACACTTGTGTTGGCATGTCTGTGGGACATTTTCTTGATTGCTAATTGATTCAGAAGGGCCTATTCCACTGTGGGAAGTACATCCCTAGGCAGGTAGACCTAAGCCATCTAAGAAGAAAGGTAACCAAGTGTTGTCCAGAGAGCAAGCCTGTAAGGAGTGCTTCTGTGTGGTTTCCACTTCAAGCCAGGAGTGCCTTCCTGCTTGGATTCCCTCCATGATGGAATGTAACTTGTAAAACTAAATAAATTCTTTCCACAGTTGCTTTGGGTTATGATGTTTATCACAGCAACTGCAGCAGGTTTTCATTCCTGCTCTACGTGAAGTCGGTCAAGAGGAGCGAGGACAAATCCTTAATGGTACATTTATATAACTCTGACATGATTAGAAAACATAAGAACATATAACAGGAATATGATTCACAAAACCATTCAATAGAGGGTTGATAATATGGCTAGTTCAGCATGTGAAACCTTGCTCAACATGTCTACGACCAGAGATGGAACTGGAGTCCACATAAAGGATGAAAGAGAGAACTGAATCCACAGACTTGTTAGAGGATAAACATGGCATATCTCAGACACACAAGCACATGCACATACATATCCACATCCACATACATGCACATGTACACATAAAAACACAATATAGAAACAAATTAAGATCTCATAACATATTCAACATATCATTTGCATGTATATAGCAAATAACCATACAGCCACCTATATGCAGACAAAAGTCCAATACGCATAATTTTTTTAAATGGTTAAAATATTAAAATAAAATATTAAGACCCAAACCAAAGGATAAGATCTTAGGTGTCAAGTTGCTATGAAGATTATTTTTATTTTTACTTTCTATTAATTTTGTGTTTAAAATATTAAAAACGCAAACAAGTCTAAATTATCAGTAACAGATAATTTAGTAAAATGGTCCTCCATAAAATTTAATCCACAAGAGGGAACCCCCTGCCACTATACATGCTATTAAGGATATTTTGCTACATTTGCAGAGAGCAGTCTGCTAGCATAGCTGTCATGAGAGAGGCTTTACCGGGCAACTGATGGAAACAGATGCAGAGACCCATAGCAAACATTAGGCAGAGCTTGGTGAATCCTTCAGAAAGAAGGAGAAAGGTTTAAAAAACCCAGAGAGATTAAGGACACTGATAGAAAACCTACAGAATTGACAAACCTGGGCCCATCAGGACCCAGAAGGACTGAATTGCCAACCAGTGAGCACGCATGAGATGGACGGAGGCTGTCTGCACATATGTAGCCATTGTGCAGCTGGGTCTTCTGTGGGACTCCTAAAGTGGGAGCATAGGCTTTCTGACTCCAATGCCTGCCTTTGGATCCCTTCCCCCTAACTGGGCTGACTTGTCTAGACAGAATAGAAGATGAGTCTAGTTTACTGCAACTTGATCTGCCAAGGCTGGTTTCTGAGGAGAAGGGAAGGAAGGGTAGGGTGGGAAACAGTTGAGAGGGAAGGACTAGGAGAGGAGAGAGGGGAAATTTTGATTAGGATGGAAAGTAAATAAATAATTAATAAGCACAAAGAAGAAAAGGTGATAAAAAGTGAGGGTGGGGACCTACTTGACCCCTAGCAAGCCTCAAATGAAAGTTTATAGTGAGTATAAAAATCACCTACATGTGACAGAAAACAGATCTCAAGATAAGACAAATTATATTATAAAACGTAGAGTTTTTCTCTACATACATTTATGGATACGTTTTAGCTCTGACTTAGTCAGGGTTTCTAATCTTGCATAAAACATCATGACAAAGAAGCAAGTTGGGGAGGAAAGGGTTTATTCTATTCAGCTTACACTTTCCAAATTGCTGTTCATCACCAAAGGAAGTTAGGACTGGAACTCAGGATATCAGGAAGCAGGAGCTGATGCAGAGGGCATGGAGGGATGTTACTTACTGGCTTGCTTCCCCTAGTTTGCTCAGTTTGCTTCCTTCTTTTTTTTTTTTTTTTTTTTTTTTTTTGGTTTTTTTGAGACAGGGTTTTTCTGTATAGCCCTGGCTGTCCTGGCACTCACTTTGTAGACCAGGCTGGCCTCGAACTCAGAAATCCGCCTGCCTCTGCCTCCTGAGTGCTGGGATTAAAGGCGTGCGCCACCACGCCTGGCCCCAGTTTGCTTTCTTAAAGAACCCAATACTACCAGCCTAGGGATGGCACCACCCACAGTGGGCCCTCCCCCTAGATCACTAATTGAGACAATGCCTTACAGCTGGATCTCCTGGAGGTGTTTCCTCAACTGAAGCTCCTTTCTGTTATAACTCCAGCTTGTGTCAAGTTGACACACAAAACCAGCCAGTATAAGTTCCAAATATTTGCTATAAAATTTATAATATTGTTTTAAATATATTCAAAGGGGGCCTAGAGAGATGGCTCGGCAATTAATAGAGCATACTGCTCTTCAAAAGTACTAAGTTCTTAGCACCCACACTAGGCAGCTCAGAATGAACTGTAGTTCCAGGCAGAGCAAATCTGAGGCCTCTTTCTGCCTCTGCAAGCACTTGGCTGGTTCTGAATCCTTTAGGCTTTGCACATTTGCTCTCTGAGTACTGTGGACACAGGGAGGCAACCCCACAGCATACTAAAACCTGCCTTTTAGTGTACATATTATTTTAAAGCCAATAATTGAGAAAATATTTGTTTGTGTGTAAACATAGATACTTATTCCAGAAACAATGGAATTCAAAGAAGTTTTAGTATTTATCAAGACTTTGTCTTATCCATGAGTAGAAGTAATTTCACTTCTTTACAAAAATCTTAAAAATGAAATATGAAAGGAATAATATCAGGAGCAAAATCTTTTAGCATATAAAGGAGAATACATGTATATTGGCAGATATGTATATAAGGAGGATATATGTAAAGAGGAAACAGGTTCATGCTAAGGATTTTCCATAGGCAGCATATGGATACAGGGAAATATGTGTGCAATGTAGAATACATTATTTGGTTTTAATTTTACAAGGCATTTCTGTTATATTAAATAGGAAGAATAAATCCCAAACTGATATTTGTAGAACAAACCCAATGGGTCTATGTGATTTACCAATGCCCCTTTCCTTTAATCCTTTATTCTATTGGACTAAATCTGAGAAAAAAAATCAGGCAACCCAAACTATAGCTTTTCTATATAGCATGTGTGGGCATGTATGACCCCAGTTCAGCTGCAACGACTCATTCACCCCCCATTGATCTAAAAACTCCCAAGCTGATCTTCCATAAACCCTTCAATGATTCCCACATTTTACTACTTTCTTTTCTTTTTCTTTTTAAAATTTCATTTAACATTTTTTTCACTCCATATTTTATCCCCTGTCTGGTCCACTCTCTGACTGTTCCACAGCCCATACCTCCTCCACTCTCCCCAACCCTCCACAACCCCGCTTCTCTACCAGGCACAAGGATGCCTCCCCACACACACACCATCACCAGACTTCTACATTCCCTGGGGCCTCCAGTCTCTTGAGGGTTAGGTACATCTTCTCTTGCTGAATCCAGACTAGCAGTGCTCTGCTGTATATGTGTTGGGGGCCTCATATCAGCTGGGGTATGTTGCCAGGTGAGTGGTCCATTGTCTGAGATATCTCAGGGGTCCAGGTTAATTGAGACTGCTGGTCCTCCTACAGGGTCACCCTCCTTCTTAGCTTCTTCCAGCTTTTCCCTAGTTCAACCATAGGGGTCAGCAGTTTCTGTCCATGGGTAGGGTGTAAATGTCTGCATCTGACTTTTTCAGCTACTTGTTGGGTCTTTTGGAGGGCAGTCCTGATAGGCCCCTGTTTGTGAGCACTCTATAGCCTCAGTAATAGTGTCAGGCCTTGGGACTTCCCCTTGAGCTGGATCCCACTTTGAGCCTGTCTCTGGACCTCCTTTTCCTCAGGCTCTTCTCCATTTTTGCCCCTGCAGTTCTTTCAGACAGGAACAATTCTGGGTCAGAGTTCTTGACTGTGGCATGACAACTGCATCTCTCACTTGATGCCCTGTCTTTCTGCTGGAGGCGGGCTCTAAAAGTTTCTTTTCAACCAGTCTTTGTTATTGTTGTTGTTGTTGTTGTTGTTGTTGTTGTTGTCATTGTCATTGTTATTGTTGTTGTTCTGTTGATTTGTTTTTCACTGTGTTTGCTACTGTTTCCTTAAGACTGAAGGATCATGTTTTTAGCTCATGTACAGCTTGGTTACAAAATCATAATCATTCTGAAAATGATTACAAATCTAAATGCTAACATTTTCTAAGGTTCAAGTAGGTTCAGTGGTGATTTCTCTATTCAGTTGTATCTCTTGGCATGAAGTTTCTTCAGCCAGGGGCAGAGCAGGGCTACCCAAGGCAGGAGAAACCCCTGTTCTGTTGTTTAATGCTAGTGGAGACCAGGGTGGTGAGAAACACCGCAGGAAGGTGATTGGGCGTGCTTATCAGGCCAGAGAGGTTTGGATAGCACTCAGAGAAGTCCTCAAATCTTGTGGTGTTTATCTGTTTCCATGGACCACCCCTTCTTAGACCCATTCATTTCCAATGGCGGTGACCATCCTGCCCAATTACCCTTTGGGGTTTCTATGGAATTAGTGGTTCTTGGTAGGACTTCTGAAATAAGTACTCTATTTGTTCATAAATATTTAGACAAATCTGAAAATGAGAGTCCCATCCAAGAGTTTTAAAGGAAGTTAAAAGTATTTGTGTAAGAAATCACCATAGTTTACAAGTAATATCAGTTTGATTTACAAATAGGATTACCTCAGTCTCACTGAAGGCCAACCATTTACAAGTCAGATACTGAATATCACAAAGTTCCAACCAAAAGTAGTCACATCTATCTTCACTTCAGCCTTAATGTGTTGTGGGCACTGACACATTATTTAACTATATACTAATGTAGTGATCATTTTCATTTACCCATATAATTATTATTCACCTTGTATTCTATAATTTTTCATATGTAGATCAAAAATATTTATGCTAGCAATGATTGTTATCAGGAGCAAAAATTAAATTTATTGGTTGAAATATTTTGTGGACAAAAGACTAGAGACACCAATATAGCATACCCTTTGCTGAGTTGTTCAAGTAACACATGAAGTGAAAATCTTACTAGTTAATTGGCAACAGAATATTGTAGCCTGACCTTTTAATGTTCCTTTTAAACCAAATTAGTTCTGATAAACATTTATGTTAATCAACACAGAAATTCCATACCATTCATATATATGTATATATATATATATATATATATATATATATATATATATATATATATATATATATATATATATATATATATATATATATATATATATATATCATTCTTATATATTTGATTATACCATTTTATATATATTTTGAATATATCATATATATATACATATACATATACATATACATATACATATACATATACATATACATATATATATAATCCCTTCTGGTCTGACAATATTGTTTCAAAGCACTGACATCCATCTACCAAAACACTCAACACTGTGCATGAGACTTATTTTAAGTCATTGGCCTGGGCTGTCCAAATGTCTCCCAAAACATTGTGGACGATTGTCATTATTGTTGGTTGCTTTCCAGAGGTGGGATGCGAATCACTATTACTGAAGGCACAATGTACTTCAAACAGAGGTGGAAATTGCCTAAAAGCCTGCTATGTGAGGAATAGCTTTCATGGTACCTAAAGTCAATGTGCAAACTTGCAAAGGAGGGAAGCAACCAAGAGTCCTACCCACAATGATGCATTTGAACCATAACAAACAAGCATGCCACAATAACGCTAAGAGTGCTCTAGTGGTACACATATGCTAGCAGTAACCAATTGCTCTCTAATTTAACTCTCACGACAGGATAGAAAGCATGCCTTCTACTGGAACACTAATCAACTATTCAGGGCTGGTGGAATCATGGATCTTGGAGGAGAACCTAAATCTCACCAGCATAATCCCTAACTGGAGTCTAAGTATTGTCCTTATAGTCTCACATAAGTGTAGCTTCATTCCTCATCAACAAAACTTCTCATTGTAACAAACAGAGAGGGTTATAGAAAACCACAACTAATCCAAAAGTGTAGTTGTGGAGCCCAGTCCCAGCTGATACATTTACAATATAGCAGAGAACTGAGAAAATGTGGGAACCAGAGTTTTCTGTGAAACTGTTTCTTAGGAATGGCAGAAGCTCCTCCCATAAAGTTTTGACAACATGGCTGACTAAACCTGAGCTGAACAAGGATAACAATATTATACACACTAATAAGGATAGAGTGGTGTTGACAAGGGAAGGGGAGATCAGGGGGTCTCAACCCTGTGGAAATAACTACAGGTAACTAAAGAGTATTGAGACTGGGAGAAATAGTCTTCATCAAGAAAGAGCCCAGGAAGTGATTATCCAATACCATATGGTCAGCCATGAAAATATATACATTATTACTGAGCAGGTCATATTTATATATTTAAGAATGTTTATAAATATGTGTATTAACAGGAAGAAAAAGAGCCATAATTGTGAAAGAGAGCAAGGAGGAATGCATAGTTAGGTTTGGAGGGAAGAGAGGAAGAAAGGATATGATTAAAATCCCAAACACTAAAAGAAATACTGTTTTAAAAGTTTGTAGTACATTCAGACATGATAATATCTTGCCAGCCAACAGCAACTGTTTGAAATAAGAATTCTTTTCTATTTCTACAAAACTAATATAAAATGTAAATGTAAATTCAGACTTGAAAATACCTCTTTACACCACATGAACTACATTTTCTTGGGAAATATCCATTCTTAGAAAGACAGTGACAGCCTTTCAATACTATCTTCCTACCCTCAAACCCCTCCCTTATGTAATAATTGGTTCAATATTCTCAGCCACCATAATCAATTCTTAAATGAGTATATAATTCATTGTTAATAACAGAAGAAAATGCCATAATTTTTTAGATAGCATTAGAAAAGCAGCATTCCCTTTTCCCCCCTGAGACTGCCAACCTAGCAGAATGTGAGCTCATTGTCATTCTTGCTGAGGCTAGATAGGCTTGCATTAAAACAAACAAACACAAAGCCACACAACAGTACCTCAGAATAGGAGACACTATATAGTAAAGGCTCATAGTCCTTTTGGCCTGGCTGTAGTGGAAGTTGATGAAGGGGCTTTGCCATTCCACCAGCAACTCAATATTGTACATTTTTTTCTCCTTTAAGGCATGCTGCATTCAGTTTCTGTCATATTCAATGAAAGCTGTCCTAAATCATGAAAGTTATACAAATACCAAATGCTAAATTATTGCATTTTATTTTATTTGGACCACAGAACACAGTAAATGGCCAAACATTATAAGAGGGACATTTTATCCCTTGCAGACTAGTTCTTCATAGCATGTTTTGCATGGTTAAAAGAACTCACTGATTGACAGGAACTGAAGGAGCATGTCACTCCTGCCTCATGATAACCCAAGCCATAATTCCAGGCTCTGTGCATTTCTACCATGTTGGTTTGTGGTGTGATGCTGTGGAGGGCCTTGAATACTGTACATTTACCTCCCCTCATGCTAAGCCACTGCACCCACTCTGTTGATCCAGACACATGAAAAGACCCCCACACAGAATGATTTGATGATATGTGAATGCTCTGGTACTCATGTATCTAGACTCTGGGAGATTCAGTAAGGAGATACAAGGAAAACAGAAACTGAAATGGAGAGCCCAAATGGTACAATCATACTAGAACACAGTACTATATGAGACTAAAGCATAGAGCCCCTGTGAACACCTTCGTGGCAAGAGCAGTGTGGCTTAGGGATGAGGTGGTCAGTATTTTTCATGCTACCTTTCTTTCTGAGGTAATTCACTCATCTGCCTAGGCCTCTTGTAGGATTAGATGGAGAAGTGTAAAACAGATTAGCTATGTGAAATAACCTCATAGCTAGTGTGGTAAACTAGCAGGAAAAAAGGCTCAGCTTCAACTGGATCATCCACATGTCTTGCCTTTAGTTGTGAAGCTCTTGGAGATGCTTAACCTAAATCTTTAGCTTTGTAATGCAGAGTTGTAAAGAGAAATCTGTTAGGAGACTGAGAGTCAAATGTAAGCAAGGCTTATTTGTCTGCCTCCCATATACAATAATTGTGCTTGGCTCTGTAAATATATACTCATGTGCCTATGTTTGTATCAACCCATTAATCTGGCTTTCTACTTGAGTAAGATGACAAATACTTTGCTGAAAGAATATAATCTATTTCGAGATATTTATTAGTTAAGAAAGTTGAGCAAGGTAGTATAAATGCCTTCCCTGAATTCTGTTTAGATGGACCATAAAATAAATTTATTCTTCTATGACTCTACAAAGCAGAGACATTCAGTGCAGTGGGTCAGGAGGCAGGTATTGGGGTTTTCTTTTCATTCTTATAGAGTGAAAGCTTGTGCACCTGCCAGGTGCAGTACGGTTGTTTCCTGGCTGTTTTACTCCATCAAATAGCCTCCCTGTTATCTGATTGTTCTTTATTGAATCATTAATTTAATACATGATTCTTGAGTATTTCTTACCTGCTAAGTACTGTTAGACAGTGAGTATATATAATTCTAAACACTGAAAAGTCAGTTTTGTAATTAAAATAGAAAGGGTAGGAATTAAAAACCTCCAAAATCACAAGTGTGCTTGACAATGGTGCCCCGAGGGTCTGTTACAAGGACAGTTTTGTGGAAAGATACAGCGACTTGGAGTTCTTAAGTCTAGAAAGAGTTCATCAGGCATAGACTATTATATGCTTCAGAGTTTCGAGAAAATACGTGTATTTATTTATATTTATTATATGTATTTATTTTCAAATAGTATGTAAAATATTTATCTTGTTTTATTTTCAAAATGAGAGACAGAGTTTTTATTGTGTTCTTGGGGAACTATTGAAAATTTATGTTTTTTCCTTTTTATATGGAAATCCAGTGGCAGTATTAACAAGGAGTATTTTTGTTTAAAAACAAATGGATTTGATCATATATATTTAATACTCTATCCATTAAATGATATGTGCATAATTTTTGTTGATATATACAATATAAAACCGTGTTTGCTCAGGAAATAAAAAATAGGAAGACTGACAAGTCAGATCTTTTAAATAATTTCTACAAGATGAAGAACAAGCTGGACTCACTTTAGGGATTCTGCTAAGTCTTTCATTTGTGTCAGGGAAAAGAACATAAATGTGACCAAGGCAGGTTTCTCCATATACAAATGCATTATGTACTTAGTATTATATTTCTATATGCTCTATGTGTTGTGCTTGTCTCCCTAGTTATCAATAAACCAACCTGTCTCCATCTGGCACTTTCTCAGGGTGTTTAGAAAGTAGATGGACCTGTCTATTGTTGTAAACATTGATTTATGAAATGAATCACAGAGCCCACTGTGAACTGCAGCAAATGCTCACTCTCATGCTTGATCAGTCTAAGGAAATAAACAACCAAAATCTTCAAACAAAACAAAAACAGTGTTCATTGATCTCCTGCAGCAACTAAACAAAACCAAAGGAAATATCAAGTCAGCTTTCATGCTCTGGATTGAAATAGAGAAGACATATGTAGGTGTAGGGACAGGATAATGGACAGAGAAAAGTACTGAATGATGTTACGAACACTATGAACATGTCAGTTCCCATGTCCTGCCTATTTGTGTGGTTTGATTCCAAACCTTTGGAATGAAAAAAACCTCTTTGTGGAAATTTTGTTATATAATGAAAACACAGGAATGGAGTTGGGACGGAATTAGTGTTCCAAAGTGAAAAAAAAAAAGACTAAATATCTATGTATATTTATTTTATATATAAATTTTGATATATTTATTTAAAATCATATACATTAATTTTAATTTAATTTTAAATTAATATAATACCATATTGATATGACTATACTTTTTAAAATTTCTTAATAAAAGGTATATTTATTTTGGTATAATTAATAAATTGTGTGCATGTTTGCACACAGACACTCATCTATGGAGGACAGAGGACAACTGGAGGTAGCTGGTTCTCTCTTGCCTCTTCTTTTTTGTTTGTTTGTTTTTTTTCTTTTCTTTTTTCCATTTTTTATTAGATATTTTCTTAATTTACATTTCAAATGCTATTCCGAAAGTCCCCTCCCCCTCCCCTCTCCCCTGTCCACCCACTTCCACTTCTTGGCCCTGGCTTTCCCCTGTATTGGGGCATATAAAGTTTTCAATACCAAGGGGCCTCTCTTCCCAATGATGGCCGACTAGCCATCTTCTGCTACATATGGAGCTAGAGACACGAGTTCTGGGGGTTCTGGTTAGTTCATATTGTTGTTCCTCTTCTAGGGTTGCAGACCCCTTCAGCTCCTGGGGTTCTATCTCTAGCTTCTCCATTGTGGGCCCTGTGTTCCCTCTTATAGATGATTATGAGCATTCACTTCTGTACAAGACAGCTATATCAGGGTCCCTTAAGTAGGCACTAGCTGTCCTATGCCATAGTGTCTGAGTTTAATGACTGATTATGGGATGGATCCCCCGTGGTGGGTTAGTCTCTGTATGGTCCATCCTTTCATCTTAGCTCTAAACTTTGTCTTTGTAACTCCTTTCATGGTTATTTTGTTTCCTCTTCACAGGAGGAATGAAATATCCACGAGCTGGTATGACTATACTTTTTTAGTCAAGCAGGTAATAAAGCAAGGAAAAAGGAGCCAAGAGCAAGAATTTAAAAGATTAAAGCTAATGTCTTTAAAGAGAAGTGTCTTATCAATTAATGAAAAGCTAGGACAAGAAAAGACATTGATTAGCTGTCATGTCTTTTTGTAATTTTCTACAATGCATCAAGTAGCTGAAAATTAAAATAAAATGCATATCAGCTCACTTCTAAGGACTTTCCTTTCATTTTCATTTATATTTATTTAATTTTTATTTATATATTTTATATACTATATATATTTATACTTTAAAAGTCATCTCAAATAACAGTGATTAAATTAATTAATAGGAATTGAGAGAGATCAGAATATTCAGGGAAAACAAATATAAAGTGTACCCATGCAGTTATCACACAGTTGTAAATCTCTGTATCACTTCCTTACCCAACTCCTATTGCTACATGTATGGAATTTCATTACTATTTTCAACCACAGCATGTAACCATATTGAAATGAATGCCATTTCTTTGAAGGTTAAAGTCCTATTTGGAATTTTCTCCATCTATCATGGTACACTCTCTATAATAATCAGATTTCCTTTCTAAAATTGTATGGATAAATTGGGATACTAAAAAATAATGTAGTAATTCCCTCTATATTTGTATCAATTCCCTCCATATTCTCCAGTTTTCCCATCAATTTCATCTTCCTCTATATCCAATACTATCTTGTTAATGAACTCTCATTGTCAAAGTTTTCCCAAAACGTTAAAGTCCATTTTTGTAGAAACAATGCCTCTTTCTTCATGGAGGAGTGAAAATCATAATCATTTCAGTTAGAGAGTGGAAGTATCAAATACACCTGCTATATTCAGGGTTGAGAAGATATCAAATGCACCTGCTATATTCAGGATTGAGGAGACAAACACCAATGGTGGAGACAGTTAACATTCGACAATGAATAGTTCTGACCTACTTACAGCAATAAATGTATACTGTTATCCCGTATCCATTTTACTCATTTTTTCCTTAAAAAATTTTATGAAAGCATCCAATTTAGAACATTGTATTCCAAAGTCCCTCACTTTTGTACATTCTCCAGTTGTGAGTCTCTATTTGTTCCCATCTATTGTAGTTGGAAGCTTCCATGAGGATGGCTGAGAAGGAAACTGATCTATAGCATAGCAGAATATTGTTGGGAGTCATTATATAGCTACATTATGTAGCAGAACAATAGCATTTCGAGTTCCCCTAGGTCTGAGGTCTATCTCATTCCGGGTTCTTGGCCATACAAGCAGTATCAGGAATGGGTTTCATTTAATGATTCTCTGAATTTCTCTAATGCCTGTTTTAATGTACGCATTCTTATCCCTCTTTTTATTCATTTGGATCCTCTCCTCTTCCTTTGATTATTGGATAAATTATTGCAATCCTTTTCAAAGAACCATCTCTTCATTTTATTGATTCTTTGTAGATTTTTAAATTTCTATTTCATTAATTTCAACCTTGATTTTTATTCTTTCTCTAGCCTACTCTAGGTGTTTGTTTTGTTTTTCCAAGACCTAAAGTGCACAATTAAGTTGTTAATTCAATATCTTTTTAACTTTTTATTTAAACACACAGTACTATAAACATTCCTATAAGTACTGTCCTCATTGTGTCCCATAGATTCTGGTATGTTACATTTTCACTTTTGTTTAATTATTGGAATTAAAATCTCTTTCTTGATTTCTCCTTGAACTAGTTGAAGTTCAGTAAGATGTTCATTAGTTTCCAAGAGTTTGTATACTTTTTGTAGATCCAATTAATGCTAATATTGAGCTTTAGTCCATTGAGGTCAGAAAGAAGTCAATATGTGAGTTCAATTCTCCTATATTTGCTGAAACTTGTTTTATGTCATAATATAGGATTAGTTTTTAGAGAATTTTTTTTCCGAGAAAATTCACTGGTGTTCAGGTAGAGTGTTACAGATTGAGTCCATTTCATTTAGCATACCATTTAAGTCCAAAATTTCACTATTTCCCCCAGATGATCTCTTTATTTATGAGTCAGGTGTTGAAGTCAACCACTATAGCTATTAGGTGATTAATCAATGGTTTTAGATTTAATAATATTTTAAGGGAATTGTGTAACCCTGTATCTGGTGTATATGTGTAGGAGCGTAATGTTCTATTGGTTGATTTTGTTTTTCTTGTATTGAATATAAATTTTCCTTCCTGTCTCTTCTAACTAGGCAGGTTTGAAGTCTTTTTTGCCAGATATTAAAATAGCTATCCCTGCTTATATCTTAGTTCCACTCTTGTGGAATACTTTCCCTCATACTTTTATCATCAGTATTTGTTTTTGTTTTTGTTTTTTTTTTACACATGTGAGGGATGTGTCTCAGAGGCAGCAAAAACATGGATCCTGTTGTCCAGTTCAATCTGTTAATCTCGGTCTTTCCATTGGTGAGTTGAGAACACTAATATTAAGAGTTAATATTGAACAATGTGTAATTTTCCTCTTCTTTTCTTGCTTTGTAAGGTTTTGTTCACCTTCTATTCATACAAAAATATTTTTCCAGTGTCCACTGTAGAGCTAACTTAATGGCTTAAAGAAAAAAAAATTGCCTAAATTTGTTTTAGTCATGGAAATTTTCTTTTTCTTTCAATTATAAAGTATAGTTTTTCTGGGTATAGTAGATGAGGTTGTCATCTTTGGTCTTTCATAACTTGTAGAAAAACCTCCCAAGCCCTATTTGCTTCCACAATCTCTACTGAAAAATCAGCTATTATTCTGGTAGGCATGCCTTTGTATGTGATTTGATCTTTTTTCCTATTGTAAATTTTGTCATTTAAAAAATTGTATTATTTATTGTTTTATTAATTATTATTTTATTAATCATTATATACATTTAATGTTTTGACTATTGTATGACAAGTGAGTTTCCTTTTCTGGGCCTTTATATTTTGTGTATTGTACTCCTTTTGGATCTTGATAGGCATCTCATTCTTTAGATTATTAAAAGTATTTTTTCTATCTTCTTTACCTCTTATTCATAAGTTTGGTCATTCTACAGTTTTCTAGAGTTTGGACTGAGGTATCTCCCCAGAACTTTTTATTTTTTTATTTGATAAATATTAGTCTATGTAAAGGTATGTATGGTTTTAAATTAGCTTACAAAATGACTGGTTTCATTTTGACTTTTCACACAGTTTGCTTTGTTCTCTGAGCATATAGCACCCTATGGTCTTTCCCATCTTTTAACCACTCCTCAACCTTGCTATGTTTTTTTTTTTTTTTCTCTCATCATTATCTTCTATTCATATACACATCACTTATCCTAATGTCTCTTCCCCTAAAGTCTCATCCTTTGCCCCCATTTCATGGGCTCCTTTCTTGCTGAAATGCTCATATATTTCCACATAAATATTTAACAATTAGAAACTAGGATTCACATATCAGAAAAGCTATTCATTATATGTCTTTCTGAGCCCAGGTAACATAGCAATACAGATTTTCTAGTTCTATCCATTTTCCTGCAAGTTTCATAATTCCTTCTCCTTTAAGGAGACTAAAATATCACAGGCAAAATATTACATTTTTATTATTGATTTATAAGATAGACATCATAGCAGATCAAGTTTATTGTCATCATCGAAAGAGTACTAAGATAATGAGTTTTTGGCAACTTGACACTATCTGGAGTCATATGGAAAGAGGAATTTCAACTGACAAAGTGAATCTATCAGATTGGCCCAAAGGTATGTCCATGACAAATTTTCTTGACGGCTCATTTGTGTAGGAAAGCCCAGTCCAATATGAACAGTGCCATCCCTAGGCAAGTGAGCCTGTACTGTATCAGTAAAGTTGCTCAGGGGAAGCAAGTGATTAAAGTAGTGTGCTCTTTGGTCACTGTTCTAGTTCCACCCTCTAGGTACCTGCCTAAAGTTCTTGTCTTATCTTTCCTTGATACTGAGCTATAAACCAAATAAACCCTTTCTCTTCAAGTTGCTTTTACCACAATAGATGCTCAGCTAGAACATGCAGAAATGAACATGAAATATGAAGTATCTGAGATATAGGATCCTTTGAGTATATTCTGAGGAGTGGTACAGCTGGAGCATATGGTAATTCTAGTTTTAATTTTGGGTAGCCTCTTTAAGGATGACCTTAAGTGGCTTCCCCAGTTTGCACTCCCACCAACAGTTCATTCTGAAAACCCTTACATTCTCATATACTGCAGAAACATGAAAGCATCAGAAAAAAATGCAATAATAATTTTATATAAAAAACTTTTAAAAATTAAAATGCTTTCTTTAATGTGCTGACTAACTGGAACTTTGGGTGCATGCCACACTATAACTTTTAATTAAAAGTTATAATATTTAAAATCTAAAATAGAGATTTACCAACAAATATCTCTTATGCATAAAGTATAAAATATAGTCAAATATATATTATATATAGTATACATATATGTATAGTAATATATAAATCTTATGTTTCCCTCTTATATGATAAATTCACTAAATCCACTAAAAGAAAGATATATTAAGTTACACATATTGTATATCATGAGCTAGTGAGATCATATTTAGGGATCATTTCTCCTTCCTTTGCCTCAGTCTTACTGACATGCTCCTTTTCTAAATCAGATGAAATCAGACCCAGGGAGACTTGGAATGGTTGATGGTAAAGAACAAAGAGTAAGACTCGGTATATTCTACCTCCATTCTGGACTTAAGCTTCCAAAGAGAATGGCCAAGTGGTACTGAGGAGAGAACACGAGAAGAGGCAGGAGAAAGGCTACTGAACATGGTGTTGCCTCCCCCTTAATCTGTGCTGAGGGGTCACCTGGGCCAACAGGTCATGAATGATCCCTGTGTTACAGTAATGCTCAAGTTTAGCCTTCAAAGATCACCATGGAGTGATAAGGCAGGGAGCTCAGCACAATATCCAGAGTTTCTGAAGTGGATCTGGAACAGGGCTTAAGGCTTTGCATTTACAATTTGATTCCATCTGAGGTTGATGCTATCTATCAGTCATATACTGAGAAGTGTGGAAGTTATTTAGAAGGTGAGGAAATTGCCTAAGAGAAAGACCTGGTAAATTAACTCTAGTTGAAGACTTTTTCATTGCTTGTAGCATTGAATTAGTTAATCCACTTTGGCTCCCAGCAGGTCATGCACATGCTTCCTCTGCACCTGCTCAATGAATCACGCACATACACACACGCACACACACACACACACACACACACACACACCAGTAAATTTTGATATGCCTTGAAGAGCTCAGTGATGGGGCATGTGTTGCCTGGAAGTGTGTACCTATTTTCTCATAGCCAATCAAATATGTATTTACATAATTTATTTGAGAAGATGGTTTCTAGGTCACCTTGGATGAAGACACATGTGGGCCTTTCAGTCAAAGTTCTTGTCTCCTCTTAAATTGTTATAAGTTCTTTATAAACAGTCCCTCAGACCCTACTATTTTCAAATTTCTAGTGTCGAGTTGAAACCTAAGTAGTGCTAAGGGAAATACTAACACTAATGTAGAAGAGAAATTCTAGGCACCATATTCTTTGAAATAGCCATTGTTCAAATCACTTCCAAGTGCAGTTCAAGTGTCCTTTTGTGTTGTACATACTGTTTCACATATTATTTATAAACATGATTTTCCTCCTCATGCAGCTCATATTTTTTCTTGCAATACTTTTTGTGAGTTTGTGAAGGCCACCTTGGTTTGACATTATCCAGAGCCATCCAGATGTCCTTTGTGTGGAAAGTATTTTGCAGTGATAAATTCCAATAACTATCACCATCACCACTGTTTCCATGAAGGCATGTCTAACCTGTGTGTCACATGCATCTCTTCCTAAATTTGTATGAACAGAGAAAACACTAAATATTCTTCAATTTCACAATGTAGAAACATGTTCTTTTGATTTTAATCCAAACATCTTCACCAGCCTTGATCTCCAAGGAAGAACTCAATCAAGTCACTGCTGGCCCACAGATGTACACAAGCAATCATGTCTTGGAAATATCTATGATGGACCATATGGAACTAAGTGTAATTTTTTAAAAATTTATGTTTTGTAACAATCCTTTCCAATTTCATGACAATCTGGATCTGGGTTTAATATGCAGACAGGAGACAATGAGGAAATCCTGATAGCCTATCTGGCAGCCAGTGTCCTAAACAGAGAATAGGAGGCAAAACCAGGCAATGAATAAGCTGCATTGTGTAAGATCTGCACCACTCTTAATATGGGCCTAGGTGATACCAATTTGCATTTAACAAATGAACACATTTCAAGGGCTAATGAATTCATGAGTTCTGAACTTGCTATGGTTGATATTAGTGTACTGAATGCTGGCCTGTGTTATAGAAGAGTTTGCAGAAGACAATGAAAATGTCCTTACCACTTGCAATGCAATTAGAATGCCCCAAAAAAGAAGTTGAAAAAAATGGACAACCTACAGTCCTTGATAACTCAATTTTCTGAAATTGTAAAGTGCTGTAAGAAGGGAGTAAATAGTCTACAGGGGAAATGTCAACCATACTCCTGAATATTTTTGTGTGTGTATTTTACTTTTTAAAAGAACTCGTCCAGCTTAATTTACCATATGAAACATCACCCAATAAAATAACAATCATAATACGATGCTAATGAATCAAGTGATTTAGACATTTGAAAGAAGTTCAACAAAGATGATGAAGTGCTTTGCCGTGTCTTGATGTGGGTAAACTATTCAAAGAATCAATAAAGCCAGGAGCTGGTTCTTTGAGAAAGTCAACAAGATAGATAAACCCTTAGCCAGACTCACTAGAGGGCACAGGGATAGCATCCTAATATACCCACCTTTCAAAAGGCTAGGGATGGAGGTGGACATTCAGATCAGGTTTTGTAACAGAGGCATTCTTCATGAGACCGTGTGGCCTTTCTCTCATCATGGATACTGTGTTCTAAGAACAGATGCAGAAGAACTTGAAAGAAATTGCTTAGCCATCTAAGAATTAACATTAGAAACCACATGGTTTGATACATTGTCCCTCTGGATTGAACCTGCACCCCGAGCAGACTTGGGGTGCTGGCTCTGCATTCACTTCTAAAAGAACAGAGGAAGCTCAACCCCTCCCAGATGCTCTAACATGCCCAGGATCACATGTGAGGCTACAACATCTGCCCTACCACCTAGAGTAACTGGGAGCCCTGGGTATCCAAGTACACAGGAACCCCTGACCAGCATGGGTTCTTTTCAGTTTGAACCTTTACCCAGAGCAGACCTCGGGCACTGGCTCTGCACCAATTCCTATGACACCCAGAGGGAATCTGACTTAGACATGCTCTGATGCACCCAGGATCACAGTTGCTCTGACATGCCCAGGATTATAGGATCACAGGATTACAGAGGAAGCTTGACTCCTAGGAGATTGGACACACCAGGATCTCTGGAGCTCTGACACACTCAAGATTACAGTTGATGCCATAACATCCTTCCCAACACCCTGCATAACTGGAACCCCATAGGAACCAGGGAAACATAAACCCCCACCCAGCCAGAGGCTTGGGTTCCTTCTGGCTTGGACCTATGCCTGGAGCAGACCCAGGGCTCTGGCTCCCCACACAATCCTGCAACACCCAAAGAAACCTTGACACCTAGGAGCTCTGACACAACAGGATCTCAAGATCACAGGTTCCCAGAATCAGAGGATCACAGAGACAGCTGCACTCCAGGGAGTTCTGACACAACCAAGATCACAGGAGGGACAGGCTCCAATCAGAGACGGCAATGGCAGTTAGCACTAGAGAAAACCAGATGGCAAGAGGCAAGCACTAGAACATAAGCCACAGAAACCAATGCTAAAACAGACAACATCAGAACCCAGCCCTGGATACCCTAATCTACCCGAAAATCAAGATTCAGACCTAAAATTTCATCTCATGGATATGATAGAGGAATTTAAGAAGGACATAAATAACTCACTAAAAGAAATACAGAACACAGGTAAACAAGTAGACACCCTTAAAGAGGAAACAAATCTCTTAAAAGAAATACAGGATAACACAATTAAATGAGTAAAGGAATAGAACAAAACCATCCAGGACCTAAAATTGAAATAGAAACATTAAAGAAAGCAAAAAGATAGACAACCCTGGAGATAGAAAACTTAGGAAAGAGACCAGGAGTCACAAATGCAAGCATCACCACAGAATACAAGAGTTAGAAGAGAGAATCTCGGGTGTAGAAGATACCCTAGAAGTCATTGACACAACAGTCAAAGAAAATTCTAAAAGCAAAAAGGTCCTAAAAGGTCCTAAAGAACCTTCTTGAAGGACCCATTCAAGAAATCCAGGACACAATAAAAAGACCAAACCTAAGAATAATAGGCATAGAAGAGAGGGAAGATTCTCAACTCAAAGGGCCAGCTAACTAACATCTTCAACAAAATTATAGAAGAAAATTTCCCTAACCTAAAAAGATTCCCATAAACATACAAGAAGCCCACAGAACACCAAAAGGATGGGGCCAGAAAAGAAATTTCTCTCATCACACCATTATTAAAACACTAACTGCACAGAACAAAGAAAGAATATTGAACATGGTAAGGGAAAATGGTCAAGTAGCATATGAAGGGAAACCATTCAGAATTACACCAGACTTCTCAATAGAGACTATAAAAGCCAGAAGATCTTGGGCAGATGTCATAAGACCCTTAGAGAACAAATATGCCAGCCCAGGCTATTATATCCAGCATAACTCGCAATAACCATAGTGGGAGAAATAAGATATTCTATGACAAAACTGATTTTGAATAATGTCTTTCCACCAATCCAGCCATACAGAGGATAATAGAAGGAAAACTCCAACACAAGGAGGGAAACTACATCCAAGAAAAAGCAGGAAACTAATCTCACAACAAACCCCCAAAAAGAGAACCATAAAAGCATAATTCCACCTCTAACAACAAAAATAACAGGAAGCAACAATCATTGGCCTGTAATATTTCTCAACATCAATGGACTCAATTCCCCAATAAAACGACATAGAGTAGCAGGCTGGATACAAAAGCAGGACCCAGTATTTTACTGCATACAGAAAACACATCTCAGTGTCAAAGACATATATTACATTAAAATAAAAGGCTGGGAAAAAATTTTCCAGGCAAATAATCCCAGGAAACAAGCTGGAGTAGCAATTGTAGTATCCAATAAAATAGACTTTCAACCAAAAGTTTTCAAAAAAAAAATACAGGGAAGAACACTAAGAGAAATTCAATTCTGAACATCTATGCTCGAAATGGAATGGCACCCACATATGTAAAAGAAACATTAATGAAGCTCAACGCACACATTGAAACTCACACAATAATAGTAATAGACTTTAACACCCAACTCTCACCAATGGACAGGTCATGGACACAGAAACTAAAGAGAGACACAGTGAAACTAACAGAAGTTACCAACCAAATAGACTTGAAAGATATCTAAAGAACATTTCGTCCTAAAACAAAAGAGTGTATACCTTCTCAGCACCTCACAGTACATTCTCAAAAATTGACCATATAATCAGACACAAACAAGCCTCAACAGATACAAGAAGATTGAAATAATCCCATGCATCCTGTCAGATCACCATGGACTACGGCTGGGCTTCAATAACAAAAATAACAGGAAGCCCACATAAACATGGAAGCTGAACAACTACCTACTCGATGATAACTTGAAGAAATGAAGAAAGAAATGAAAGACTTTTTAGAATTTAATGAAAATGAAGGCACAACATACCTAAACTTATGGGACACAATAAAAGCATTGCTAAGAGGAAAACTCATAGCTCTGAGTGCCTACATAAAGAAACTGGAGGGAACATACACTAGCAGCTTAAGAGCACACCTGAAAGCTCTAGAACAAAAAGAAGCAAATACACCCAAGAGGAATAGGTGGCTGAAAATAATCAAACTGAATGCTGAAATAAATCAACTAGAAACAAAGAGAACTATACAAGGAATCAACCAAATCAGGAACTGGTTCTTTGAGAAAATCAACAAGATAGATTAAACCCTTAGCCAGACTAACCAGAGGGCACAGAGACAGTATCCAAATTAACAAAATCAGAAATGAAAATGGAGACATAACAACAAAAACAGAAGAGATTTAAAAAAAATTATCAGATCCTACTACAAAATCCTATACTCAACCAAACTGGAAACTCTGGATGAAATGGACAATTTTCTAAACAGATACCAGGTACCAAAGTTAAATCAAGATTAGATAAACCATCTAAGCAGCCACTTAGCCCCTAAGGAAATAGAAGCAGTCATTAAAAGTCTCCCAATCCCAAATTCCCAGGACCAGATGGTTTTAGTGCCGAACTCTATCAGACCTTCAAAGAAGACCTAATACCAATACTTTTCAAACTATTTCCTAAAATACAAATTGAAGGAACACTACCTAATACATTCCATGAAGCCACAGTTACACTAATATCTAAGCCACACGAAGATCCAACAAAAAAGTGAACTTCAGATTAATTTTCCTCTTGAATATTGATGCAAATATACTCAATAAAATTCTTATAAACTGCATCCAATAACACATCAGAACGATCATTTATCACGATCAAGTAGGCTTCATCCTAGGGATGCAATATATAGAAAACCATCAGCATAATCCACCAGATAACAAACTCAAAGAAAAAAACCCTCATGATCATCTCATTAAAGCTGAAAAATTCTTTGACAAAGTACAACACCCCTTTATGCTAAAATTATTGGGGAGAATAGGAATTCAAGGTCTATATCTAAATATAATAAAAGCAGTATACTGCAAGCCAATAGCCAACAACAAAGTAAATGGAGAAAAACTTGAAGCAATCCCACTAAATCAGGGACAAGGCAAGGCTGCCCACTCTCCCCCATCTATTCAATATAGTACTTGATGTTCTAGCCAGAGAAATTAGGCAACAAAAGGAGATCACAGGGGTACAAATTGGAAAGGAGTAAGTCAAGATATCAGTTTGCAGATGATATGATAGTATACATATATGACCAAAAGAAAATCCACAACAGGACTTCTACAACTGAAAAACAACTTTAGCAAAGTGGCTGGATATAAAATTAACTCAAACAAATCAGTAGCTTTCCTCTACTTGAAGGATTAACGAGATGAGAAAGAAATTAGTCACAATAGTCACAAATAATATGAAATATCTTGGTGTGATGCTAACCAAGCAAGTGAAACATCTGTATGACAAGAACATCAAGTATCTGAAGAAACAAATTGAAGAAGTCCTCATAAGATGGAAAGATTTCCCATGCTCATGGATCAGCGGGATTAACATAGTAAAAATGGCCATCTTACCTAAAGCAATCTACAGGTTCAATGCAATACCCATAAAAATTACAACTCAATTCTTCACAGAGATAGAAAAAGCAATTCTCAAATTTATCTGGAATAACAAGAAAACCCAGTTTATCAAAAAAAAAAAAAAAAAAAAAAACTTTTTCATCAATAAAAGGACTTCTGGGGGAATCACCATTCCTGACCTCAAGCTATAGTACAGAGCAATAGTGATAATGCCTAATTGGATTGGTACAGAGACAGACAAGTGTATCAATGGAATAGAATTGAAGATCCAGAAATGAATCCACACACTTATGATCACTTGATCTTTGACAAAGGAGCCAAAACCATCCAGTAGAAAAAAGATAGCATCTTCAACAAATGGTGCTGGTTGAACTGGAAGTCAGCATGTAGAAAAATGCAAATTAACCCATTCTTATCTCTGTGTACAAAGCTCAATTCCAAGTAGATCAACAGTTGACAAATGGGACCTCATAAAATTGCAAAGCTTCTGTGAGGCAATGACGCTCTCAATAGGAAAACAAAAAACAAAAACAGCAAACCACAGACTGGGAAAAGATCTTTACCAACTCTATATCTGATAAAGGGCTAATATCCAAAATATATATAGAACTCAAGAAGACCATCGACTCCAGAGACCAAAATAACCCTATTAAAATGAGGTACAGAGCTAAATAAAGAATACTCAACTGAGGAATACCACATGGCCGAGAAGAACCTAAAGAAATGTTCAACATCCTTAGTCATCAGGGAAATGCAAATCAAAACCACCCTGAGATTCCACTTCACACCAGAGTGGCTAAGATAAAAAACTCAGGTGACAGCAGATGCTGGTGAGGATGTGGAGAAAGGGGAACACTCCTCCATTGTTGGTGGGATTGCAAGCTGGTGCAACCACTCTGGAAATCAGTCTGGTGGTTCCTCAGAAAAGTGGAAATAATTATACCTGAGGACACAACTATACTACTCCTGGGTATAAACCCAAAAGATGCTCCAATATATAACAAGGACACCTGCTCCACCATGTTCATAGCAGCCTCATTTATAATAGCCAGAAGCTAGAAACAACTGAGATATCCCCCCAGAATTCCTCCTGTCAAAGGAAATGCAGTGACAAAGAGTGGAGCAGAAACTGAAGGAAAGGTCATCAAGAGACTGCCCCACCTAGGTATCCATCCCATCTTCTGATACCTAACCCTGAAACTATTGCTGATTCAAAGATGTGCTTACTGACAGGAGTCCAGTATAGCTGTCCCCTGAGAGGCCCTGCCAGAGATGGACCAATACAGAAGTGGTTGTACACATCCAATCATTGGATTGAGTGTAGAGACTCCAATGGGGAATTCAGGGCAAGGATTGTAGGAGCTGAAGCTGTTTGCAACCTCACAGGAAGAACAACAATATCAACCAGTCAGGCTTCCCAAAGCTCCCAGGGAGTAAACCACTGACCAAACAGTACACAGGAAATGCCCATGGCTACAGCTGCATATTTAGCAGATAATTGCCTTATCTGCCATCTCTGGGAAGGAAGCCTCTTGGTCCTGTGGAGGCTTGATGACCCAGGACAGGGGAATGCTAGGCCACTGAGGCAGGAGTTGGGGGCAGTTGGTAGAACCCTCATAGAGGCAGGAAAGAGAAGATAGCAGGCTTGTGGGGGGGAATTGGTAAGGAAGATAATATTTGAAATGTAAATAAATAAAATAACCAATTAAAAATACAAAAATGAAAGAAAGAGAAAGAAATTCCATGTCAAGAGGACCTGGAGATGTCATGAAATCTGCCTCTGAAGCCTCAAAGCTACTATACAACCCCCGAGTAAACAAATGCTCCACCATTTCAATAAAACTTTAAATAAACTAGAAAAAATACCAAATCACATGGCTTTATTTTGGTCAAAGTCATAAACGAGAATACCACCTACATACAGAGACAACAGCTGAAGGAAAAATATTTTTAGGAAAACCAGTTATGAAACTATGAAAGAGTCTCTGACAAACCTAGATGCCTGTCAAGAAATGGAGAAACTCTCCTTACAAAGTTACCTACCATGGAGATGAGACAATGGGTTGAATGAGGCAGCTACCTGCATCCACAAACCCATCTGTCTGTTTTTTATTGGTCTACAGTCTAAATAAACTGCCTCAAGAATATTCTATTGGGACAGTTTGTCCATGCCCAAATTTGCACCAAGGCTTTTGAAGAAAAAAGAAACCTTCAGTGGATTGTTCATTAAAAAGAAGATTTCATGAATGAGCCACTTTATATATTATATTTTAGGTTTTATATATAATGGTAATATATAGAATATTATATCTACAAACACACATTGCACATTGGCTTGTTTTTCCCATTGGTAACCTTCTCTAACATTTGATGTATAACTTGCTGACTTGTAATCATTTGCACAAATGCAGTTTATCTTGTAGAAGTAGCAATCATGTCTTCAAAACAGAACATGGAATATTGTAATGAAGCAGCCTGAATTCACACACCTGCCCACATGGATGGCTATTCACATGAACTCACACACATGGACAGGAAGGAACATATACATACGCACACCACAGGGTGAGAATATCATCCCTGCTCAGTGATGGATCAAAATACTACATCAAGGACAGATTGTAGATTGAGGGAAATTATTTCAGGAGCATTTGGAGATGATGACTTTTAGCTTGGATGACAGGCAGACATTTAGATCTGTAACCTGAGGATGCAAATATCCTCCAGATTTAGGGCAGAAGTTGACTAGCAACAGGGGCATCCGAATGACATTGACCATGAGGTCTTCAGTTTTTGAGATCCTTTGCTCTAGACTCTTTTTACCCAAAATATTATCTCTGGAGAAACAGAATAGGTGACACTTTGGAGCTTGTTAGAGAAAGAAAACACAAGCTTGAACATGGGAGGGGGAAATTCTGATCGGCACACATATATCTGCAAATAAGATGGTGTGGCAATGTTCTATAATAGTGATCTACCTGTTGACCTTTCCTATAGAACATCATCATTTCCCCTATGTTCTTCCCTCAAAGAGAAAACTAAGACAAGGTATTTCTAAATCAAATTCCTGAGACTTTACAATTTTGTGTCTACAGAAATTTTCTGAAAATATTGTTTAAAGGTGTGTTGTATTGATAAGGTTTGGGCTGTAGACAAATATGAGATCTTCTGAATGAAGTCAGTGCTGATGTACTGTGAACTACTCTTGTCCCCAAATACAAAACTATCAACAATAATAAAGAAACGATGATGAGAAAAATCCAATGTACAGCAACAACACATCTCCAGAGAATTTGCAAAATGTCCAACGAATATACAAAGTCTACATAAAGCATTAGAAACAGAAACTTGAATCAAGGGAGGCAAAAGCATGAAATGAGGAAATCATGTTAACTTTGTTGATGTTGGCCACATTTCTTTCTAAAATATCTTCTTATCATTGTACCACCATGCTGTGCATGGGGCTGGGAACCCATCGTGGATGGAAATCATTAGTTCAAAGGGAATCTGATAGCAAGCTAAGATGCAACCATTGGCACTTCTCAGTAGTGACTCTAGTTTACTTTATGTATAAGACTCAAGAGAAATTGTCATAACCTATTTTATCACACTCACAGGGAATTTTTTAGAATGTTGCAATGTGATTTAAAAAGCAATCAAGCATGCATGTCTGTATTTAATTGTATGTTAGCCAGTAAATATAGTCTTCAATTGGAGTCCTCATGGTACAAAGGAGGGACTGAGACCCTGAAAACATAACTTGCCAAAGAAGTTCAAATGCAAATGATCTTTCTTGGCACCTTGGAAATTGCTATGCCATCTTTCTCCTGAAGCTACTCTTGCAACCAGCTGACCTACTCACTGTCTTCTTAGTCACCTAACATGGTCCCACAACACTCCTCCTTGTATTTGGGCCCATCTTTCACAAAGAACCATGGTTCTGTCCTCTGGCTTGCAACCTATATATGAGTTTGTAATATCTATGTTCCATTTTGTTATTGTTTCTTTGTTTGCTTGCTTGATTGCTTGTTTACCCTGGTTGAAATTATGAATTTAAAAATGGTGAAATTACAGTATTCTAAATACTGTTAAATTAAATACTTTGGTGTTAATGTTAAACTCTGTAGAATGTTGATAACTAGAAAAAAAATAAGAAAGAAGGTGTTAATACTGTGTCACCTTGTGCCTTCTAGGCTTCAGAGTTCCCTAAAGGGACTGTAGACAATGCTACCCTACATTAAAATAGAGTCGTATTCAATGGGTATTTTAAAGAATTTTTGATTCATAAAGAATTAGTGTACACAACTGTATTTATTATGAAATGTAACAAGCTAGAATCTTCTAAGTGACTCTGGAACAAGTCAGCTAGAGCATTTATGTTCCCAGCTGAAGCAGCAGCAGCAGCAGCAGCATTGACAGTAAAAAACCCTGCAGGCACATGCCTTTAATCCCAGCACTCGGGAGGCAGAGGCAGGCGGATTTCTGAGTTCGAGGCCAGCCTGGTCTACAAAGTGAGTTCCAGGACAGCCAGGGCTGTACAGAGAAACCCTGTCTCGAAAAAAAAAAAAAAAAAAAAAAAAAAAAAAAAAAAAAAAAAAAAAAAAAAAAAAAAAAAAAAAAAAAAAAAAAAAAAAAAAAACCTGCAGGTAGAAAACACTTCCAATTCACGGATAGGAATAGGAAGAATGTCTTATCTGTCACTTCACTGGCAAAGAACTTAAGCTACTTATAGTGTGTTTCATTTTTATACCTCTTATTTTTTAATTCTGAAACCTACAGCCAGCCTTTCAAGCACCAATACAATGTTCATGGCTTTTTCAGCTCACTTATGACTGCAGGCTTTCTACCAACAATCTTGTTTCCATAGAGATATCATAAATCAATCTATCAGAGCAAGTTTCTACCTTCTGCTAAAAGTTTTATGGTGTCTGTCTGGACTATATCCTTTAAAATAACATGAAGCACCTTGGTCTTGCTATTAACTATCTGCAAATGTTCTTTTCATGCTTCAGTGATGAGTTGCACACATTGTCCTATCAGATATGGATAGCCATTGTGGAAATGAAATGGATGATTGAATAGAGCACAGGAAGTTGAAAGCAAGGACATGAATTCTTCACTATGAAAAAATACATTATAGATGTAAGTTACTTTTAGAATATTCTAAATTAGGCTATAGCATAACAACTTTATATATCCTTGTTGAAAATTTTTCATGGTAATGAAGCACTAAATAAAGATATAAGAAGATTTCTCTTTCTTTCCTTTCTGTACATACAAAAAGCAGTTCATTTATCTAGAGACAGGCACATTCAGCAAATGCTTTTCTATTTGATTTGATGAGTCCTTCTGTGAAGTAAAAAAAAAAAAATTAAGACAGATGCTTTAAGTTCAAGTTTTGAAAACATGAACACTATTATTCTTTTAGAAGATTTGTTTTAATTTTACTTGTACATAGAGATAGGTGTGTGTGTGTGTGTGTGTGTGTGTGTGTGTGTGTGTGTGTGTGTGTATTTGTGTGTCTATGTGTGTGTGCACATATATGCACACAGTGGTCAGAAAGAGAATCCCTGGTACTGGATGTACAGGTAATTGTACACTATCCTACCTGAATGCAGAGAACTGACCTTTAGTTTTTCTACAAGAACAGAAAGCTTTCTGAACTGCTGAGCCACCCAGCCCCATAAGTGGTTTCTTTTGTTGTTTCTTTCATCTATTTATTTAATTTTTTAGACTATAATATTATTACATATTCTCCTTCCCTTTAATCCCTCTAAATATATTAGATAGACCCCTTGCTCTCTTGCAAATTCATTGCCTTCTTTTTCAGGCACTGTTGTTTTAAACACACACACGCTTGAGCACACACTTTCTCACAAACATATTCATATTTCTAAATACATCAGTACAACCTGCTGGTCTTGTTACTGCTCAATTACTTGTATGACTTTTTAGGACTGACCACTTGGTATTAGATAAACAAATTGGTATAATTTGTCCTGAGTAAAACTATTTCTTCTGTTCTTGGCATTCCTGAGTTGCCTGCAGTTCTTTCTATAGCGGTTTTGATCCCCTCTCCTATCCATGTTAGCATGTCCATGTTTAGCTTATGTTTAAGGAGTCATTCTGGTGAGACATTATGGGTGCAGCTTCAGATATTCCTTAGAGAAACAATCTCACAGCAAACTTCTATTTCTTTGGATCTTACAGTCTTCTACAATTCCTGAGCCTTAGTTATAAGAGTTGTGTTGTAGGCATACACTATTATTTGGGACAGGACTCCACCACTCTGTTATTGGTTGTAGTTTTCCATAATGGTCCTCCCTATGCAAAATCAACAACAACAAAAATGAATAAATAAAAAAAGCTTTCTTTATTCGTGGCTGAAGATTTCACTTATCTGTGGATATAAGGACAATACTTACAATTTACTTAGGGATTATTTTGGTTAAGAGAGTTAGGGCTGTACATTCTACCTCATGGGTGATTTTTTTTTAAAGTGACTGTGGAAGTAATCTTTCATGGCAATAGGTGTCCTTCCAAAGTGTCCCAGCACAAAGATGAAATGCAATTTAATGCAATTTAAGAATTCCAAGACCAGGGACAGCCACAGGCATGTTTCTTACTTCTGGAGCTGTGTTAGTAGCTTTCTTTATATGCACCCTGAGATCAAATGTAGTAGCCAACAAACACCTTTTCTTTTTCTGTTAATTGTCATCTTTTATGATTGATTTTGCTAGTATTATGTCTTGGAGAGAAAATAGATATTTTAGGAAAAGTCATCAAATACATATCAAGAAAGTGCTATGGTTAGGGACACTAAATTAGCACTTACAATTCTAATGTTAATTTTATGAAAATGATATTTGAAAACAATACAAAGAGAACTGAAAAGGATATTTGATCCATGTATTTTATATTTTAGGAACATGGACCATACCCTCATGATGAAGGTTTTGCTTGTATATCATTTTAAAGGCTTCTACTCATACTGGAACTTAGCCCACCAGAGAATGAGGTTACAAGAATATATTAATTACCTTGTGGCATCAAGCTCCTTAGCTAAAGAAAGAAAAGAAAATCCAGACTTGAAACTGTATGTCATGCTGCTGTTCAACATTTGGTAATATTAACATATAATCAATAGCCAGGGTCAAACTACAGAATAGTGACATCTAATAACTCTTTCACATAATAAAATTAACAATCCTTTTGAACCTCTTAGTTTCTCCTGATATTTGATTTTAAAATCAAAAAGGTAATGCTTTGCGCATTAAAATTTAGACAGTTGTGTTGTGGATATGAACTTCTAAAAGACTGTTATATATTTTCAGAATAAATTCCCAGAAAACAGTTTTACATCATTAATATTTATGCATAATAGACTATACCAGTTTTTAATTCCTGTTATTAGGAGAGGTTTGGAGATGATAGCTTTTTGTGAAATTGACACAAATGTAGATATATCTGAACAGAAGGAATCTTAATTTAAAAAAATGCTTCTATAAGCTTGGCTTGTATGCAAGTTTGTGAGATGTTGTCTTGATTAATGATAGATATGTGGTGACCAGACCTCTATGGGTTGTGACACTTCTGGCCTTGATATATATATATATATATATATATATAGATAGATAGATAGATAGATAGATAGATAGATAGATATAGATATAGATATAGATATAGATATAGATATAGATATAGATATAGATATAGATATAGATATAGATATAGATATAGATAGATATAAGCCCCAGTAAGTATCTCTTCTCCATGGCCTCTGTATCACTTCCAGTCTCCAGGTTCCTGACTTGAGCTCCTGCCCTGACTTCTTTCAGTGATGAACCATGATGTGAGCCTGCAGCCAAAATAAACCCTTTCCTCTTCAAGTTGCTTTTGGTCATGGTGTTTTATCATAGCAACAGAAACTGTAACTAAGATATACTCAGGTTCCCAACTCCATTCTAGGATTTCATCTGACTTGAAGCTGTAATGATCTTGTTCATGCTGTCAAAAGTCTCTGTGAGTTCTTATGTTTATATCTAGAAAATACTGTTTCCTGCAACTCATCTCCCACCTTTGGTTTTCACAATATTACTGTCTCTATTTTTTTGTACAAATCCCTAAACTTTTACAGAGAAGGTTGTAATAAAGGCATCCCATTTAAAGCTGTGGCCTCCAAAGTTTCTCATTCTCTGCACATTATTCAGTTTTGAGTCTCTGTATTAATTACCATCTATTGCAAGAATAAACATCTCTGATAATGGTTAAGTGATGCACTGATTTTCAGGATAGCAGTATCTCATTAAGAGCCATTTTATTGCTATGCTTTTTTGATATAATAATAGTTTCCTCCACAGCCATGACATATCTAGTCTTAGGTTCTTGGCCACTTAAGCAATCTCTGGTATGGATTCCTTCTCTTAGAGTGGGTCTTTTATCTAATGAAAAGGAGGCTGGGAACTCCCATACCATGTATGTTACTTTTGTACCAGTGTGCACATCTTTTAGATATGTCTCTATTGGGTATTATACATGGAAGGGTTTATAGCTGGGTAATGATAATGATTACTTTTTCCCTCTAGCAGCATGTTTAAGATCTTCTAGAACTTCCAAAGGGGAAACCTGGAAATGGGAAAGCACTTAAAATGTACATAAAGGAAATATCCAAGAAAACACACACACACACACACACACACACACCACACACACAAGATCTTCTAGAACTAGAAATGCTAGTCAGTATGAGTGAATCTCCTACTTGAGTCTCACGTTGATTTTTTTTATATTTTGTGACATGTTTGTGGTGCCTTCAGTGAAAGGGTCATACAATCAGGTAGTGAGGTAATTAATTTCTCTGGTAGTAGACTCCAATGTTTATGGTATGTGTATAAGAAATTTTGGCTAATGACCCCAAAAGTTGTAATTCATTCCCAGTACTGGTGGTTTTATTTGGTAACATATGATGTCTAACTGGATTACTGTCTCCCTCATTATATTATAAACTCCTTCTCCAATAGTAGCCTTCTGTATGCTAGTGTTAGTTATTTCTGTCCATATTTCCTCTTCTACTCTTTGCTCCCACCCTCCATTTCTTTTACTCATATATATATATATATATATATATATATATATATATATATATATATATAATATTATATATGTATATACACACACATATATATACATATATACATGTATATATATATATTCAAAAACAAAGTTTATTTAATCATTAAAGTTTTTATTTATTCCATGTGATATGTTTTGATTATGTATAGCCTTTTCCTCTCCCACAATCCCTCCCATATTCAACCCACACACCCACATTGATGTTCTTTTCCTTTTTTTTTTTCAAAAAGAAAACCAATATAAGAACAACAATGTTGTCCATGCAGGACAGCATATAGGCCGCAGAAGCATCGGATCTTCTTGGACAGGGTCCCTTTGGGCCTTCATACACAGCCAGGTGGCAGAGCTGAGACCCATACCTCTGCACACCCTCCTGGCCAGAGAGAATTGGCCTACAGGGAGGGCTTTGACCCCAGGACTCAGGCAAGATCTCCATCTTGTATCTCGGGAATCTCAGAGACCAGTCTGCACAGGAGAGCATGCAGGTCACAGAAGCAACAGAGCTTCTTGGACAGGGTCCCTTTGGGCCTTTATCTTCAGCCAGGAGGCAGCGCTGAGCTCCAGAACTCTGTGCACCTTCCCTGCCAGAGAAGAGCTTGCCTGCAGAGAGTGCTCTGACCACTGGGACTCAGGAGAGAGTTGGACTCCCAGGAGTGCTAACAGAGTCTAACAGAATCACCGGAGGAAGAAGCTCAATCCAAGACAGCTAGAACACCTAACACCAGAGATTACCAGAAGGCAAAAGGCAAGCATAAGAATCTTACTAACAGAAACCAAGACCACTTGGCATCATCAGAATGCAGTACTTCCACCACAGCGAGTTCTGGATACCCCAAAACACCTGAAAAGCAAGATTGGGATTTAAAATCATATCTCATAATGCTGGTAGGGGATTTTAAGAAGGCCATTAATAACTCACTTAAAGAAATACATGAGGACACTGCTAAACAGGTAGAGGGCCTTAAAGAGAAAGCACAAATAACCCTTAAAGAGTTACAGGAAAACACTGCTAAACAGATACAAGTCCTTAAAGAGGAAACACAAAAGTCCCTTAAAGAATTACATAAAAACACAACCAAACAGGTAATGGAATTGAACAAACCATCCAAGTTCTAAAAATTAAAGTAGAAACAATAAAGAAAACCCAAAGGGAGACAACTCTGGAGATAGAAATCCTAGGAAAGAAATCAGGAACCATAGATGCGAGCATCAGCAATGGAATACAAGAGATGGAAGAGAGAATCTCAGGTGCAGAAGATTCCATAGGGAACATGGGCACAACAATCAAATAAAATAGAAAATGCAAAAAGATCCTTACTCAAAACATCCAGGAAATCCAGGACACAATGAGTAGACCAAACCTAAGGATAATAGGTATAGATGAGAATGAAGATTTTCAACTTAAAGGGCCAGTAAATATTTTCAACAAAATTATAGAAGAAAACTTTCCTAACCTAAAGAAAGAGATGCCCATGAACATACAAGAAGCCTACAGAACTCCAAATAGACTGGACCAGAAAAGAAATTCCTCCCGACACATAATAATCAGAACAGCAAATGCACTAAATAAAGATAGAATATTAAAAGCAGTAAGGGAAAAAGGTCAAGTAACATATAAAGGCATACCTGTTAGAATTACACCAGACTTCTCAGCAGAGACTATGAAAGCCAGAAGATCCTGGACAGATGTTATACAGACCCTAAGAGAAGACAAATGCCAATCCAGGCTGCTATACCCAGCAAAACTCTCAATAACCATAGATGGAGAAACCAAACTATTCCATGACAAAACCAAATTCACACAATATCTTTCCACGAATCCAGCCCTTCAAAGGATAATAAAGGGAAAACACCAACACAAGGACAGAAACTATACCCTAGAAAAAGCAGGAAAGTAATCCTTCAATAAACCTACAAGAAGACAGCCACAAGAACAGAATCCCAACTTAAACAACAAAAATAACAGTAAGCAATAATTACTTTTCTTTAATTTTTCTTAACATCAATAGACTCAATTCCCCAAGAAAAAGATGTAGACTAATAGACTGGCTACACAAACAGGATCCAACATTTTGCTGCTTACAGGAAACCCACCTCAGGGAAAAAGACAGACACTACCTTAGAGTGAACGACTGGAAAACAATTTTCCAAGCAAATAGTACAAAGAAACAAGCTGGATTAGACATTCTAATACCAAATAAAATTGACTTCCAACACAAAGTTTTCAAAAAAGACAAGGAGACTTTCATACTCATCAAAGGTAAAAATTTCCAAGATGAACTCTCAATTCTGAATATCTATGCTCCAAATGTAAGGGCATCCACATTCATTAAAGAAACTATAATAAAGCTCAAAGCACGCATTGCAAAGACCAAGGTGTGGATACTTCATTTCTTCTTAGGATGGGGAACAAAATTCACATGGAAGGAGTTATAGAGCTGAGATGGAAGGAAGGACCATCCAGAGACTGCCACACCCGGGGATCCATCCCATAATCAGCCACCAAACCCAGACACTATTGTATATGCCAGCAAGATTTTGTTGACAGGACCCTGATATAGCTATCTCTTGTGAGGCTATCAGTGCCTGGCAAACACAGAAGTGAATGCTCACAGTCATCTATAGGATGGAACACAGGGACCCCAATGAAAGAGCTACAGAAAGTACTCAAGGAGCTAAAGGGGTCTGCAACCCTATAGGAATAACAACAATATGAACTAACCAGTACTACCCAGAGCTTGTGTCTCTAGTTGCATATGTAGCAGAGGATAGCCTAGTCTGCCATCAATGGAGTGAGAGGCCTTTGTTCTTGTGAAGATTATATGTCCCAGTACAGGGGAATGCCAGGGCCAGGAAGCAGGAGTAGGTGGGTTTGGGAGCAGGGCAGAGGGATGGTATAGGGGACTTTTGGGTTAGCATTTGAAATGTAAATGAAGAAAATATTTAATAAAGAAAAAGAACAATAATGTTCAAGTCTGATTTTATTGGTCACTACTTAGAATAATGGTCCCTGACATGGACTATGATTGAGAAACTTGGTGTTACTCCACTGAAGAAACTCTATCCCTTTATAACACTATATTTCAATCTCCTTTCTTGGAAGATTCAAAGAACAATTTTAATCAATTAAAAAATGCAGTATTTTACTTCAGAGATTGTAAATAATTTATTTAGCACTTTTCTCTGAATTAAAACATTGCATCCTGAAGGGATGTCCGCAAAGTTTTAGGAATCTTTGCCCAACAGCCATCTAACTTAACTTAATACTCCCTCATCAGAAGGAATATTCATCCCTAATACTGTAAATATATCCGACTATCTATAGCTGCTCAGACCACAGACCCTAGAGAAGAATCTACTACTTCCACTTTCCTAAACTTATACTTCTATCAGCTTCTAAATACTTATCACTCTCATCAATGAAAATTGTTTATGAGCAGACAAAGATCATCACAGAAATGTACAACTGGTCAAATTCAGAGAATAAATACCTGGGTTGTCCAACTAATACATATACAACACAGCCCTTAATCCAGAAAGCTCTGAAAACTTCATAAGAGGGAGCAGAAAGATTATAGAGACAGATGACCAGGCTATCTGCTGTAATATAGGGTCTTTTACATATGAAAAGAAAGCTGCACTTTTGAACTCTCAACAATATAGTTACATAAAGGATGTGTACAATGACGACACCAGTGGGTATGGTAAATATGCCAACATGAATGAGGGAAATCTTACAAAGCACTAGCCACAAATGAAGAACTCCAGGAAATTGCAGGCAATTGATGGCTGCTGAGAGAGAAAGATTCAGTCTTCTGCAGAAAAGAGTCCTCTCATAGATAATCCTATCCCAAGTGGTCAGTCGTCAGTCTATACACATACTACATGTGAATATAGCTAGCAACACTAAAAAATTTCAGGACAGAGATATAGATATAGATGTAGATAGAGATGTGTGTGTATGATATATATATATATATATATATATATATATATATATATATATATATATATATATATATAATATGATGTATGATCATATGATCATATGAAGATGAAGGAAATTCTAAAAAGAGGTTTATCATGACTCAGGAAGAAACAACTCACAACACTTAGGTTTTTCTGCACCTGCACCAAGGTTATATAACCAGGCATGCCTGCTGAAAAGTATTATGTTTCTCACCCTTCAAGCTGCCCTAAAAGTTGTGCAGAGAGCTCCTTTGTTTCCCTTTTAGGAACAGTTGTTCATCAGTTTCATTTTCAATGACTAAGCCACCATTAAGTTTTCCATGGCCCTATAAGTAACTCTGTCCCTATATTCCTGAAAATAAACCCAGTAAATTAATTTTTCCCCACTGAGTTAAACTCTGGTACTATTCTTACCTTTATCTATGGTTCTTTCTATTTTGGGGGTTGAGCAAACTTTTTTTCACATCTCCCCAGTAGTAGTATCCAAGTTCATGTGAAACTGCAAACTTTTTATAGTATAGTATGGTATAGTATAGTATAGTATAGTATAGTATAGTATAGTATAGTTCAGTATACTATAGTATAGTTCCCTTCATTTCTTCTCTATTAAGTAAAAGAATTTCAAATAGTTTTACATATTTCTATATTTGAAACTTTCATGAACACTGTATAGCCATCAAGGGATCATTTCTTTCATCCCAGTGAAAGGGACAATTATGGTTCGATATGGTGGTTTACACTTTTTAACCCAAGTACTTAGGAGGCACAGGAAGGTAGAGCTCTGAGTCAAGGCAAGCCTGGTCTATACAGAAAGTCTAGGCATACATGATGAGACTCTACTCAAATTTAATAATAATAACAGCAACTAACAATGATGGTAATAACCTGTTTTGTTAATACTTTGCAATCTTAAACTATAGTAAGCTTCCATTCCTTCCTAAACTTCGCATTGTCCCACCTTTCTCTGATCCTTTTTGTTGCTCTCAACTTTTACTTTAAACCTGACCAAAATAAGGGGGGAAAAAAATCATACAACAATCCAAATGATCTATTGTCTTAAAATTTCCTTTTTCTTTTTTTTTTTCTTTTTTCTTTCTTTTTTTTAGTTTTTTTGAGATAGGGTTTCTCTGTATAGCCCTGGCTGTCCTGGAACTCACTTTGTAGACCAGGCTGGCCTCGAACTCAGAAATCCACCTGCCTCTGCCTCCCGAGTGCTGGGATTAAAGGCGTGTGCCACCATGCCCGGCTAAAATTTCCTTTTTAAATACATTTGTGCTGGCTAGTTTTATATCACCTTGACACAAATCAGGCTTGTTTGAAAGGAGGGAATCTTAATCGAGAAAATTCCTCCTTCAGCTATGACGGTGGAGCATTTTCTTAATTAGTGATTGATAAGGAAGGGCCCAGCTCATTGTAGGTGGTGCCATCCTTGTGCTGGTGGTCTGTGTTCTATAAGAAACTAGGCTGTGAAAGCCATGAAGAGCAAGCCAGAAAGCAGCACCCCTCCATGGCCTTTTATCAGATCCTACCTCCAGCCTCCTGCCCTGACTTCATTCAGTGATGAATGAAGCATTAGAAACCCTTTCTTCCCCAGGTTTTTTCAGTCATGGTGTTTCATCACAGCAATAGTAACCCTAGGACAATATTGATTCATGACTTTTTAAACCCAACTTTACTTCTATTTTCAGGACACAAACTGAATCTAGTCTGATATTTTTGCCTGGATGTAACATGAAGGACAGTTAGCTTAGTTGTCAGCTCCTTGTCCCTTCATGACCCTCATGAGTCTTCATTTCCATTGGCACTCCAGCCTTCCACATTCCCTCCAGAGTAATACATTAAGCAGAGCTTAACATTTGATTTTAACAAACCAGTTGTAAAGACATAGGAGTGAAAGATAAAGGTTGGCAGAACAATGGATCTAATTCTTAGGTATAATTCTTCTGTGCTCATCACTTTTTTATTATTATGTCAAAGCATTTGACAGAAGAAACCTATAGGAGTAAATGTTCATTTATTTTCTTGTCAGGAAGATGAAATCGCAATGAAGGCTTGGCAGGGTTCAGGGCTGTGTGAGCATGGGACCAAAGCTACAGGCATGGCAGAAAACCAGAAATAAGAGAAAAGCATGCCAGACCAGAGATGAATCTCACTTTCAATGGCCCACCCAGAGTGACCTACTTCCCAAAGGTAGACCCCTATATCCTAAAAAAATCACTCAGCCTTCAAAAGAAGGCCACAAGCTGAGAGTTGAGCATTCATAGCAGAACCTTACTAAGCCAGTTCAGATTCTAACCATGTTGATTTTAGCCACTAAGTTTGTGGTCATTTCTTAAAACATCATTTGAAAACTAAAAAAATAAATAAATAAATAAAACAAAAATAAATAAACAAATAAAACCATGAAGACTGAAATGCTCTATATTTTAATAACTGCCACGGGCAACTTGTAATTGACAGTAAAATTTGAAAATCACTTCCTTAATCACTTTGTAGAAAATTTGAGGTACTAACAATGTTTATATTGTATTAAGAAAAAAAAAAAAAACAGTCAATAGAATCATTTCAAGGAGGCTCAGAAAAATATAAAAAGAAGTAACTCTTCAGAGTCCAAAAGGATGAGAGTTTCTATATCCATCTAGTGTCTGGCTTGTAAACAGACACTAGGTCATTATCTCACCATTCCAAACTGAATGAGATCAGCTTCACCCCTCTGATTCGCAAATAGAAGATGAATTTATACTGTCTGAGCTAAATGCCTAGGGAATGTGATCTGCTCATATGAACAAAATATATGTAACCTCTAATGTATGGCATTTCTTCCTGTTATAAATGTAAATAATATGGTGGTAGTGGTGGCACTCACTTTTTAGAATTCATCACTCAATATGTATTAAGGATATTATTTATTTACATTTCACATGTAGTACCCTTCCTGATCTCCCCCTCCAAAGCCTCCCACCGCATCCCCCCTCCCATTCGTCTCTAAGAAGGTGCTTCCCTACCACCCACCACTCCCACCTCACACCTCAAGCATCCTTTCTCTCTGGGGCATTAAGCCTCCACAGGACCAAGCACATGCCCGAAGGCCAGACAAGGCAATCCTCTGCTACATATGTATTGGGGACCTCAGACTGACCAATGTATGCTCGTTGGTGGTGGCTTAGTCCCTGGCCTCTCTGAAAGGCCAAGTTAGTTCATACTGCTGTTCTTTCTATGGGGTTGCAATCCCCTTCAGTTCCTTCAGTCTTTCCCCTAACTCTTCCATTGGGGTCTCTAGGCTCAGTTTAGTGGTTAGCTGTGAGTACCTGCATCTGTCTTATTCAGATGCCAATAGAGCCTCTCAGAGGACAGTCATGCCAGGCTCCTTTCTGCAAGCAAATCCTGTCATCAGCAATAGTGTTGGGGTTTGGTGTCGCATACTTTTAATCCTAGAACACCAGAGACAGAGGCAGGGGGATATGTGAATTTGAGGCCAGTCTGGTCTACAAAGCAAGTTCCAAGACAGCCAGGGATACAAAGAAAACTCATGTTTCGAACAAATTGTAAATAACATAACATGGTAGAATTGACATAAATTGATAGTCACCAAGACAAAAGATGAGTGTTTTCACAGATGTTTCTTATTATCATCATATGTTAATTTATCACAAACTGCATGGGCTTGTGGTTTACTCATGTAATACTAACAGTATGGCTGTAGGCAGGTTATAAGTTCAAAGCCATCCTGAACTACAATGTGAGTGGAAGGTATGCCTGGGATATATAACTAGGCTCTGTCTCAAATGGCAGACAAAAGATTTACAAATGTGTATTTTTACATTTAGATATCTACCTTCTAAAATTCTATTTTTTTAAAAACTTGGGCACATGTGTGTGAGAGAGGGGGGAGAGAGAGAGACTGTTTCATATGTTCTTATATATTGTCCAAGGAATCTATTTAAAAAAATAATGTAGTAGTTGACATAGAAATGCAGAAAAATACTTTAGGAGTCAGAATGGTTTATCAGGTAGGAGTAAGAACAGATATAGAAATTCAGTGGGATTAAGACTGAGAACTGCTAAAGAAATCACTGAGGACTTTATTATAGCAAAAGATAGCAGATATCTGAATTATTTATATGGCCAAATAAGGGAAAACACATCAGATTTCCCTTTCTTATGATAACAACACTTTCCTGACATCTGTTCATATTTAGCTTACTGAGTTTGGTAGTAATTTCTTATACTATTTTTCTTAGTATTTGTTTCTGTGATATGCAAAGAACCCTATTATGTCTCATGAGTCTCCCAGAATAAAGAAATCTTTGGAATTATCCTTTCTCTGTTTCTCCTCTCACCTCTCTCATTTATACATACTGTACACATACTGTCCTATTTCACTCAATAGTAAAAAAACATTGAATGTATATCTTTAAGTATCTTTCTGATGCCAGGATTCTATAAATGTTTTAAATGTGAGTGTTTCTGTTTATCCATAAACTGTAGAGCTATTTTCCTGCTGTCTACAAAGTTCTCTTTCCCCTTTGTGCATGTAAAATAATTTAGAGATATAATGTTTTCATAGGCTCTAAAGTGACTTAGGCTAGAAAACAGACAACTCAGTTTTAACTAAATATTTAAGACAAAATAATGCCCCCTTAAAGTGCACTCATTGAACACTACAAGTATGAATTAAATTAAAGAAGCTGTGTTTTTCTGAACTGTTTTAATTAGATTAGCAGAATGGATGTGTTTCTCTCAGTATTTTATTAGGTGTAATTTTTTTGTACAAAACTTCATGGTGTATACAACAAAACCTAGTTACTATAGGCATGACAATAATATTTACAAGCATAAAAGAATGGGTGAAAGTAGAAATACAAGAAATAGTTTGGGGCTGATATACCAAAAATGTCCCAGCAAAAATAAATGAAAAAGCAAAATTGTAGTTTGAGATTAGTAAGCTTAGAGGTATCCAGATAATTCTATAACACATTTCCTGAACAATTAAATAAAGAACAATGAATTATACATACATATATATATATATATATATATATATATATATATATGCATATATATGCATATATATATATATGCATATATATGCACATACTATGCTTCACATGAGAGTGTGAAATAAACAAACATGTGTCCTTGTACTATAACTACCAATAATAGGACAGAGGTAACATTTATGTAACCCTGATTGTAGTCACATAATTTGGACATAATATGTACATCCAAGATCTTTCAGTATTATTATGCTTCCTCAGAGAGCACCCTGAGCATGTCTGAAATTCCAGAAAGCCATACTTGTATAGCTTTGTCTTTGTCCTAGGTTTTGAATCACACTGATCTATTCACCTCAAAAATCTGAGGAAGATACCTTGAATAATTTGAGAATTGGGCTATTCTCCCTCAGTTGCCCTGACTTCAAAGTCAACTAATAGCTTAGATATTTCCCACAGAATGAGCTCAACTCTTAGCTAAGAACTAGGAAAATAGTGAACTCTGAGATGGGCAATATAACAGTTGAAAAAATGGCTTTGAAATAGGATACAATTCATCCAAAGAGTTTTCCAGAATGCAGCTTGCTCTTGCCGTAGTGCAAGCCTGGTTACGACTTTGAAGTCTACAGTCAAAACTACAATGGTTTGAATTTGATGCAACAAGATATTCTATGAAATTACGATAGATGGGTGCATTTGCCTCATGGATACCCAACGATAGATGAACCATGCATGCTTAGGGGTTCAGAATTAGTTCAAGTGCTCTTGCAAAACCTTATCTGTTCATCCAGAGTTTATCCAAATGATCTGAGTTTTACCACCAACCAAAATCTAGCTGACACACGTGTGAGGATTCACTTTCCCATGAGATCCCCTTTCTGCTCTTTGCCAGAAATATTTCATTTCCTTTCTCAAGGTCAGACAAATGGCAGGTCCAAACTCACTGGGAAATAGACACAAGGACGAGAAACCTTGAACAGCAGTAATTTTAATAAAGTTTTCGAACACTGGTTGAAATCTAGTTATATAGAATTAAGAGCCAAAGCAAACAGTGCATTTCTGTGCATTTGACGCCTCCTATCCCTGGGAATGCTCAGCTATGGTAACTTCAGTGAACTTGTGCTGGAAATTAACACCTTAATCATGCTTGGTGCCTTGTCCTTGAAGTGACAAAATAGAAAAATGTCCAGAGAAGTCAAAATCAGTCATCACAAACACAATCAAGTCTAAGGACTTAATCCATGAGGAACGATTCGCAGAGTAGGGTCTAGGCATCTTGAAGAAGAAAAACTCTGAGGGAAACCAAGTAATGTGATACATAAGAATAAATGAAATAAAACAAAGCTGAAAAAATTATGCTAAGCAAGACTAGAGAACAATCGTGGTTCAATTACCCTAAGATCAAAACCAAAGCAAAACACAGCAAACTGCCCTGAGAAACTGCCTGAGTTTCAGCTTGCTCGATTTCAGGGTCAATTACTATGGGGAAGTGCGCAATCGCCTTTCTGAAAATCTTGATTGAAACAATATTTCCTATCTTAGTTAAGAGAGTGGAACGATTTCCCAGAGTCCTCACTGCTAATGAATCCCAATATTCTATACTAAGAACAAATGTAGTCATAGAAAAAGCATGCTTACAGAAAATCCCATGTTTGGGAAAGTATCCTATAGATAAATTGCCTATATAATATGAGATTTCAAATAATTATCCTTAAAAAATTCTATATCCAAGAAGGAAGATGATTTTCCAAATTTTCCAAACCTACAATGGAAATATTTTAGATGCTACATGATTTTGGTTTTCTTCATCTAAAGAATATGCCTGTCCACAAAGGTACATAGGCCTTAGTTATTCTATTAAATACAATTAAATATGAAATTTCACATACAATTGGAAATGATAGTGGTGTTTAATACATAATTACTCATTTAATATCTATACATGTTTTAATCTCTATTCCTCATTCAAGAAAATAAGTGACTTTTTATTATCAATAATGAATGGGACGGGTACTATCTTTTACTTTAAGACCAAAATATAGGATTGTAGTAATTTCTTTACCTCTCTTATACAAAACTAATTAATCTAAAAAACCACTTGCTAAGAAAGAAATATCATAGGCTGAGAAAATGGCCCTTTCAGTTAACTGCTTGCTGCATGGACATGAGGACCCACATTCAGAACCCCACACCTATAAAAACTCAAAAGTGGCAATGTGCATATAAACCTAGCCTGGTTCTTGGGAGATAGATATAAGAAAGGTCTTGCATCTCACTCTCTGTTCAATTGTCCCAGCTGATGGATTCTAGATTCAGGAGAGGAGAGAGGGGGGGGGAGAAGGAGGAGGAAGAGGAGGAGGAGGAGGAAGAGGAAGAGGAGGAGGAGGAGGAGGAGAAGGAGGAAGAGGAGGAGGAGGAGAGAGGCAGAAATAGAGAGACAGAGAGGCAGAGAGAGATGCAGAGACAGAGACACAAGCAGGAAGGATTCTACACCTATAAAAAAAAAAATCCAGATATACAGAACTCCACATCTAAATGGAAAAAGAAGGATGAATCTAGGTGTTGACAAAACAAAAACTAAGTAGAACAACACTCATATCACACACACACACACACACACACACACACACACACACACACACACACACACCAAGAAGGGAACATGAAAACACAAATGCTGGTTGTATAAGTGTACTGATCTTCACATGAAGAATGAAGGACAACAGAATTTGAAGGGTTTGGCATTTCTTATATAGCCCAAGTATGGTAGTATACTTAGAATTCCATCAGTCAGGTGGGAGTATCAGGAGTTCAAAGCCTGCATAGACTTCAATTCATACTGAACTACCTGGGACCCTGTCTCAAAGAAACTAAGCAATCTAAGAACCAGCATTCTGACTGTACTCTCTGCTCTCTTAATAATCACTCTGGGGACAATAGGGATCACTTTGTTATGTCAAAGAGCTTTATCTCTGCTTAGTGAACATTTACAGCCATTCATTATCAGCTACAGCACTGCACACAATTACACTTGTCGTGGAGCTATAGTTAAAAACTATGAGCATCATATAATCTACTCAAACAATTATAAACAGGGGCTCTGAATGCATAACCCTTCATATATACATTAATAACCATTCATATATTCATTAATAGAATAGGGGCTGGGGAAATGGCTCAGAGTATAAGAGTACTGGAGGTTGCAAAGAACCAAGATTAAGTTCTCAGCACTGGACCTATTAGTGGGTCCAAACCATTCATGGTTTTAGTTTCAGAAGATCTAATGCCCTCTTTTAAACTCTATGGGCACAAGGCACTACTGTAATGCACATAGATACATGCAGGCAAAACATTTATACACACAAAATAAATAAATCTTTTAAAAAGTATTTAAAGAATTTTACATTTATTTAATATTAAAGAAACAAAATTACATTTGTGTGCTTTCAGCATCCTTCCCACTTCTACAAAGAATGACATTGTCTAGATATTTACACACAAACATAAGCTAGGCATTTCATTGTTATATGACAAATGCTTGCACAGTGTGCTATGTAGACAAGGGAATGGATTTTTTTTTCTGTTACTGCTCTTTGAGCCTCAGTTTGCTAGAGCAAATAAAACCTAGAAATGTGTAACACTAAGATTCTGATTAAATAAAATTTATATACATCGACGATTTTAGAGTATGCAAAGTCTGTGCCACCTTCAGTAGTTTCTCTCTATAGTGTGGATTCTTACATTTACCTGAAACTTACATTAGCTAAAATCATACATAGCAAGGAAATAAAGGAGCTGGAATTTAAATGTGGGTTTCGATCATTTGCTTATCCTATACATTATCATGGACTAGGTCTCCCTACTCCCTATGTTTCACCAGGATGGGGCAGAAGCATTCAGCATGCTCAAATTAAAAAAGGGAAGTAAAATATAATAAATTGACTACTGTGAATGAATGTGATCAGGGAAAACATCCAGAAATGTAAAATAATAGAATTTTTGAGGTCCCTTAGATCTGAAGGGGAGAAAGAAAACAAATATGAAGACAAAAGGGAGTCTTTTGGGGGTCAAGAAAACCCTTGCTCAATATAGAATGGAAATGACCATCCTGCATGCTATGTCCTCCCAAGGGAGGGCATTTACGATTCTTTATAGCCTCTAAGGCCATGCCTGTCTGAAGAAAGGGGGCAAATAACATGAGTTTTTGCATTCATGCCAGATAGCCCCAAAATGAAGAGTAGAATGGATGAAGAGGAACAAATAGTCATCCCTGTGCCTGTGTGCTAATCATGATCATAGGAAACCACTTAAACATGGTACTGCAAAGAACATCATCCTTTTTTGAGGAACTTTTGAATGTAATTGAAAGTTAATTTGAGGCATTTTCTTGACAGGGCACTTGTGCATCAATCATCTGAGGATGAGAAAGGGCTATTTAATATCATCAAGTGTGTGATTTTTTTTGGGAAATGAGCTCCAAAAGGCAGAAAGAAAAATAAGAATAGAGACATGGCATGGGGCTGAAGAAGCTGGATATCTTGACTTTGAAAGGACTGTCATGACCACAATGGAAGACATCTGGAGGTGAGGTCTTGGAACAATAAATGCATAGGAAAAAGGCTTTTGCTGTATACAACAGGCCAGTGTCTATTAACAGGGCTTTCTTTTTTAAAAAATTAAGAGTTCAATCTGAGTTAAGATTATATTGAGCAAAATTCTGAGGTACAGTAGTTTGTTTGTTTTTCCTTTTCTTCTTCATTCGAGTCCAGTTGTGTTTCCATGACATACAGACTATCAGGCACTGTGAAGAGGATCAGAGCACAGGGAGAAACTGTACCACAAATCAAAAGGTTACAGAACCTCTCCACCACTCGATCAGGAAATTACAACTTTACAACAGGATGGATTTGAGCTAAGCCCAGTATTTTAACCTGTTTATGACCAGGTCTATGTATTTATACTTATACCTTGTAAGTTAACTATTTTCACAGGAAACATCCTCACCTGTGCATGCGTACACTTTCTGAAACAGTTCAATAATCCTCTAGAATGTTCTCCTTTTTACCCAAATAATGTTTAAATGATTTGTGTCCTGTAATCTGTGTCAAATTCTTCAAATTATTATGCTGTGGCTTCTTGAAAACCCTTCTCTGTATTCTCAAGCTAGTGACCATTAGCACCGACCCCTTCCTTGTTCAATTCTCCTCCCCACTGTCCTCCTTCTCCATGTATTGTCATGAATTTAATATGACTACACAACTTTCTTTCTATTGTCAAGATATTCATGCAGCCCAGGATGAAGGAAGTATTGTTTTCCATGGAAGTGCTGAAAATAACTCCAGTTTTGATTTTGAAAGGTTGTGTGTTGTATGATCTATAGGTCTCAAGGCATATTCCTATTTCTACAGACATTTAAAAGAGCTGAAAATCCATCCATTAGTTTAAAGGTTAGCATTAAACCTTTATGTCTATGTTCTCTTGACTGCCTCAGCCTTGGCAAGGCTGCATTCCAGATGAAGCAATCAAAGATGGTTTCATATTGTGCTATAGTTTTAGGATGAGACATTGGATGTCCTTTGTGGAAGGCTTCCTTCTCAATGTTAGTAGTCTTAATGGAAAATTTTGCTCTATTTCTCATCAGCTACCCACTGACTTTTTATTTTTTATGCAATCATCTATTCCATTGTAATTCATGACACGCCCTAAATTGCACATTTATTCTATGGACACAAACTTATATTTGTACAGAATCCACAAATAGTTAACACATAGACTTTCTGATGTAAACAGATGACTATAATGTTGTTTAATAATCTAAATAGTCTCCTAAGAAATGGTAGAGGCAGCTCAGTTATTGGGTTTTTTATTGTTTATACATTTGTTTCATCAATGCTAATTGGTTCAGTGCACCACTGCAGTCTTCTGAGTATAGAGCTTCATTTGAAATTAGTGAAGGAACAAAAGACAGATAAATTTGTGACAGAATGGGGCTGGGTTTTACCATGTTGCAGTGTTACCAAATATTGTTTTCTGTTCCCGAATAATTGCAATACACTTAAAGATCAAAGGGACAATAGCCATTTGGCTGTTGCTTATTTTCCAAACCTCATCGTAGCTGGGTGTTCCTGTCACCCCAAAATCCAGGGCAGGCTGGAAGTTGCACAATGCAAGTAGAGGAAACAAAAGAACCACAACTTAAGTTGGTCCATTTAGATTTCTCCTCTCCCATTTCTTTTTTCCTCCTTGTTAAAATTTCCATGACCTTGAGCTTTGTTCTGTTTTCTTGCATTGACATTACCACAGGTCAAGGTTGTATGGTGGTCTGAGAGAATCAGTTCATATGATACATAATTTATCATAATAGAAGATAGTAAGTATTATTTTTATTACCATTATCATTACCATTATTATTGTCTGTGGAATCACATCACCAGGCAGAGCCAAAGGTCATATCTCAGAACAACAATTTTAAGTGCATAAAATATAATACACAAGATTTACAAAGGAAGCCATTATACTGATAATTAAAAAGAAGTTTTCAAATGTAGATGGATAATGTAACTTTGTAGAAAAAAAAATTGACCAAGCATGCCCAAGTCTCTGGATTTGTTGCCTAGCACCATAAAAAACAAACAAACAAACAAATATGCCACCCTAAAATGCGATCTCTGACCTCCACAGGCAATGCTCCCTGGCCTTTATGCACACATGAATTTGTATACAAATGTTCACAAATATTGTTTAATCGAGTCTAATATAGATATTCAAAATGTATTATTTGATAAATATACATAACTATGGTATTTTCATTTACCTTATTTTAGGATAGGTTAAAGGAAATACTTAATTTCAGTTCAAATCTAGAGAGAGGAGTCTCTATATATCTACCTATGTCTCTGTCTGTCTGTCTTTCTCATCTCCTCTCTCTTTTCATAAAAACTTAAATTATGTTTAGGATCTTATAGATGTTGCAGGATATTTGATCATACTGTAAATCCTGAAATTGTGCTATTTACTGGAAAAAAAAAAAAAACTGTTTCTAGTTGTGGTGTGGCTTAGCCCTTAGCACACACCTTTAATCCCAAACAATGAAAGTATAATGAGCTTGTATAAGGAAGCATCCATGTTTGAAAGTGATGTCTAATTGAGTGGCAAACAGAAATAAAATCAGAGAAAGATTTGACAAAATAGGATAAAGCTAACTTTCACAGGAATGAGGAAAGAGAAGCTGCTAGAGACAGAGACAAAGAGAGAGAGAGAGAGAGAGAGAGAGAGAGAGAGAGAGAGAGAGAGGCAGAGAGAGACAGACACAGAGAGAGACAGACAGAGAGGAGGAAGTTTTACAGAGGCAAGTTAAATAGAGAACAAGTTAGACACAAGTGAAGACAACGTAAGCCAGATAATGAGAAGAAAACAGAAGATTAGACAGATTGCTAGAGTTAGACACTAAGCAGATCAACTCAGCTAGAGGCCAAGAGAGAACCATATTTGTCACGCACCCACACATCTCTGACCAGCAGAGATGGTGGAATGAATGACATGGGGACGCCAAGGCAGGTTCAGAGCAGCTTGCCTTCGCAGCTTCTGCTTTATCCTGCTTCTCTCTCTCTCAGGTTTCACACAGCTACAGCCTTTCACTCACACACATCAATCATCCATTCACTCACTCACCCTAGTTTCTCTAATGCTGGTCTCTCTAATCTTCTAAATCCACTTCCCCCCTGGAACTGCCCACAATTTATCATCTTCTATTCACTCCCGTCACCTCATACCACCCAATCATAGATGCACACGTCCAATGCAGCATGTAGGATTGGCTGATAGAATGGTATCTGGAGATGTTGTGCTAATCTCTCCAATGAGTTACATGTGCTGCTTTTACTGCGCATATCTGACACTGGGATAAACAAGGGAGGTCACAGGGATTGGCATAGAGCCAGGGTGCCATCTTTGGCCCATGTGGCTGTGCCCACTCCCCACACATATTGACTTAGTCAGCTTGGAGAAGAATTTAAGCCAGAACAGTTTAACTTGAATGGCCAATCAGAACTCAGAAAGACCAAGAAAGTAAGCTTATTCAGCAGTAAGACTCAGAGGCAGAAAACATTTCAGGCTTAGATAGGATTATACGGAGGTTAGAAGATTCTACAACTAGGCCTAGGGTAGCAGACAGAGGCAGTTGACTCAGATGGCCAGATTCCAGTACAAGCATGGTAATATATCTCCCTATCCATATAATGAGTATTCCTAGATGTACCTTTTTTCTTCATTGTTCCCACATCCTTGAAGTTACACATTCCCTCTTGGCAATGCGAGACACCTGCATTCTTGCTGCCTTCTTGGGATCAGAGAAAGCCTGACTACCTCTGAGACCTGTAAGAAAAGACTCATCCTCTGGCTTGTGAGTCTGAATTCTTATCAGAATTCTCTCTGTGTTGTCATCTGTATTGTATATGGCATTAATGACTCTTCTCATAAATCTTTTAACCAAAAGGACAACCTACCTCAGTGTCTTACTTGATCCCCAAACCTGAAATCTCTCATGGGGTAAGAATAGAAGACAGCTCAATCTATTGAAGACTATGGAAGAATATACATAATACTTATATACATACATACATACTTACATACATACATACATACATACACACATATACACAGGCACACACATACATAAAGAGACAGTGAGAGACAAAACAAGACAGAGACTTAGAGAGAGAGAGACATAAATATTTTGATGATGCTGTAATGAACCTTATTATCTATTTAGACAAGGACAAATAATTATTGAACTTTTAATCTCCCAGAGAGCTAATTGAACTGGCTAATTTCTTGGCCTAAAATGAATGCTCAGAAACCAGCTTTCTAAACAGAGTTAGTCTAAGAAATGAGAGTAGAACTAAGCCTAGATACACGTCTCCATCCGTCTAGCTGTGGGCTCAAGCATTCACAGCTTCCAGCTTTTCATTTTGTTAATAGGAAAGTAGGGAATCTCTCTGTGTGTTTTTGGTCTCATTAATAAAATAATTTAAGAATGGACTGAGAGAAAAAAAAATCAAGAAAAGTTTAATAGATTTCTAAAGAAAAGAGCAAAGCAGACAAGCTGGAAATCTGTGCAGCTTCCCAGAGAAAGAAGTTGGAAAAGAGGATGACAGAGAGCCATGTTGTGTATGATTAGCCACATGGAGGGAGAAGGATTGATAACTTTACAAATAAAAGTGTGAGAAATTCCAGTGAGTCTGGGGAAGCTTTGAAAGTAACTGCAAAAGGAAAGATGGTTTAGAAAAGACAAGCTACGCTTTTCTGAATAAGGCCTCAAACAGCCAGAAGGCTTAACACAGATTCAGTATTCCTGGGGAGTAGTCTGTTGGCCAGGTGATTGACTGGCTCAGCTGGATTAACTCTTAGGAGAGGAGGAAAAGATCCCATTCTTTGGACCAGATAATCCTTTAATGGATCTGGACGTTTTCATAGATGTATGTTGCAGAGCTAGCATCCTTTGTTTGATTTTGAAGAAAAACTCAAGCCCATGTTCTTAAGTACCAAGTAAAGTGAATCGGCATGCTGAGGGTGTTGATGTTACTGTCTCTAGCATCACCCTCTCCACCCCAACACCAAGCAGCTAGACTTGGCTTTCTCAGTTCTGAGTTTCTCTGAATCTAATTGTAATAGGCGGGAGGTAAGATAAAGAGGCAGGAGGACAGGACATATATGGCATATCACTTCCTTGGGAAAGAGTTAGAAAAATTGCCTCTATTATTCTATTTAATGAACACAGAAATAAAATTATTCCTAATGATATGTCCATGTACCAATAGATCAGTACATCGTTCAACCCTCAGCAGAGAAGTGTCTTTTTGCAGAAAATTGGAATTAATACGTAGACCTACAACTGGACAGTGTGTGTAGGAGTGAGAGACTTTGGAACACACATCCTTAAATGAGATGCCTATATCACATCCATCCTCCCAAGGCTAAGGGATATATGTGGAAGAGGGGATCTGGAAGATTTTAATAACTAGAAGTGAATAATTGTTTCAAATAAAAATTAAGTTTGTTCTAAGGGAATCTCACTAGAGAAACAAACTTAAGGGTAGGCTGCATGCTCAGCAGTAGTTGGCTAACAGGAAAGGAACTCAATGACATCTTTGGAGATTCCTTATCTCATAATGTCATGTCAGAACTCTCTTTTTATCTTATTTTTTTAAGTTTAATTTAATTTTATTTATATATTTTCTTTCTCCTTTTAGCCTACCAGACTTTTGTGTAGGAATTATATCTTTCAGTTTAGTGTTTTATGGTATTTTTGAGTGTATGAATTAGTGGCTCTCTGCATCTATATCTGTTTTTGTGCCTTTTCTTGCTTTTCTCTTTTGTGTTTGGCTTAACCTTTTCTAATGTGTGAAGGTATTTTATCTTTTTATTTTACTATTATCCCTTAAAAGCCCATTTGTTTTCTAATGATAGTAGGTAGATCCAGATGGGAGAGGAGGTACGGAGAAATTGGGAGTGGTAAAAAGAGAGAAAACTGTAATCAGTATATATTATGTGAGAATAAATCTATTTCAAGAAAAGGAGAAAAAAGGAGCAAGAGATGGTAGATAATTTTAAAGAAAGAACATTTTCCAGATGCAATAGGACTGATATGCATATGAACTCACAGAGACTATTAGAGCATGAAACCTGTATAAGCTTAAACAAGACAAAGTCCCACCATAAGAAAGGGAAAAGACACAAAGTCCCACTCCATGCCAAGAAGCAACTTGTAAATCGTGATACTGTATATGTTGACCACAATCCAGGAAAGGCCCAATGGTCAGAAGTAATAGCTACCACCACAACAGAGACTCTTATATTTTCTAGCTTTTCTTTTGTATTTGATGTTATTTGCTTGTTTGTTTTAAGAGAAAGAAAGAACCTGAAGTTCAGTAGATAGGAAATGAGGAAAGATATGCATGGAGATTTGGGATGGAAAACAATATGTTCAAAATATACTATATGAATTTCTCAAAGTACAAATAAAATGTTACATTGTAAGGAGAGGTTTTTAAAAGTGGAGGCATATTTATGAAAAAGACCCTCTCAGACAAAGCATCTTTAGAATAGTTACCATATCACAGTATTCAATAAGTGTTTATTATGTTTTTCTCAATAATAACAACTTGTTAAAAGGCTGACTAACCTATCTGAAAGCTAAGCAGGGAGGAAGGGGTCACTTGTCACCGCCTCCTCTCCTGTCAAACCACCCAAAATATTATGCTCTTGCTGTTTTGTTTAACTTGGGCCAAGTTCACTTTGTAGAGTAACAGGGAGGGAGCCTTGGGCTCATTAAGAAGGAACTTCAAAAGCCCTCTGGCTTTGGGGCTTTCTTCTGTTATTCCACCTCAAACCAGAAGGTCTGAAAGATGGGAAGATTAGAGAAGGTTTCGCCGTGGCTGTTCTTTTACTGAATGGCTTCACAAATGCCAATTGAAATAATTATCAAGCCATTATGATGATTTGCATTAAAAATGGTAACTTAAGCAAGCCTTGCCTGTGTGTGAAGGGCGGCTGGGGGAGTAGCATGTAATGTTATAAAAGGACCATTGAAGCCATAGCAGCTTCTTGGCTTCCTGATGATTACCACACAGCAGTTCACAAAAAGGTTATTCTTCCAGCTCTATTTATACTCACAGTGGTTACCGCTTGTGCACCAAGCACACCCATTCCAAGTACCCATTCCTGCCTCTGCCCAAATGAGCTTCTGGAGGTGATGATGCAATGTCCCCACCCAGGCAGAACAAGAGAAGGCTTCTCAAGAGCACTTCCTTTGAAAGGACCATGAAGTTACCCTGGGCTCTGGGTACCAGTGTGGTGTTTCTCTTTTAAATTTCTTTGTGGTATGTATGTATGTATGTATGTATGTATGTATGTATGTATGTATGTATTATGCATGCATGTATTTTTGCTCCACTGTCTCATAGGGGCGGAGACAAGTCTATCTTTGTTTCTTCTTTAGATTCTATATTAGAGAACAAGACAAGATGACATTGGGGCTCAAATTTCCCATTACTGTGTCCATTTTCTCCTTGAGGCTGGTAGAAACCTTATATATAAAAATCAGAAAATGATGGATTTATGAGCATCTCACCCTGCTGGAGGAAAGATCTGGTAGACCAAGAGAATGCCAGTCATAACTACCATTGCTGATAGTCTAGGAAGCAGCTCTGCAACAAGCAGTTAAGAGACCACATAGCCTGGCAGCCATCTATCTCACGAGTCATTCTCGATATTGTTTTTGCAGACAAGCAGGAACTCATAGAGTAGTTCCTCAAAACCAGCACCACTGATTCTCAAGGCTTAATGTGTCTAAAATTACCTCTGTGAGATTGATCACCATTTCAAGTCTTGTCTGCACAAAATTGTCCCAGGAGATGGGCCAGTATTTGGTATCATAGATGCTATCTCAGAACTATGATTCAAGAGATTTCCTGTAAAATCAATGATCTGGACTTTTAATAACCACTGGGGCAGCTCTGATACAGAAAGGAAAAGGAATATCTCGTAAGGATAAGCTGGTGTGGTAATGTTGCTTGTCAGGCTTTCCCATGCATGTCAGATCACTATGGTTGAGCAGAGTAAGGATACCATTGGCTTCACAAGCACAGCCATGTTGATGAGGTATCTTGGGAAAAAAAAATTCCTGTCATTTCCAGAAAGCACAACTTCACAGCTTATTTTCTGCTCCTTTGGCTCTTAAACCCTTTCTGATTATTCTTCTGGGATGTTCCTTGAGCTTAGCTCAAGATTTATGTAATAGATGCATCATTTGGGGCTGGGAATCACATGATCACTTGTTCTGTGCATTTTGACTAGTTATGGCATTCAATGGTGATCTCTATCTATGGCTTCTTTGATGAGGAATGAGAGCTAAATACTTATCTAAATAAACCTTTAGAATGAATTTGAGAATTAAGCTGCCTTATTAAAGTGGTCTATAAATCTTATTAGATAGCTATTGGTTGCCATCAAGATAAGAGTGTCATTACAGGACCTTGGAGATATCTGGCCATGCTGGTCATGGTTGTAGCTCATAGGCACCAGACTCACACACTGGGCAGTTTGTATAGTACTTTCTGATTTTATGAAAGTTATTCCTCATGGAGGAGGCTTATACATCAGATGCCGTTTGGATCCTCCAATTCATGTATCTAGAATAAATGGTATCACAACTATAAAGATTTACCTTCAAACTTTGGGAGGCAACAGAGAGCAATAGAAATAGCCTCTATGTATTGGTGTTGTCATTTGGACTCCTTATCTTCATCTATTTTCATGCAAAGTTTGTGGTTTCATATTTCTTCCCAGGTAAATAGTATTCCATAGGCTCTATGTACCATGTTTTCACCACCTATTTATAATTTGAAGGGCATTTAGGTCGTTTCCATTTACTAGCTATTGTGAATGGCACTTTCTGTGGGCTAAGATGTGGACATGTGCTAAGGCATATCATCGTGGAGCCATAGGGTAGGCTTACTTTTAGCTTTTAAGAAGTCTCTACACAGATTTCTAAAGTGGTTGTAAGAGAGAGCAATCCCAGCAGCATCCCAGAGAATGAGGCTTTCCTTCCCTCACTTCTCCTTCAGGAGTGTCCTGGATTACTTTGTTCTAACTGAGGAAATATAACATCTTATGGTGGTTTTGTTTTGGATTTCCCTGATTGCTATAAATGATGAATAATATTTGAGTTATTAGCCAGTTTATTCTTTTCAGAATTCTCTGTTCAGACCTATGGCCTACTGTTATTTTTTGCTGGAGTTATTTTTTTTTTCTTTTTGAGTTATTTTATGTTCTGTATATGAATCCCATCTCAGATGTTGGTGGTGATGGTCTCTTCCCTCAGATGTTGGTGGTGATGGTCTCTTCCCTCAGATGTTGGTGGTGATGGTCTCTTCCCTCAGATGTTGGTGGTGATGGTCTCTTCCCTCAGATGTTGGTGGTGATGCTTTCTTGCACTTTGTGGACTTCTTCACTTGATCATTTCCTTAGTTGTACAAAAGCTTTTAACAATTTTTTATGAGTTCCAACTTGTCAATTAGAACAAATTACTTAATGATGCAACTCAAAAATTTGGAAACACAATAACAAGCAAAACTCAAATCCATTAGATGATATAAAATAAAATAAGAACAGAAAATAATGTAATAGAAACATAGGAAACTACAAAGAATAAACCAATCTTAGATCTGGTTCTTTGAGGAGATTAAGATAAATAGACATACAGCCCAGTTAGCCAAAAGAAAGAAAATATGACTCATATTAACAGAATAAAAATGAACGGGTAAATGTAACAACAGTCACTAAATAAAGTCAGAATATTAAAAAAGAATATTTTAAAATTCTGTATTCCATCAAGTTGAAAAATCAAAAAGAATGTTTGCATTTCTAGATTCATCAAACCCACCAACGTTAATCCAGGAAGGGATCAACAACCTAAAAAGACTCATAACAAAAAAGGAGATTAAAGACCCAACAAGCAGCTAAAAGATTCAGAGGCCGATATTTGCACACAATCAATGGTCAGAAGCTGCTGACCACTGTGGTTGAATTAGAAGAAAGTTGGAAGAAGGTGAGGAGGAGGGTGACCCTATAGGAGGACCAGAAGTCTCAATAAACCTTTACCCTTGGTATCTCTCAAATACTGGAACACCAACCAGGCAGCCTACAACAGCTGTTATGAGGCCCCCAACAAATATACAGCAGAGGACTGCCAGGTCTGGGTCTAGTTAAAGAAGATGCACCTAATTCTCAAGAGACTAGAGGCTCCAGGGAGTTTAGAGGTCTGGTGGGGTGGTGTTGGGGGATGGGGACAACCTCCTGGAGACAAGCAGGCTGGGAGGAGGTATGGCATGTGGTATGGGGGTGAACCGGGAGAGGAATAAAATATGGAGTTTAAAATAAATAAAAAAAAGAATTTTTATTTATTTTATTTATTTTAAATGAATAAGCAATGAGTTTCCTAGAAAAAAAATGTTGTTTGTATGTTCATTATTAGACTAAACTAAAAACACACAATCAAACTATTAGGCCCGTTTTTTTCTTTTCCCTTTTCCATAGCCATTAGTCTAATTTTCTGTATTGTGTGTGTGTGTGTGTGGGGGGGGGAGTGACAGCACAAACTGAATTTGGAAACACATACTTTTCACTTACACAGTCCAATTACAAACCCCAATGCTTGCAGGGGTCTCTCCTAGGCTGTGAATATGTCCAAAGTCTCCAGTCTTGCCTGCCATCATAGTTTTTGTTAAAAAAAAAGACCCCGAGGATTTCCTATTGTAAAGCTAAAAACAGCCATGTGTCCTGAATTGACCAATGAGAGATCAGCAGGCACAAATTTCAGATAGTCTCATTACCATCAGACTAGGAACACATGGGGATGGGTCTCATCTAAAAGCAAAGAAGCTTGAGAGGCAGAATGAGGACCCCCTGGTGGTCAGTAGGTTGTCAGCACAAGTGAGCTTAGCCAAGGGCAGCCAGCATCAGCATATGCATGGCAGCTATCTTATTATAAACTTTACATGCCAAGGAGGTTTTCAGTTCTTAGTCCTCATCACTTCCAAGGCCATAGATAATTGAAACAAGATCTTTAGAGTAACTCTTTTTTTTTCCAACATTTATTAGATAATTTCTTCATTTACATTTCAAGTGTTATCCAGAAAGTTCCCTATACCCTCCGCTCTCCCTGCCCTGCTCACCTACCCACTTGCTCCCACATCTTGGCCCTGGCGTTCCCCTGTACTGGGGCATATAAAGTCTGCATGACCAAGGAGCCTCTCTTCCCAATGATGGCCAACTAGGCCATCCTCTTCTATATATGCAGCTAGAGACATGAGCTCAGGGGGTACTAGTTAGTTAATGTTATTCTTCCACCTATAGGGTTGAAGACCCCTTCAGCTCCTTGGGTACTTTCTCTAGCTCTTTCCTTGGGAACCCTGTGTTCCATCTAATAGCTGACTGTGAGCTTCCACCTCCATGTCTGCCAGGCATTGGTATAGTCTCCCACGAGACAGCTATATCCTGGCCCTTTCAGCACCATCTTGCTGGCATATGCTATAGTGTCTATGTTTGGTGGCTGATTGTGGGATGGATCCCTGGCAGCCGCAGTCATTGGGTCCATCCATTTGATTCAGCTTCACACATGATCTCTGTAACTCCTTCAATGTGTGCTTTGTTCTTAATTCTAGGAAGGGGTGACGTGTTCACATTTTGATCTTCCTTCTTCTTGAGTATCATGTGTTTAGTAAATTGTATCTTGGGTAGTCTAGGTTTCCGGGCTAATATCCACATATCAGTGAGTACATGTTATGTGAGTTCTTTTGTGAATGGGTTTCTTCACTCAGGATGATGGCCTCCAGATCCATCCATTTGCCTAGGAATTTCATATATTTATTGTTTTTAATAGCTGAGTAGTACTCCATTGTGTAAATATACCAAATTTTTTTTATCCATTCCTCTGTTGAGGGACATATGGGTTCTTTCCAGTTTCTGGCTATTATGAATAAGGCTGCTATGAACATAGTGGAACATGTGTCCTTGTTACCAGATGGAATATCTTCTGGATATCTGCCCAGTAGAGGTATTGCAGGATCTTCCAGTAGTACTATGTCCAATTTTCTGAGGAACCGCCAGACTGATTTCCAGAGTGGTTGAACCAGCTTACATTCCCACCAACAATGGAGGAGTGTTCCCCTTTCTCCACATCCACGCCAGCATCTGTTGTCACCTGATTTTTTGATCTTAGCCATTCTTACTGGTGTGAGGTGGAATCTCAGGGTTGTTTTGATCTGCATTTCCCTGATGATTAAGGATGTTGAACATTTTTTCAAGTGCTTCTCAGCCATTCGGTATTCCTCAGTTG